>CM043720.1:4584280-5094280 GCA_023969325.1 Oryzias curvinotus
GCATTTTATCAAAAAGTAAGTCACAGCAGTGTTATGCTAAGATGTGGTGACAGAAAAGGAAGTTAACCCTTTTATGTATTAATTTTTGTGTTGCATTTCTATTTAATCTTAATGTTATTAGTTCTATTCTGTTCCTCAATTCTATCTTGCCTTGAAATATTTCAGTAGTTGTTGCATAAGAGACCAACATTTTGGTAACATTTCCTTCTCTCTGGCAGGTTGTGGTTTGATGAGCTCATCACCCTTTGGGAGTCGGTGCAAAATCTTCCAGGCTGGGAAGTTGTGAGTATTTTTTGTATATTATAAAGGTTCAAGTCTTTTATTTATTTATTTATTTTTGGCTCTTTCTGCACACTTGCAGCACCTAGTCCAACCTCTTCGCCAGGTTGGCCAATGACAACATTGCTACATTGACTGGACCCATATATTCCTAAGGTTTGTTTTCTTTCATTCACGTCTTGCACTGCTTAGTCATTTGTTTTTCAGGATTGTGACCCACCCTCTCCCACTGCTAGCTCACGGCTTGTATTTCACTAGCTTTGGCTGCTTACAGAGAGAACACAAACTATCAAGTGTCTCCAAGCCTGAACATTGTTCTTTGAGGGAAAATACGTTGCAACATGTCTGTTTCCTTCGACTGACGGCACTATGAATGTTGGCTAGAAAACACACTTGAGACCTTAAAGCCAAATAGATGTGGCTTTTATTTGCATAAAATATCAATTTCATCTTGTGAATTCTGATTGTTGTTTTTCTGGTATTTCAGATTTTCACTAAAATCTTGAGAAGTTGAATCTTCTGTGGGAACCAGTCAGATCTTGGTACCTCGTTACGTTACCAATGCCTACGACATCGGCCAATGTGGTGTTTTGGTGTTTCATCGCTCTGGTTAGTTAAAAAAAAGGTTAGTTTTCGTCTCAGATGCTTTTCTTACTTATCTTTTACCTTTCATCCTCAGGGAGGACCCAGCAAGCAAGCACAAGCGCAGCTCAGTGGCCTTTTCAATAGCATCACAATCCTTTTTCCACCCATCAAACCATGGCCGCTGGCTGGTAAGTTTCGTTCTAGAACTGGATTTTGTGCTAAAATAATGCACTGCAAAACAAGTTCCCTGGAAAAAGGTAGAAAATTCTTAAAACTAGACAGATTTTCATTAAGTGAATAACATAAATTACACAACGGTCTTTCCAAAAAAAAACATTTTAAAGAAAATGTCTACTCACTAAGATCTGTTTTCTGGAACTAAGATTATTTTATGATTCAAAAACTCTTTTGATAACAAAAAATAAGGCTCATTTTCTTCAAACAAGGATCTTTTTACTTACAGTACAGTTTTTGCAGTGTACCTATTTATTGACAAATTATAATCAACAATTGTTTCCCCAATAAAACGTCTATGATTCTAGAATTATAGCGGCTGTAATCTAAGTCTGAGACCAAAAGGGATAAGGACCAGAATCTACTCCTATAATAATTTGTCTAGGTTAACCAGGTTAGCAAGTGTTAGCATAGGTTGCAGACTGATAGCAGTTGTAAAAAAAAACTATTTAAGATCATTTATGGTTTTCAATACTTTTGAAAATGTGTTTTTGTGAGTTTTTGCTAATCACCTGCCGTCCATACACTTCTAAACTCCTATAGAACAAAAACAAAGGCTACATCAAGACTCATTTTGTTTTTGCTAAAATTGCGTCTCTAGTTTATGCCAAAAATAGTACTAAGGGATTTAGAAATTCAAAAGTAAGACAGTTTAATAAACTCTGCAACAATGGGTTTTATACAATTGTTTTTTTTTTTTTTTTCAGCCAGTCGGCTGTTCTTAGTGAATGTAAAGTGCTCATGTCATGTTGACAGCAAAAGACATTCAGAACACAGTTAGTCCCATGTCCATGGTTTCTCTGAAAGCCTCCTTGGTCTTAGCTATTAAATTTGCAATTGAGGCAAGAGCACAAATAACAGCAGGCCACGTGAGTGCAATGACTGCAATGTTATTAAAGGTCGTTGGCACCGCGTCCGCATGCCTTTCTGTTTTGAGGATCCCCTTGTGCTCGATCTGAAGCAGCGCAGGCAGCAGCAGCGTGTCATCATACTACTTTGGGATTTCATGGGAAATGTTTGTGGGTTTGTTTGCTTGATTAGTTGTTTTGATACTCGCAAACAATGCTTAAAACATTTTTGGTGGGTGGGGTAGATTTAGATCTAATAAACAGTGATGAAAGTCTTCCGGGAATTCCCGGAAATCCGGGTTTTTGAGCAAACCGATCGTATTTTCCGGGAAATAAAGACCTGATCGCTTTCCGGATGAAAAAAATATCTGAAATTTGCGAATTTTCACTTATTTTCTATATTTCTCCGTGGATCGCTTTCTCTATGGGCCCGGCTGTCTTGTCTTCCTGGCCGAATTGACCAATGACGGGACGTTTTACTTGCTTTTGGATGCGTCGACGGCTCTAATTGGCTCCGTCTGTACCACGTGGTCAGCGGACCCACGCTAAACTTTCACAAACAAATCTCAAGAGTGTGCGATTAAATTTGTGTTAAAATAATGGTGGGCATCGTCATTATTGAGCTTGGTCACGACCTCAGTTGTGAGAAGAAGATAAAGACAAATTTGAGTGGTCTTGGCTGGAGGAAAAAGACAAATATGGCGATTTCTTTTCAACGTACGTTCACAAGACAAATATGTTGGAGGTGAGTACAACTGTTGTTCAGAATTTCACTCTCCGTTCTAATACAATTAGTTACGGTGGAAATTATGCAGAGATTAGGGTAATGGCTGACGAAGTGTGCGTTATTATTACTTTTTTCACGTCGGACGGTTGCCTCCGCGAAGTGCGTTAAAGTAATAACGCACACTGAGGCCATTAACCCGCTTATACCACGGTCACTTACAAAAGCAATACATATCAACCAGTTTTTAGTCCTTAATTTTTTTTCCCGATTTGTATTGCTTTTCTCACAAAAAGCGGACTATATCGCGACGCATCACGTAACACATAGTCCGTCGCGCAGCATCACCGCTGCAGTCAAGATTCAGCGATATATATATAGATGCTGATCGTCCCGATGGGTTGAATAAAGCATCAGTTCAGAGAGAAAGTTCACCTCTTACTGCTTGTTTTTGTCCAAATGGTGAAGCAAAAGGTTTAAAAGAAGCCAGCGCAGTGATACAATAAGTTAAACTAGGTGACTGGAATCAGGTTTTAATGCACACCCAGCAGCCAATCAGAATCGAGTATTCCACCGGACCATGGTATGAAACATGCTTATACATTGTTTGAAACCCCCCTTGTAGATTTTCTTGATCTGACTGCAGAATAACAGACCACATTGATCAAAACTGAAACATCTGAATACATTTCTTTATCTAATTTATTTGTATTTATTCCTAATTACCAATTATTTAGTTCAGTTTTGCTCAAAAACATATTATTGACATTAATTATAATTATAAGTATTTGGTGGTTTGGACCCACACTCCCTTAAAAAAGAATGTTAACAATGTTTAATTTTGTTTGTATGTTTTGATATTTCCCAGATTACTAAGTATTGGTGTTAAGGAATTTATGTATTATGTTATAGAAAGATAGTTTAAAGCAGATCCCATATTTTGATATAATTATAGTTTGAGAAAACAGTATTTCTAAAGCAGAAATCGTTCAAATAAATGAGGTACTTTCATAGAATATCATAGTTACTGGTGTTTTTTTTGCCATTTGGGGCTTTGATGTTACTATATTTTAGCCACTGTATGTTTTGCAGCTTTAAGGAAAAGCTTAGATTGTAGGATTGTGTTACTTTTAGCAATTATCTAAATTCTTTTTCAGGACCAGCAAGTCATGGTTAGTCAAACTAGGGGTTTGAACGACAAATCATGATGCTCCAATTAGTCTTAGTTTCTTGATTAAGAAGTGAATAACTAGCTGCCAGAATGTACCAGAATGCATCTAAGACCAAGTATTTTTCAAAAATTTCGCTCCGCGCCGCCATAACGCTCAAAGAAAAGTTCAGGGAATTTTTCCTGGCCTGACTTTCATCACTGAATAAAAGATGACCAAAAAGTTGTTTTTCTTGTAAAATGTATTTCATTAAGCTCATCCAAGTGTGCCCATTATTTGCTTAAAATTTTGAAAAAGCTGATGGAAAAATTGTTCATTATTGCTTGTATTTTTGTTTGTATGTCACCTGTGTCGTTAGAGGCTTCATAAAACGTCCTCATTTGTACACGGAGGTGCATCCATCACTCCTATGTCACGCGTTTGTCTCTCTGTCCTCTTGTCTTCATGTCCAGATGAAGCTCATGAAGCTGCTCCAACGCCTTCCCGCAAGTGTGGTCCGGAGGCTCCACAGAGAGCGCTATCGAAAGCCCTCTTGGCTGACACCAATACCAGAAAGCCACAAGCTCACAGAGGATGATATCACAGAGTTTGTAAAGAGCATGATGCAGCCAGTTCTGCTCGCCATGTTCAGCAAGACGGGGAGTCTTGACGCTGCCCAGGCGCTACAAAACCTCGCCTTGATGAGGCCTGAGCTGGTAATTCCCCATGTGCTTGAAAAGTAAGTTATCACCATCAACTTGTTGATCACATCATCGCATCATATTTTTCTTTCAAAATGACATATTACTGTTGCGTATCTTTCCGCATCGTAGAACATATCCTGCTCTGGAAACCTTAACGGAGCCCCACCAGCTGACAGCCACTCTGAGCTGCATGATCGGCGTTGCACGAAGTCTAGTGTCGGGCGGGGAGCGCTTTCCTGAGGGGCCAACTCACATGCTGCCCCTGCTCATAAGAGCTCTACCAGGCGTCGACCCAAATGACTTCAGCAAGTGCATGGTGCTTTTCACGGTTATCTCGTGTCTAAACTTTTTATTTTTTTATGTTTTTCCTTTAATCTGATCCTCTGAACCTCATTCCTGTTCATACAGATCACATTCCAGTTTATTGCTACGTTTGTGACTCTTGTGCCTTTGGTGGACTGTTCGTCTGCCCTGCACGAAAGAACAGACTTGACAGAGGTGAGCCGTGGCAGACTTCCTCTTGTTCTGTTATTTGACTCAAACTTGTATAGTATTTTGACACGTTGTTCAATATGTTGGGTGTCTCAGGTGGATAGAGAACTGTGCTCTGCCTCAGCTGAGTTTGAAGATTTTGTGCTTCAGTTCATGGACAGGTATGTTGCCTTTTGCTAAATATTTGTGTCAAAAGACACCATTTCTCCATCCAGGGCCTTTGGCTAAATGCAGCACTAATGACATTTGAAAAGTTGGCTGACTTTACATCATACTACTACTCACAGTTGTGTGCAGATATGATCAATTTGTATTACAGTTTGTTTCATTCATGACATGTGTTTGCCTCGATGGGCTATGTATGAAGTTCAGACGTTTTAACATCCCAACTCATTGTGTCGGGACAGATGCTTTGCTCTGATAGACAGCAGCACTCTTGAACAAACAAGAGAGGAAACCGAAACAGAGAAAATGACTCATTTGGAGAGTTTGGTGGAGCTTGGACTGTCCTCCACCTTTAGCACCATCCTCACCCAGTGCTCCCTGGACATCTTTAAGGTCTTGTCTCATTTTTTTTCTTTTTATATCTCTAAACTTTAAATTTCAGTAGTTTTAAAGGAATACAATCTCAACCCAGACATGGCTTAATCTAAATGGAATCTTCCTAACTTTCTAAAATCAATATTAACTGTTTGGATCCATGAATCAATTGTCAATCTAAGCATTTTTTTAGTATCCCAGTAATAGTGAAGTCTTACATTGGTAAATCTACAAAGAATACCATAAATATTTTCAAAGGATATTTAGGGTGTATTCAGACTGGATACATTTGGTTCGCCTAAAGTAAACCCAAGGTTGTTTCTTCAGATAATCCCGAACAACTTTCAGTCTGAATATACCCAAGCGAAATCTGGTCCGGGACCAAGAACCGCTCTCAGACTCATCTTTGGAGGTGGTCTCGATTCTTTTCCAATCGGACTGAGCCTTGTTTCACTCAGTTTCCTCAGTCCGAGTACAATCCGTTCTTGGAGTGGGAAAACTGAACCAAAATGGCCACCGTAGCCGGTGGTCATGTGATCTAAACAGAAAAGGAATGTAGCAACAGATGGACAAAGTAAAACAATGATTGTTGGGCTGTCAATGAGGAAAAAAAGGTCCAACTCCATAATTGGACTGTTTATTTAAACGCATCTGAAAATCTAAGACATATTCAAGACTAAATACAAGTCTTCTTGTTCTTTGTTAAATATAAAATATCTTTTTTCGTCATTCTAAAAATTTGAAGTGTTAAAAAGTTATAAAACCCTCTTATTACATGTCAGAACAAGTAACTAGAATATCAGAACTTATTTAATTATTTAATGAGACTCACTTTATACTATTACTGGAGTGCTTTGTTTTTCACCAACACAATCTATATTAAAATATATTTTTTTAAGTCCTATATGTAAGGTCCTTGTTTTCTCACTTTATGACACTGGTGGTCATGTGAAAATTGTTTTTTATTCCCAAATTAATTTGGTTCCAAACAAAATTGTGAGAGATGAATGATATTGAACCGTGAATCTGCAAATAGAATCACTTCTGTGTTTTGATATCAATACCCAGCCCTGTTCCTAAATGCTTTGAATATCAAATTCTAAAAAATCTTCACAGTGACGCATTGAGGTTTGCTTTTTTGGCTGGCACAGATTACTGCAACAGACGTGTTCCCTTCAGGGATAAACAATGTCTTTTTGAACTGAACTGATGTTTCACTTAGCTGCTGCCATGTGATTTGTCATTGGGCCGTTTAACAGTTATTTATTAATGATTTGAAGTGATTAAAAGCACATTATAGAACTGTTTTCTTGTTCCAAAAGGTGGCTTTGGAAAAAGTCTTTATCTTTGCGACCACAAACATCTTTGAGACGCGCGTGTCTGGCAGAATGGTGGCTGACATGTGTCGAGCTACTGCCAAGGCAAGTCTTTTTAGAGCGCTTTCCCTAATTTTAGCCTTCAGAATTTGGGTTTTCTGTGTTAATTCTATGCTTTTTTTTGTTTTCAGTGTCATCCAGCAGAGTCACTCAAGCTGTTTGTGCCACACTGCTGCAATGCCATAAACCACATTGCTCTCAGTAAGTAACCCTGGAATAACTAAATAAGAATGGCTGATTTACTTGTGCCTTTTTTCAGCTGCGACTTTATCCTCATCATTATTTTATTTTTTTTTTCAAATAGATGAGGAAGTTTTAAATGAGGAAGAGCTTGACAAAGAGCTTCTGTGGAATCTGCAGCTGCTTTCCGAGGTAAGCGAGTTTTAAGTCTTAAAGTTGGGCTGTAACGCTGCTTTTTTGCCCTCATCCTCTTGCGCTCCACAGGTTTCCCGGGTGGACGGAGACAAGCTCTTGCCGTATCGCTCTGACCTGCTTCAGATTCTGCAGTTGACTCTCCATCTTAAGTGTAAGCAGGGCTACACTTTAGCGTGCAACCTGTTGCACCACATCCTTCGCTCTGCTGCCCTCATCTACCCCACAGAGTACTGCAGCGTACCTGGAGGCTTCCATCAGCCAGTCGGTGACTACCTGCCAATTAGGGTAATTATGTTCATTGCTATAAATATCTGAGGCACACAGTACAATCTCTTATTGTCATTTAGAAAACCAATGCAATATCAAATGTAATTGTGTTTTAAACTCCATATAAATTATTTTTTGTTAACAAAAAAGGTTTGATCAATCATATTCCTGCAGGACTGGGGGCGGCCTGGGGACTTGTGGAACTTGAATATACAGTGGCATGTTCCCAGTGTTGAGGAGACCTCCTTGGCTTTTTATTTGCTGGATCTGATCCTCCAGCCTGAACTTCAGCGGCTTCAGAGATTTGCAACAGGAGAACAGGACATGAGCAGGTTAGCACCTCCTACTGTCCGCTTGTTTCTAAAAAAAAAAAAAAGGAAACTTTTCTGTTTGTTTATAAACGGAGGTGATATGATAGAATAAGTGATAATAATCTTGTTTTTTTTTTCTCTACAGAGATGATGTCCTGAAAAGTCTTACCATCGTTCATCACTGCCTTCTGGGAGCGGGCAGCTTGATGCCGCCACTAACCGGGGAGCCCATTCCTGAGTTGTAAGTACTTTCATGTATGCTGTATCAAAATATGTTTTCATGCTGTGTGTTGCAATGTACCTTTAAACCCAGGAATCGACTTCAGTTAGTATCACCCAGAAAGAAAGAAAAAAAAAACAGTAAAGAATGTTTTTTTTGGGGGGGGGGAATATAATGGTTGAAAGCTTATGTTGGTATTAAGAATAGAATTTACATAACTAATTTAAGGTTTAAAATAAAACAGTACAACTAGTTTTATTATGAGCTCTTGCAAACTTGGATTAGTACTGGAAAGCTTAATTTGATAGATGTATTCATCAGGACACTTGCTTTCAATACTTTACACTCAAATTGTAAGGTTTAATGGCAGATGAGGGGTGCATTATCAGAAATTAATGCAAAAAAATCAATAAATGCACGCTGTGGAAGCCTGAACCGTTCAACACGAAGCGGATAATCCACACCTCAAAGGTCATTAACCCACTTCTTCCATGGTCACTTCCAAAAGAAATAAACATTCAATCAGTTTTTGTACTTTATTGTTGTTGTTCTTCCGGTTTGTATCGCTCTTTTTCACAAAAAGCGGACTATTTGTAACATAATGCGCCGCTCTGACCTTCGACTTCGACTGAAGCAGCAAAGAAAAGTGATATGTATGCTGGTCATCACGACGACTTTATAAAGCATCAGTTCAGAGAGACCGTTCACGTCGCACCGCTTCTTTTTGTCCAGATGATGAAGCAAAAGTTTGTTTTAAAGAAGCCAGTGCAGTGATCTAGAACATTTATGCTAAATGACCAGAACTTCTTTTCAGGTGTGTGTTATCACTGTGGTATATCGCTTTTTAATGCACATCCAGCAGCCAATCAGTATCGAGAATTCCCCTGGATCATGGTATAATTACTTTTAAAGTAGCTGTGACTTTCAAACACAATTTGATTTTTTTTTTTTTTTTTTGCAAACTTTTTTTAGGAATAGTATGATGAACAAATGATTTATAGTTGCATGGTGAATAAAAAATGTGGAGACTATAGATTTAATTTAATTCTGATGTACATCTGTAAATAAACAAGACTTATAAAAAAAAATTATATTGCTTTAGTCAATACAGACCTTAATAGCCCCCAAAAAGTTAATAATTTAGGGTAGTATTTTACACCACAAAAATGTTAGTTTTTTTTGTTTGTTTTTTTAAGTTTTGTTGGTCCTGATTCTAAATGTTGTTCTGTTTCTTCTCCCAGGGTTTGTAGCATGGTGAATCTGGATGAGACCACCTTGTACACAGGAATGGAGTATGGTACGGAACAGTGATTTAAGAAATGCTGTAAGATGATTTTGGCAATTAGAGATGTCTTTAATGTTTCCTTACCCTGAAATCGACTTTTACCCACTAGATCAGACCAGGGAGAACTACAGAGATGCCATCTGCAGTGTGATGAGGCAGCTGCTTCGTATGTGTTTACTTATTTTGCTGCTAAAATGCTTAAGGCAAAATGCAGACAGTACAACAGTGGTCTGTTTTTTCTTTTTGTTTTCTCAGATTATATTCTGGAGCACTCTGAAGATGACACCAAATCTCTTTTTCTGATCATTAAAGTGAGTAAGCAGTGAACTAATAGTAACAATAGCACCACAAAAAGCTAATATTTATTGTTGTATATTTATTTTTTTTGCTCTTGATATATTTCAGATTGTTAGCGACCTTCTACACTTCAAGGGTTCTCACAAGCACGAGTTTGACTCTCGCTGGAAGAGTTTTAACCTTGTAAAGAAATCAATGGAAAACAGGGTAACACTTTTTTTTTAGTAGATTCTTCTCTTCATTTCAAAAAGTGGGAGTAAAAACACCTTAAAACCTGATCTACATATTTAGTGTTATATGTAACTTCTTTCCAGCTTCATGGCCGAAAACAGCACATCAGAGCTCTACTAATTGACAGGGTCATGCTGCAGCATGAGGTAATGAGTCTCACAGCATTTCAGCTCTTCCAATATTCTTGTTTTTGACTTTTATTCTTTGTCCTTTTTAAGCTGAGAAAGCTGACGATGGAAGGGTGTCAGTACAGGACTATTCACCAGGAGCTGATGAGAGGTCTGCTGAGGCTTTCCACAAGTAGATATAGTCAGGTGAGTTCCTCACAACAACGCCTTCGAAAATAAAAGCAAGATGTGTTTCGACTGTTAGAAAAATGTGTTGCAGGTACGCAGCAGAGCTCAAAGTGTGCTCTTCACCGCGCTGGGAACCTACAACTTCTGCTGCAGAGATTTGATCCCTCACGTTCTTGAGTTTCTCAACCCAGACAACAGCAGTGTCACTCAGAAGCAATTCAAAGTAGGACAGTCGTCTCGCTGTGCATCACAGTTTCTCTCCATGCAGCAAAAATCCCATCATTTTGACTTCATGTGGTGCATCTGCTTGCCTCCAGGGTGCCTTGTACTGCCTTCTAGGGAACCACAGTGGAGTTTGCCTGGCTAATCTCCACGACTGGGAGTGCATTTCTCTGACATGGCCTGCTATCGTGCGCTCCGGTCTGAGCTCAGCCATGTCTCTGGAGAAGCCCTCTATCGTGCGGCTCTTTGATGATCTCGCAGACAAGATTCATCGCCAGTACGAGACCATTGGCATCGACTTCTCTGTAAGCTCAACACTTCCTTGGGTATAAATGGTATCTGCTGATAAAAATAAGGCACACCCCAACCTTCCTGCTCCGCTCCATTCTGATGCATCCACTTGTAGGGGACTAGATCCATGTACATCTTTGTTTTCCTCGTCTGAGCTGGTGCCTGGCCCAGAACTGTACGCCTGGGTAACTCCACTTGTGCTCGCCATTTTTGTTGCAACGGTAATGTTCGGTTGGGGGTGTGAGGGGCTGTAAGGTAGCTGTAGAGCTCTCAGCAATGGACAGGGGAAGGGGGGGCTTCTCTACTGCGGCTCTGCAGCACTATGTCCTAAGAAACAAAATGGATTTTTTTTATTTATTGCCTAAAGACGGCACAATCATATTAAATAACACAACCGAGAACGCTTTGAAAATGGATCAAAATTCGATCGAAGTGGAACTTAAAACATTAAAAAGACTCATTACAGTGATCCTAATAACCCAACTAAACCATGCACTGTAAATGCGAAGCTAATGTAGGTCAATTCAAATTAAGTTTTACTCACTTCAATAGTGTAAGAAGGTCTACATTTTCCATGAAGCCACTGACTGGCTCCTAATAATAAACTGTAAATTGTTTTTTTAAACTGATATGAAATCATCTATTTTTTTTGTTTGTTTTTTTTTTTAGAGGCTGAGAGCATTTTGCTTCTAATCTGATTATATGCATTTTCCCTTCATTTACAAATTGTGTTCAGTAGTCCCTTGCTATATCCTGGTTCACCTCACAGTCTCGCTTTTTTGCAGATTGTTTGTTTGTCACAGCAATTATTTTAATCATTTTTTACAGCGCACTGTTCTGCATCCTGATTGGCTGTTGGCCTTGTCAATCCATCTCCTCCGGACCGTGTCTCCTGTGCAGAATGTGTTTTAGTTTGCCAAATTTGCATAAATCTTCAATCATATGATCTTTGTTTTCATCCTATAAAATTGGACTTATTTTTCTAAGAAGGTTTGAACTTTGGGAGTGTTGAAAAGAGAGACAATTCTGTCTTTTAAAATGTTCATGTCTGTCTTAGGAAAGTGTATAAAGTGTCTAGTGAGGGGTTTTACAGCCTTAAAACATCTATAATTATTGTAAAAATAACAAAGATGACTAGTTCATGGATTTCACCTATCACTGCTTAGAATGGGATAACTGTACTTTGTCTTTCTTTTTAATTAGATGAACTTTTACTTTTACTTGTGTTTCTCCTCCTTTTAGATCCCAGATGAGTGTTGTGCTCTGGCAAAGAAACTCATGACTGCAGGAAATCCATTACCGCAGGCTCTTATGCCCTCTGAGGAAGAAGAGGCTGAAGGTCTAAAAAGACAGAAGCTCAAGAATTCTGAATCTGTTGAGTAAGTTTTTCATCCCAACGCGACAAAACAAGTCCTACCTCACCAACAGCCTTAGAGCTTGTAGACTTTAAAGGTTCTGTAGAAAATGAGTTCTTAAAGTTGGAGATGTTCACATAACTTAAAAAATACAATTCTTTTTTTTTTTTTTTTTATAGAAAATACCAACAGCTCATTAGTGATCTGCTGGACTGCCTTGGCAACAGAAACATGTAGGTTAAACTAGTTTATGCTTAAAAAAAATGCAGTTTTTAATCATTTTCCACTTCTAGTGACACCTGCTTTGACGACATTTTAGGCCTTGGAAGTTTGAACACATTTCAATCGGCTTCCTGTCTTTGTTGTTGAGAGATGACCACCAGCTTCCACCTGCAGCTGTTACATTCTTTGTGAAAAGCCTTAACCATGATTCCCTTTATGTTCGTAAGGTATGGCACATACTGGAAACATGTAGGATTGTCCCTTTCAGTTGAGCCTGCTCTTGATCAATCCTTTTGAATTTTCTCCACTAGGTGGCGATATCCGCCGTGGCCGGAGTCATGAAGCAGATTAAGAAACCGCATAAGAAAGTTCCGATCAGCCCCTCTGAGCTTTGTAGGGTTTTGCTTGTCTGTATGGCTTGTTGTTTATTTATTTTGTCAGTTGAGCTTTTATCACAGTTTTCCCATGAATCCTCGGCAGGTGAGATGATCGACACAAAGACTATTGTTGCCGGAGACCGTCCTGACAACCAGTGGCTCCAGTACAACAGCGGCAGACTTCCACTAACGCAGAAAGACTGGGATGCTTGTGTTTTTGTGGAAAAGACCCACTGGGGATATTACTGTTGGCCAAGGTTCCTAATTTAAAAAAAATAAAAAGAATTTATTTGTTTTTACTGTTTTATTGATGTCCTAAACTTTTTTTTCCCTCATTATTTTTAGAAAACTGATGATTTATGCACCTGAAAAGGAGCAGTCCCAACAGAACCTGTGCAGAGAGGAAATGACAGAGGTTTGTGAGATAAATCAACATATCACATTATTGTGTAAATACCTAATAATAGTTATCTTTACTCTTTTTGTTTCCCAGCGGGAGCAGATCACCTTTGATCATTTTTCCGACCCAGTGTTCATAAATCAGTTCATCGAGTTTCTGTCTCTTGAAGACCGGAAGGGCAAGGACAAGTTCAGCCCTCGCAGATTCTGTTTGTTTAAAGTGAGATTTTCCCGACTTCAGGTTAGTGAGAACAAAACCCGATGAGTAAAGAGATTCATTCTCCCTGCGTGTTTTTCCAGGGCTTGTTCCGTAATTTCGGAGATGCCTTTCTGCCGGTGTTGCGGCCTCACTTGGAGCGGCTGGTGGCAGACTCCCATGAGAGTAAGCAGCGCTGTGTTGCTGAGATCATCTCTGGATTAATCAGAGGATCCAAACACTGGAGCTTCTCTAAGGTGCACTGTCATTGTTTTTGTTTTTTTCTTTTAGTTTTTTGTTTAATGATTGCATTTATATTTGATTTTATGCTCAGCTCTTTGGTTGCTCCTGCTTTTATGAATTGTCTACAAATAATAACATTGATTGAATGGAAAGAAACGGTTCACAGTTGTTCGTATGTGTTTTACTGTTGTTTTAACATAAATGCTGATTCTGTTACAGGTGGAGAATCTGTGGGGGGTGCTGTGTCCTTTGCTACACACAGCTTTGGCAAATATTACTATAGAAACCTATGCTGATTGGGGCACCTGCATCGCCACCGCCTGCGTAAGTCCTTTCTTTACTTAAAGCCACAATCGCCATCCAACCTGTTCCTTTCATCCGTTTCTCTAAATGGCTGTTGTGACGGACTAACAGGAAAGCAGAGACCCACGCAAGCTCCACTGGCTGTTTGAAATGCTGATGGAATCTCCAGTCAACGGAGAGGGCGGCTCTTTTGTAGACGCTTGGTGAGTCTAGACGTTGTCTACTACTGTTGTTGCTTAGCAAGGCTAGTTGTTACAGTTGTGCGTTTACCTTTTTCCTTTCTAGTCGCCTGTACGTGCTTCAGGGAGGGCTGGCCCAGCAGGAATGGCGCGTACCCGAGCTTCTCCACAGATTGCTGCAATACTTGGAGCCCAAACTCACTCAGGTCTACAAGAATGTACGAGAACGAATTGGCAGGTGAGTTTATTTCCTTGACACTCCTGATAATCCTATTATGAGTGTTGTCATGGTGATGCTTTTGGCGTGCATTATACATCAAGCCCTCTGTGATCTTCTCTCCTGCCAGCGTGCTCACGTACATCTTCATGATTGATGTCAACTTGCCGTTCACTCGCCCAACTACCTCCCCGCGCATCGCAGACTTCACAGAGCGAATCCTGCTGCAGCTGAAGCCTCTAACAGAGGGGGACGAGGAAATCCAGAACCATGTCGTGGAGGAGAACGAGGTGGGGGAGCAGGATGAGAGGACACAAGCAATCAAGTTGCTCAAAACAGGTCAGTCTCAGCAAAACCTCTGCATTCGAAGAAGCCGTGTTTATGTTAAGAGCAGAATGAACTATAAAATGTGTGGATTCAGCAACACTTTATGCATCTTCAAGGCCAACTCTACTTGAAATTACATTTTAATTGTCTCCTCTTCACATGTCACCAGTGCTTAAGTGGCTGATTGCAAGTGCTGGGCGCTCTTTCACCACCGCCGTCCCAGAGCAACTACGGCTGCTCCCCCTGCTCTTTAAGGTGACTTTTCTTCTTTGGCTTCCTCATCCCTCTTAAACTTGAATATGCTCCCATCACAGGAACACAGCTATTCCACCTCTGATTTTTCTTCTAGATCGCTCCAGTCGAGAATGACGACAGTTATGATGAACTGAAGAGAGACGCAAAGACTTGTCTGTCCTTGATATCTCAGGGACTCCTTTACCCAGAACAGATTCAGATGGTCCTCACTGTGTTGAAAGAGGTAAGATATTCAAAGGCTGCGGCTGTAGCCCCAATCCCTGCTTAATTGTTGGTATATTTAAAAAATAAGATTTAAAATTACCAACATCATGTCGGCAAAATTGAAAAATAAAATCGTGAGCAACACTGCGGCGTCCGACCCACGCCCCATTTTAACCTGCTCTCATTGGCTAAGCAGCTGCTTCAGGTCCTTGTGCCAGCCTGGTCAGAGCTGCACGTGATAAATTCATTAAAAACCCTCCATTTTAGTTTTTGGTTGCATGGGGGTCGATGTAATTTTTTTTAAATAATCGACGAAAATCAATTTCTGGATTTCCTTGGAGATGAAACGTTTGTTGACCACGCCCACAATCGCAATATGTTCATATCGTATGTCGCATCGTTTTGTTCAGCTTGAGCCACGCATTTGTGTATTAAATTACATTTTCATAATATTCCGGTAATAATTGTACGAGCAACAGGGCAACACCACTTTTGTGAGCTCGCAACACTAACACCGTTCAAAATCGACAACTTCTAATTCTGAATTTTTTTCTCCAGAAGTGTCCCAGTGACGCTCGAGGAGTTAGGAGGCCATAGATTGAAATCCCTCAGAGGAGTTTAGATTTATAGTTGGGCCTAAAAGGGTCGTTTTGATAATGAAAAAGGTCAAAGGTCAGCAAATCTTCGGTGGTGTTTGTAGACCCAACCTGGTGATGTGTCTGTAAAAAAATAAATAAATAAATATACAGTGTGAAGATCGCTTAAAGACACGTTTTCTTTTCCTATACTGTGCGAAAATGTAAAAATCACACTTTGACACAATGGTCCTGTGGCCAGCCCATAATAAGTTCAAAACTGCCTTTGAATATCCGCGACATGCATGTTCTCGTTTTGTCATTGGAGTTTGAAATTGTTTTTCAGCCCCGTAAAAGATTTTGGCCACACTTTGATGGTTTCACTTGGTGTGATATCTATCCTCTTTTTTTTTTTTTTCCTCCCCTTTGGTTCACTTTGCCCCAAATTCATTTTCACCAGGTTCTAGGTGTGTGCAAAATTTGGTGAGTTTTTGAGTAGGTGGCGGGGGTGAAATCTTTTGCTCAGAGGCACAGTAAGAATTGTAAAAACAACCTAGCCCTTGCAATCCAGATCTGCTGCTTATTATTCACTGGGATTGTATTGGCTGAGAAAAATGTAAAAAAGATTTGTATTCTTGGGGAAAAAAAAAATGTAATGCAGCAGCTTATTTCATTTATACTTGTTCCCCTAAAGCAAATATAAACTGTCATAACAGTTAGTTTAATTTTGAATTTAACGCAGGTCATAGGTTATCCCTCTTGAAACAGCGTCATATTGATGTCTGCTGGTCTGCATTACAGATTGCTGGCAGCAGCTCTTGGCACGCCCGGTACACAGTACTGACGTACCTCCAGATCATGGTCTTTTACAACCTGTTCACCTTCATGAGTGACCAGAAAGCCGTGGCTGACGTACGGGGACTGGTGATCAAACTGCTGGAGGACGAGCAGCTGGAGGTAAACCGAAACACACAATCGACAGCAGTTTGAGCATTCAGATCTCCAAAAAATGTCAACATGCTCGGTAAACTGTATAAAAATAGTGACATTAGGATGGCTGGAAGGCAGAAATAGAGCAGACTTGATATGAAATAGTCCCAGATATTGTTGATGCTAGCAGACAGTTGCTTTGTCTTCCAGCTTTATAGTGGTGATTCAGCACTCTCCTCCTGGTCCTGATCCCCCCCTCCTCTTTTTCCCAGTCTCTTTCTTGTTTCTATGGAAACCACTAGCTGCAGTAATCTGTTGCTATGGCAATAACGCATTTTAGATTGAAGGAGAAAAAGGAGAGTGGAAGGTGTAAAGCGAGGGCGGGGGGGGGGGGGTATATATAGATTGTGATAACCAGTTTATATATTTTCTTTATTGCTGTTTAAGGTCGAGGTGGTCAAGTTAGAGTTAAACAACCGACAAGATACAATCCAGAATGTATTTATTTCTACTAAGTTAATGTTTCATCTTATCATTTCTCTTGTAACGTCATTGGTTTATTATCTACTAAAAGCAGTCAATAACACATTTTCTTGAAACGGAGCAAACAAAAACTTTCTGTTTTGCTTTTAAGGTTCGAGAAATGGCTGCCACTACTCTTAGTGGCTTCCTTCAGTGCAACTTCCTGTCCATGGATGCCGCAATGCAAGCACACTTTGAGGCTCTCTGCAAAACCCGTTTGCCGAAGAAGAGGAAAAGAGAGCTTGGCTCTGTTGTCGATACCATACCCCCTGCTGGTAAGGAGCACACCTGACTATTAGAGGAAGTGTTTAGAGACCCACTCCAATCATTGTTTGAGCTCTTTTAAGTGCCCCCAGGGGTCTTTGAACTATGATTATGGCAGTTTTAGCCATAATCAAAGAATTCTGTCATTTTTCTAGGGCATAGTTTCTGCAGAGCAGGAGTAGTTCATAAGAAGTCACCACCGAGTTGTGGGCGGGACCTTAGCTTGCAGCCCACACGCCTTACTTTCTACGTCACAAATACAATCTTTTTCTTATAGGATTTTGTCCACTGCTCCTGATTCACGATTTAAATAAAGAAATACAGAGAAATGCGCTTTTGAGCTCAAATAATAATAAAAATAAATATCCTCTATCATCAGAGAAATACCACAAGTACCACACTTCTTTAAATCCTCATTGTGCTGTTTGTTGTGTAACTTTATCTTTGTCTATTTTTGTGTTCTCAGGTCTGGTGCGTCGCCACGCGGGCGTGCTCGGGTTAAGTGCTTGTATTCTCTCCAGCCCATATGATGTTCCCACTTGGATGCCCCAGCTGTTGATGGACCTGAGTGCTCACCTGAATGATACGCAGCCCATTGAGGTACGAGGACTGACTAGGGTTATTAGTGTTGGTCTTTTTGTCTAAACTGAAAAGAACACGTTTGATGCTATCTGCTTTCAGATGACTGTAAAGAAAACTCTGTCAAACTTCCGCCGTACTCACCATGACAACTGGCAGCAACATAAACAACAGTTCACAGATGATCAGCTGTTGGTCCTCACTGATCTGCTCGTCTCCCCTTGTTATTATGCCTAAAGCCAGGTAGAGCTTTATG
This sequence comes from Oryzias curvinotus, assembly GCA_023969325.1. Taxonomy (NCBI): domain Eukaryota; kingdom Metazoa; phylum Chordata; class Actinopteri; order Beloniformes; family Adrianichthyidae; genus Oryzias; species Oryzias curvinotus. The sequence goes on from CM043720.1 coordinate 4,602,409, forward strand.
AATAATTTTAGCTTTAAATCTGTAATAAGTTTTGTTTTGATTTTTGGCTTAACAGCATAATCATAGTTAAAAGAACCCTTTTAAAATAGCTCAAAAGATGATCAAAGTGGGTCTATAAACAAATTAAATCTGACAAAATTACCATTTAAAGTTTAGACTAGCAAATAAGCACATTTTTAATAATGTGTGCGTCTCTTCTTTCAGTTTGGGAGGATCCCAGACTTCAGACACCAGCCCGGACAGCAGACTCCAACTCCTGACTGAATAGTGAAACCAGGGCAGATCTGGAAGAAGGAAACGGCGCACTGCATAGTGACTTGTGACACATGATTGAAACGTGTGTAAAAGAATGTAGCGCATTTATGTTTTTACTATACTTAATATTTAAGGATCAATCATGGCAGGGAGGAATGACCTGCAGTTTGTAACATTACTGTACAGAGATATTTTTCCCCCTTTTTCTTTGTGGCTTGATTTTATGCATGTACACGTTTCCACACGTGTGCGTGTTAATGGGATGGTTAAGTTCACCACATGTTTCTCAGGATTCTATTCCATGGATTCTCTTTGAAAAGGCAGAAGTTACAGTGCAGGAGACGCATTTTAACATCTTTCAGTGGTGAAGTAGCCACAGAGATCTCATGATTAAAAAATGGTCTTTCAACCCGTGTAAAATCATAAATGACAAGTATGCACAAACCCTTATTTATTTAGTTGTTTTTTTTCTACTTTTTTTTTTTCATTCATTGTACCTTTAAAATATACTTGGGTTAGCTTTTAGCAGTGGAGCCAATCGTTGCTACTCTTCAACAAAACAGGCAAGGGAGAGCGCAGAGCTCCCCTCTAGTGCTGTGTGATGCTTTTATTGTGAAAACCGGAAGAGTTGAATCAATGTCATGCACCTGTGTGCACGGGAAAAGAAGCCAAAATGCCTGTCTAAAAATGGTGATCTCCCTTCTCTGACCAGTTCTGTTTGACTTTTCTTAGAACCCAATAGGACGACATTTGGTTTGTGTGTTTTGGACTTGAAATCAATCTAAAAATAAAAGCATTTAGTACCTCACGTGGATATAGTGTAGTGCCAAAACTGCAGGTTTTTCTTTCATTTTTTTTTCCCTTGTCGAAAGAAAGTAAAATTCATTTTCAACTAAACAATTTGTTTGTTCTTTTTAACGGTTTGTCTGAAAGCATCACAAGGTAACTGGATCATTTCATTCAAGAAATTGAAACAATGAAAACAACAATGAAAGAGGTGTTGCACTTTGCTGGTAAAAAAAAAAAAAAAAAAGATATTAGAAATTGCAAACGTGCAAATAAGTGAGAGTAGTACAGAAACAAAAATTACTGCAAGGATTAATATTGTTTGTTTTTACATGTTAATTATATTATATTTTATCAAACATTAAAATGATTTGTTTTTGCAGATGACACCATTGTTTTCTGTGCAGGAGAAAACATAAACCACTTGGTCACGACTGAACTGTCAAAGATGAATGTTTTGATAAAAAATGTATCACTAAATCTAGACGAAACAAAATGTATAGTTTTTGCTGAGTGAAAGATTAACACAAAGCTGAAATTTATGATTAAGGACATTGATTAAAAATAGGTCAGATTAAATTCCAATTGACCGCAAACTAAGTTACAATTATTGCTAAGAAATATCACTGAGTATAGGGATGATGAGCAAAGTTCAACATATTCCTAATTACAAATGTTATGTTGTGCTGTATACTGACTTAGCTCAACTAAGGTACTGAGCTACTGGGAAACGCCCAATATGCACACGACAAAAACGAGCCTTATGAATAATTAAGAATGTGGGATAATTATGGACACAGTATTTTATTCCAGGAATCAGATTTATTAAAGGTGAAAGATGAAATGCAAATACTTGAAGTTTCAAAAGTTTTCTAAAGTTAAAAAAATAAATTAAAAAAACTAATTCCCAAGAACATGGAAATCCAACCCTGTGTAAGGGCAACACAAAAAAAAACTGCCTTTTTGTCTGTGTGCTTTGGTTGTAGGACAACATGGAAGAAAGTATTATCACGACTAAACTGCTACACAAAAAAAAATTTAAAAATAAAAAGAAACTTTGGTAATTAGAAAAAAAAATGGGACAATGTACGGACAATCAAAACTGATGGTATTTGGTACCTTGATGCTTTTTTCCTTAATTCCTTTGTGTCTATATGAAAAACCTTTTAGAGTTCAAAATGCGAAAATGTATTCAATAAATAGTGCGAATTGGTGGAGGGAATTAATAGGATTTTTCTTCTTCACACATTTTTTGAAAACTTTGTGTTTATCATGTTTATCCTGATATGTAGCTTAGCTATTTTATTTTGTGTATCTACATAACAAATGAACAAATAAACGAATCGGATGGTGGAATTATAGTTAATTCTACAAGTAAGTGTGTTATTAATAATCATGCTTTTTAAATGAGCCCTGTTAAGATTGTGAAATTGCCAGTGTTGCCTAGCAACCGTTTAGAGGTCTAAGGACGAAAAGAAAACGTGCATCCTCAAAACCGACATTAAGGAATGCTCTGTTTATTTGAACATTTCCAAATGTATTCCTGTTCATGTGATCATATTTTCAGTAGTGTAAAAGGATGAGCGGTCCTTTTTAAGTCTACAGTAAAAAAAAAAAAAAAAAAAAAAAAAAAAAATATATATATATATATATATATATATATATATATATATATATATATATATATATATATATATATATCTGATGTTTGGTTCTTATTTTTAGCCCATTTGACTGATTTTAAAGCACATTTGAAAAGGAATGTCGTGTTTGTATTGTCTTAAAATGCGATCCTTTGCCAAATAAATGGGGGTTGTAGAAGCAGCAAAGGTGAGCTGATGCAGCGGTTGTGCGCGTGCGCAGATACGTAGCTAGTGACTTCATTGCCTGCTCATTTTTCAACGCACGTCCGGCGGCCGCCGCTGCTCTGCCAGACTGGAAGAAGCACAAAGAAACGGAGCCGCCGCCGTTCGGTAGACTCATGTTGGGGAGACCGTTCCACGTCGACGCTAAAACGCTGTGCAGGTCGGATTTTTACTGCTGCTCCTGCTGATTATTTTTATTTTTTTTTATTCGTAATTTTGTCTCTGTGGTGCATTCACTTGCTCCTCTAAAATGGTGAAAAACCCTAAATCTGGTGAGGATGCTGGATTCACGATCCATTACAGGTAATAAGGTCTTTTATTATTCTTCTTCTTCTTATTATTATTATTATTATTTAAATAAACAGACCACTAAATAAGGATGCACCATTAAACTATGCACAATTGCATACTATTTAAATTTGTATTTATTCTGTCAGTCAACAGCCTGCTGTAGCATCACTAATAACGTTTAAATTGACATGACAATTTTTACGTTTATTATGCTGAGTCTCTCAGAATTATGACCAAATGCGTGACATAACATCTGTCTTTGTGTCCTTTGCAGCTCAGCACCAGTGTGGCAGCCATGGGAGAGGCAGCCCATTCAGTCATCATCATCCGCTGCTTCCATGTAAAGGAATAATGCTGACAATACGGGGATCCACCTAAAATTTTTCTACAATACAATGAACACCACTCTACCCGCATCGGAGCTGGTGGATGTGCCGAGACAGCACACCTTCAACGGCACCCAGATGCCTTCCGGCTGGGCTGTGATCCACACCGCTACTTTGACCTTTTGCTCCCCGCTCCTCATCTTCATCTTCCTTCTGGGTTCCTACGGCAATGTGGTGGTGTTTCTGTCTTTTTTCGACCCAGCGTTTCGCAAGTTTCGTACAAACTTTGACTTCATGATCCTCAACCTGTCCTTTTGCGACTTGTTCATTTGCTGTGTGACCGCTCCCACGTTTGCGCTGGTTCTCTTCCTGGACGCAGATGGGAGGGACGGCGTGTCGAAGAGTTTTTGCTTTACCTTCCACTTGACCAGCTCAGGTTTCATCATCATGTCGCTGGAGACGGTCGCGGTCATCGCCTTGCACAGGCTGCGGATGGTTTTGGGGCAGCAGCCCAACCGGACAGCCTCTTTTCCCTGCACCCTGGCACTCACTGCCCTGCTGTGGACCACCAGTTTCACAATGGCGGCGCTGCTGACCACGCGAGCATACCCCCGCAGAGATGGACCCTGTTTGCCCCATTTTGGCCTGGGAACTGGACAGGCCAGGGTTGTGCTGTACGTCTACCTGGCAGACTTTGCGTTTTGCGTGGCTGTGGTGTCCGTGTCCTACCTGATGATCGCGCGGACTCTGAGGAAGAACGCACAAGTGCGGAAATGTCCCATCGCCAGTGTGGATGCCACCTGCCCGCCACCACCTCCACCCCTTGTTGCAGCTGGTTTCGAAAGCATGCAGTGTGCCGTCCAGGGACCGTCTCTGTACCGCAACCAGAACTACAACAAACTTCAGAACGTGCAGAATCACTCTTATGCCAACAGGACTAGCCAGCCTTTAGCTCCAGGGGCAGCCCAAGGTGCCACCTGCTGTCAGATGGTGTCTTCTGTCAACTTGGCCACAGCTAAAGACTCCAGGGCAGTGGTCACCTGTGTGGTTATTGTGTTTTCCGTATTACTCTGCTGTTTGCCAATGGGGTTCTCGCTGGCGCAGGATGTTTTGTCACCTAAAAGCAGCTTTGCCCACTACCAGTTCGAGCTGTGTGGCTTCGTGCTCATTTTCCTCAAGTCGGGCATTAACCCATTCGTGTACTCGCGGAACAGTGCCGGCCTGCGCCGCCGACTGCTCGGCTGCATCCAGTGGGCCACTCTGGGTTTTCTCTGCTGCAAGCAAAAGACCCGCCTGCACGCCATGGGAAAGGGAAGCCTGGAAGTCAATCGCAATAAATCCTCCCACCATGAGACCAACTCGGCCTACGTGTTGTCGCCCAAACCTCAGAGGAGGCTGGTGGATCAGGCTTGTGGGCCCAGTCACTCCAGGGACTGTGGTGGTAGTCCAAGGGTCACGGGTGCCAGAAAACCCCGCCTCCCCAGCACTTCGACGCCAATTAACACCCGCATCGAGCCCTACTACAGTATATACAACAGCAGTCCATCCGCAGGGCCCAGTTCCCCCACCAGCCTGCAACCTGTCAGCTCTCAGGCGTTCGCCTTTGCCAAGTCTTATGTAGCCATGCACTACCATACCCACCAGGATGCACTGCAAGACTTTGACAGCACATCAGTGCATCAGATTCCTATCCCTTCAGTCTGATCAAAGAACCGAGAATGCCAATCAATCAAAAGATTCAAAGAAAAACTCTTGTTTCAGACGTTAGTATTAGCATTCATAAATGGACGATAAACGTTCCACTGTAACTAGACTTTTGTTATGAAGCAAGTTTATTCATTTGATCTTCGTAGTTTCCGTTTGATACGCATGTGCCATTAGAAAACCACAATCCCTGATGGTTTTATTCCAGTCCAGCTACAGGGCATCAAATTGATTTTGATTTTTTTTTTTCTTTCAGAACCTTGATACGGTTTGATGCAGCATAAGGATGCTATACGAGCCCTTGCTGAAGCCCTCGTGTGGCTGTCAAAAGCATGTAAGCTGCAACTTTATGAACTTCTGCCTAAAAAAAAAAAAAAAAATGTATATATGAGCCTCATGCACTTTTTACCAATAAATGTATACTACACCTAGCATCGGCACTCTGGAATGGCCTTAAATTTACAAAGCAGTTGCAGAAACGAAGCACATTTGACAAATCTTTTTAAAGACTTGTTTGGTCACAAAAGGAAATAAAACAATATTCTTAAAAAAGGTAAAGGCATGTCAATAGATGCATTTATTTCCTTCGGTGAAACAGTTGTTGGCATGTCTCTGTTAAGGCTTTTTTTTCCCCCCTTATGAGTGGCAAGTCAAGTGGATTTGTTCTCACTATAAAAAAACAGGTTTGCATTCTTTTGCTACAGCAACACAGTGCAGCGTGCATCCATAAAACACACAATTGCCTATTCAGTAAACACATTCTGCACATTTAATGCATTCAATTTTAATAAATCCATTTCGATGGTTTTCCACAGGCCACACCCCTAACATTTAAGTTACACTCACTCGTTATGAAGGCTGACACAGCATGCATTCTCACACCTGCAAAAGGTTTTTTTTTTTCCCCAAGCTAAAGATATGAAAAGTGGTCCAGTCCAGTCCTTCATATGGAAAGACAGAGTAAAATCACTGAGCGGAGTCGCTTCCCCTCATCACTTCTTTCTTAAAGTTGACAGAGGCAACACCTAAAATTTAGAAAATAAAACTGCCGTCCTGTAGGGGGAGGCGTTGAGCCTCTTTTTCTTCAAGTTCTGGCCAGCTGGCTTGCAGGAGTGGGTTTGTGGCCACAGCCACAGCCGTGGCACGAATGAAGGCTGGACTGGGCTGCGCTCCAGTTCATGAAGTCCAACCTCAGGATCAGGTCAAACCTCCGTTTTGGTTTTCAACACAGTGTCACGAGCGTCTGTTCTTCCAGCAAACAAGCCTCAGTTTAATGGGTGTTCTTCTGTCCCTGCTGTCATGATGTCCTTAATCTAACTGGAGACTGACAGGAGTCCGTGCTCATCAGCGGTGTCCAGAATTCTGCATATAACCGGAGACTCCACCTGGTTCAAAAGAGACAGAGGTCATTAAGGAACACGGGTAGAAGTTTTAACTCACAAACTTTATGAAGTCACCGTTTTGGATACACTTTTAAATATAAGAAAATTCAGCATAATCGGATTCTGTTTCATTTAAAAACACTTAACTGCTGTCTCAGTGGAAAGGATCATGATGAAACTTAAAAACATACCAAAACATGAGAAGAATTACTAAAATGGCTGCATTAAATACAAGGAAAATCAAGTTTTTAGTGTTTTTAACGTGCTCTTGTGATATTTTTAAGCGTAAAACTACATTTCTATGTATATATTTATTCAAATCGTTGGTAATCAGGAGCAGATGAACAAGAGCGGATCTGTTGTTGTTTCACCTTTGCCCCTCCTGTCAGGGGTCGCCACAGCAAATCAGCTTTCACCGATTCATACAGGAGGTTAGGCCGAGAGTTTATGTGCCGGATGTCCTTCCTGACACAACACTGCTTTTTTTTTTCAAGGCACAAGGCAGCAGAGCGAAGGGTCCTTTTTAAGGACCCACCCTGGATTTTTGAGCTTATTTTCTCATGTCCCAACTAGACGAATGGATCCATGAATGTCTGTGTTTTCCTCATCCGAGCTGTCATCCGGCTCACAACTGTCCCGGCTGGATAGCTCCAATATGGCTGACCATTTTTGTTGCAACAGGGATGTTGTGGATGTGAGGGACTGTAAGCTGTAAACAGATGGGTGACGGGAAGTGGGGGCGGGCTTGCTCTGCATCAGCAGACTGGCCCATAACTCAGAGGCCAATTTGTAAAAATCTACCACTGCTCTACAGAAATTGTGTCCTAGAAAACAAGTTTTTTTATTTTGGGCTGAAAACTGCATAATCTCAGTTAAAAGACGACTGGGAAGCTTTTAGAACATATCAAAAGATGATCAGAGTGGGTCTTTAAACGATAACAACATTTTTGCATTCATTTAAAAACATATAGGGAGTCTTTCGTTTAAAAACTCTTTATGGTCTTATTGGAAAGGTCACGATGAAACTGAAAGATATACCAAAAAAATGAAAAAGAACAAAATTAATATGAAAATGAATGACCACACTGCTCTTATTAATAGAAATCCTAACATTTATGCCTCATAATTAGGTGCCGCATTGAATAAAGTAACAGAGCATTCGTGAAAGAAATTCTTTTTAGCTTTTATAAGAGACGGTGTTACGACATATCCTCTGCTAAAAATAGATCAGCGAGTTCTGAATCAGAAAATTGGATCAACTCCCATCATGTCTACTAGTTTTAGGGTCACTCTGTTAAGAAACTCCTTAAAGATATAGAAGAGACTCTTCTGTCAAACCCAGGATTAAAGATAATCCTATTGACACTGCCCTCATTAACATAAAGGTCAGGAAGCAACCCCCCCCCCAGGAGCACAGGTAGCTAAGACAGTAATGACCCTTCCAGAGGTTGAATCCCTCACTGTTACGGCCTGCAAATAAGCACGTTTGTTCTTTATTTCAGCACATGCAGGTAAAGTTACCCCGAGGATGTATTGACAGGTCTGAGGCTCCATCATGTAGACTGTGACGGCGTGGGGCGACTCAGACTCCTTACATCTGAGAGAGCGAATACAAAGGATGTGAGCGAATCACAGAGAGGCGTTATGCTGAGCTCTGATGAGACTTTTCTCACTTAAGCTTGACGATGACTTGTCTGGGCTTTCCTGTTAGATCGCATTCGTCGCCGTGACCGTAGAAATGGGAAACGGACCTATTGTGAGAGAAAGAAGTCAATGAACCACAAGAGGACTCATTTTTTTTCCCTCTATGGAAGGTAAATTATCTTAAAGGCTTACTTGACTTTTTGCACGCCATCATCCCTGAGCTGGAAGGACCGGGCAACGTTCTTCTTGGCCCAGTCAATGTGTTCGTCAGCGTTCCAGTTCCCCACCACCACAATGTTCTTGCCTTGCTCTTTATCCTGGTACAACAAAGAGCATTTGAATAAATCAACCATTAGTTCTATGAGCAAAGATGTCAGTCGTGCAGTGATGGTTTTTTTCAAGCTACCTTATTTTTCAAAGTATAAAGTTTGCCCGGGGATAGGAATTATACTCAGGTGCGACTTGAAGAATGAAGAACTCAGTGGATTTAGTCATTTGATGTGATATAAAGAGTTTCGTTGACTTGTAAGCATGTTATTTATGCAAAGGTTATCTGAATAATTAGTCAAATATTACACTAATATCCCTTTTATGTTTCATGAAGCTAAATGAGCATCAATGTGTTACGATAGTAAGGTGTGCATATATTCAGTCTACTACTGTTATCTATTTCGTTCTGTTGATATGATTAGACTGTCAAGAGGAAACGTCCGTTCTTGTTCCTGCATATTTTTAAATATATTTCCACCTAAAATTGCAACTTATATATGATTTTTTCTCCTTTAGTATGCATTTTTTAGCATCTACGACTTATACTACAGAGCAACTTATAGTCTGTATAGTCTATAGTTTATCTTTTAACGCTCTAAGTTGGACTGTTTTGCTCCTTTTTCTATCAGACAGAGACAAACACTTACATCATGGTACTGATGGACATGCTTTCCGTAACAGAACTCGTATTTCCACCAACCCACTCCCTAAGAGAAACACACAAAGATGACTTTACTGCTGAACAGTTTTTTAAACTAACAGGTCCAAGGGAATCATGTCCCCACCCCCTGCAGACAGTACGAGCCGCTGAGGAAGTCTTTGATCAGCTGGTCATCGGTCAGGCGAGAGATGTGAGTGGTGCCGACGGCGACCTGAGCCTGCCCCCCAACCATGATGGGTTTGTGGGTGGAGGTGAAGGCTTCCTCTCCGACGGGTGCTGCCTCGTCCTGAGAAGGGTCAGAGTTGGAAACAGGGACAACTTTGGATGCAAAACCACCCTGTGGATGCCTTACCCCTCGGGAAGCGGTGCCAAAGGGGGGTTTTAGCTGCTCCTCCTGCTCTTTGTCCAACTGAACGAGCCGCTGAGGCCGTAGGGGGGACCCCCCCAGGGCCTGGCAGAAGATGGCATTCACCGGGGAGGACTTGAACCTACAAGAGAAAGAAGAAAACCATGAGACTGCCACAGTTTGTCTTACGCAGAAAAAGTCTTGCAGACCTACCTGTATTTCGGGTGAGCACAAAGCAGAGGCGTCAACACCACAACTTCATATTCACAGGTGGTGACCTCGGCCACAGACAAGATCTCATGCTTGGCCTCTGGATGACAGACGTATAAAACAGCCGTGGAGCGCGGCTCGTTCTGTTTCAGTGAACACGGGGTTCCGTTTCCCATTTCCATTGAATAGTAAGGGGTCAGTTGACCTTCTATATTTTTTGTGGAGACCTAAAAACAAACGTAAGGAGATGACGAAGTTAAGAACCGACAGCAGTTCTGACAAATTTGTTCACGTACGTTTCAGTATTTGACTTACTTCCTTTTTTCTAGCTGCTTTGTCATCTTCCATCTCTTCACCTGATTAAAATAAAAAGTCATCCATTTAGTCCAAAAAAGTTTAATAAACAAATATGATATAGTCATAGATGTATATTAAAGTTAAATTCACCTGTCTCTGCTGAATTACTTCTCTGAATCATTTTACCCAGGTAGTACTCCTGAACACTCATTTTCTGCAAATATAATTATTGAAAAATGAATAAAAAATACATTTTTTTTTTAATTTAACCTGGAATGGAATCACTTCACCCACTGACCTGGCCCGTCTCCTTCTCCTCATGATACTGCCTTATATGCTTCCCGTGGCACACTTCGTACGTCCAGTAGGACTCAATCTGGAGTTGGAATGAAAAGAAAGTCAGACTGACTTAACATCCGCATCTCAAATGCAGGATGCTTCATTTTCAGTCACTTAGCAGAAAAGGCTCACCCTGTAAGAGCAGCTGCTTCGTTTGAACAGTGGCTCCAGCAGTTCATATGGACTGGGTCCAGAGTAGCTTTTTCCGTCATCCTAAAACACAAGAAAGATGCACCGAATGTTTTCAGGGAGGTTTCAGGTTTGCTGGTCTCCATTTGTGGCAAAATGATCATTGAATAACAATAAAAACCCAGAGAACAAACAAAAAGATTTAGGTAAAATGGCACTGCTCCTTAGATGCATAAACACTGGTGATGTGACGTGTTTGTATTGGGGCTTGTGAGCCGAGTAGGGCTTGTATGGAGGCTGGCTTCATGCAGAGGAGGAGCTGAAAGTGATAACGTCCGGAGACTCACCGCCTGGCTGCACCGCATGACTGATTCAGGAAACGGTTCGGGTTGTTGCAGGTGTTTTGACAGTTGGTATGAATCCCTCAGTCTCTCTTTAAAATGTCCCTGTTTTGCTTTTCTGATTGTCACATGACCACCGCGACATTCTTTCTCCACCTCAAATGGGTTCCTATTTTGTTCTTCTAACTCGCTCATTGTATCACGAAAACAGACTCTATGTTAATAAACATTTACATATTTAATCATTCATTTGTTTAATATCCATCTTTTCTACAGAACCATAATACTCATGCCTGTTCTATTGTCACTCTGCCTGCTAAACATGATTTTTTGTCCACCATATGGCACTTTGGAGCCAGTGCAGCATCGGCTGAAGTGTTAAGCTGTTTACTGTAATTCTATACTAGACTAATAAACACTCACTTTAGGTCTACATCTACATTCAGGTCATCAGAAAAAGCTGCAGAGGAAACTGCAAATGCCAAAAATTTAAACGTCCTGTTTATTTAAAAAGCAGTTACTTTCTTCTCTGAGTCTAGCACTTTAGAAAACAAACTAATGGTTGTTTAGTAAGGGTTGTCATGCGTCATGAATGTGTAGGTGAAACATGGAGCTTCCCTCACCTCCTCTCCAAAGGCCAGAGATGGTAGAAGGCATTTATACTTCTCTTTCTCTGCTGTTGTCATAATGACAAAGTCATCGTCGGTGTAAAGCGCGCCTGAAGTCGGCTGTGACATATACAAACAGACAAACCTTTATTGACACATGTACCAAACAGCAGGGATCTAAGCAGAGTTTTCAGCTCTGCTGCATGCTATGACGATCGGGATACTCACCAGTGACACTTCAGTGCCCGGCCAAGTGATTTTGAAAGGGACTTCGTCTGTGAAGGAAGGGTATGCCCCTCTGTTGCAGGAAACACTGCCCCAGAACAGTAGCAGACCTCCGAGCAACAACAGACCGGTCATCCTCTCCTAGTGTCTGGCTGCTGAGCTCCCGGAGCCCGTCGTCGTAAAAATAAAAACCTCCTGCTTCTGGCTACAGGACAGAGGAACTAAACCATACAAAAAAACTGAAGATGGTCCGATTTGACAGATGTCAGCGAGGCGGATGTCAACACGGATCTACTTAAAGGAAGTTAACCTTTTTTTTTGCCACGTCGTGTTCCGGTTATTCGAAGGGATGGAAATTAAGCAGCGCCCCTCAGTGGACGTCTGCGGTATTAAAAAAGAAGCTTCTCAAATCTATTCGATAATAGATTTTAAATTGTATATTTATTTTACATGTGAAATTTTATAACACATACCCCTTATCAAATTCTTTTTTACTACCTTGTTCTTTCAATTCATTGTTTACTGTTGTGTTCTTATCCATTTGTATTTGCAAATGATGTATGGTGTTTACACATTTTTTCAAGTTTTCCTAAAAAACCCACTCTCATTTTACTATAAAGATATATATATATATATATATATATATATATATATATATATATATATATATATATATGTTTCCAGTCCATATTCTGCACACATGTTCCTGTATATTATTCCAGCCACTTGATCGATATATACATATACATATCATATCATATCATATCATATACATATGTGTATATATATATATATATATATATATATATATATATATATATATATATATATATATATATATATATATATATATATATATATATATATATATATATATATATATATATATATCTTTATAGTAAAATGAGAGTGGGTTTTTTAGGAAACTTGAAAAAATGTGTAAACACCATACATCATTTGCAAATACAAATGGATAAGAACACACATATATATATATATATATATATATATATATATATATATATATATATATATATATATTGTGTGGTTACCCTCTAAGAATGCAACATAAAATAAATATTTAGCCTTCTAAAAGCTGAAGATAATTAGCATAAAAATAATTAGAGTTATTTAGAGTGCCCCCTATCTTTCACGTGCAGTTAATAATAATACACTTTTATTAACTGCACTTGAAAGGGGGGGGCACTGGTAAAGCATAACCCCCCCTCTACAATAGTAATTAACAAACAATTAAACACACAAGAAAACAAACACATGTACCCTTGCTCAAAATAGTCAACACAACACATTTTTGTGCTTTTAACCCTTGTGCTATCTTAGGCACTTTAACATTGGGAGTGGGGTCATCTAGACCCACTAGACAGTGCGCTGAACCTTTTTTCTTCAATGGTTTGTGATCTTCACTGGTTTCCATGGATTACATGAAGTCCTCTCCACCTTTATCCACCTTTGTCATGGTAGAGAGAACACGTCAATGTAAGGGCGGGGTCACAGGATAGCACAAGGGTTAAACAAGTTATAGTTACTTTGACAAATAAACCTGGATAAAATTGAAAATAAAAACAAAACAAAAAAACAATAACAAAAACTCAAACTCAAATAAAATGTTCAAACTGATTTTCATTTTCCTCCCTCTCTGCTGCCACCTTGTGGATAATGTGCAAATACACATCTGTGCTGTAAGAATATAAGACAGCCTCGCTTTAGACACCACAGTGTAAAGAACACCCTAAAAAAAACATTTCACTTGTCTAAGTATGTACAGTAATGGATACTATTTTATTTTATCTTATCACTAAATTCACATAGAAATTGTGAATGGAGTCAGAATCAGTTTGATTCTTTTTTTTAAATTGTTTGTAATTTAAATTGTTCATTTCAATTTATATGATGAGCAACCATGTGCTGCTCAACTCCCTGGTTGTTTTAGTAAATAAGACCTTGCTCTTAATAATTTACCTGTTAATAATAATAATAGTAACTGTTATCGTTTCAATCATCACAGACCCAGATTATTCCTTAATTCCACACAAAGCAATGATCATAAAAAAGAAACAAAAGCTCTTTAGATGATTTCAACTGTCCACTTGTTCATGAATAGTAAGACAGTGAGAGGAACATGTCTTAGTTTCCTCCGAAGTTCAGAGGCAACCTCTTTTTTTTAACCTCTAGGTGGAGCTGTTGGTGTGAGGATGAGCAGTCCAGAGGAAAGTGAGGGATGAAGAAAAGATTCACACACAAGAGAACGAAACATAACACGGGATCATCCTCTTCATGCAAAAGCTCTCCTCCGCTTACGGACGAACAGACAGACAGAATCCTAGTTCACCTTTTTGACGGGTTTCCATTGGGTGAACTTGATTTGCATAGATGTCCTCCATACACCGTCAGCCTATGCATAATTGATACTACTGTCATCTCTCCTACCATAATAACATCATTCCAAGGGGAGCAGAGAAAAATGAATCTTGACATTTGAAGGTCTCATGCAAAGATTAAGATATCGTCCAGGCTGTCACCTAAAAATATACATAGAATATGTCAGACATCAAATCAATACTGTCACCTCGTTTTGCATGATTTTCCCAATGACAGTAGGCATTGATTCATGTAATTTATCCCCACCTGTTGCATAGGGTCTCCTTGTTAAAACTTTCTTACTTTTCAAAATATGGCTTTTGCAGTTTCTCAGATTGCACATTTCTTGTTTGTTGCGGTGATCAGGTATGATGCACTCATGTAAAATCTGTTAACAATTCACCCAGCCTTTCTCCTGACTCTAATCCTGCACATGCAGATGAGTTTGTCAGCTTTAACAACGTAGTGTCACAATGCTTCCCAATGCGCACCTTGAAGCGGGCTCCTTCACATTTCCTCCGTTTGGAGAGAAATCTTATCGCTGGTGAGGCAAACTGTGATGCAATGTTATAGGCTGATGTCATGCTAAAACGTACTGCTACCTGAACAAATGCTGCAAAGAAAGCAAAGCATCAAGTCAAGCCAAGAGAAAGAAATGGATTTAGGCATGGTGGAGGATCAGAACACAGCTCTGCACATCCCTGCAGAGAAGGTAATGAGTTTTTTGTAGAGGATTGTGCCTGTCTGAGGTTTTGTATGCTTAGATCTGACAACAGAGACAAATTAATACACAATTAAGACAATTTGCATCTAGTTTAGTTTAAACTTCATTTTAATTTCTTTGAATTAACGTTTAAAGCTTTTCTTGTGAAAAACATAAGATTTGGAGGGAACTTATACCTCTAGCTTTATCAAAAGCAGCCTGTGCCACTCTGACCTGCCACGGATGCTCACGCGCGGGCAGCGTGCGTTGTCTTAGACTCCAAGCTGTGCAACAGTCTTGAGACTTTTAGCTCAAAGTCGGAAAAATAGTTGGTGGGACCCCAGTAGTTTTTCCTTTTGTTCCATATTCAAGAACTGAAAGTGGGTTAACTGCTGGAAAATGCATCCTAAGCAGTGTGCATAAGCTGGAAGAGCTTATAGACTCTGGGGACTTGACGAGTCAAAGTCATTCTGTGTCTTCAAAGTGTGAAAGTGAAGAGTGTAAAAAGTGCAAAATAAGGAACAGAGTCAGAGACTGACGGGATGGACGACACAAGTAGGTTTTTCTTTTTTTTTAACGCTTATAGAGAAATCAAGAAAAGTAAAACTATATTACAGTTTAGTGGCTAAAAAAAATAAAACTGAACATTGTATTCATAGACAGACAAAATCGTCCTATTAAAGAATCTGTTAGGCCCCAAACAGTTTATTGTGTTCATTAATGACATATGTAATGTATTTAAATCATGAACATTCAAAATAAACTAAATGTGATCTTTGGTAGCTATAAGACAAACATCTGAACAACAAATAACAAATAACAAATAAATGGCTTTAAAACAGTTTTAGAATTTTAAATGACAGCAAAGTATCATGGAAAACAAATCAGACACAACCAAAATCTGAATATTAGACAAAATTAAACACGTATTTTAACAGCAAATCATTGCGTATATTATACTTTTCCTTTGTGCTCCACTATCTTACCTACTGTAATGAAGTGTGGGAGAATACATTACATTGCATCCATTATACATGTTACAGTCTGGGTCCTTATATACAGTCAAAATGATAAAAACTACAGGATGTTGTAAAAAGATCCAAACTGACTAGAATCATTGAAAGCATGTAACTAAATAAAATTCAGAAATTACTTATAGTAGGAGAAAGATCGCAATATCTAATAGAACCAAGAAAATGTAAATAACCAATGGTACAAACTAACTGTAGGGGAATTTGTGTGTCTCTGTGTGCACAGCAAAACACTGGAATAGTCTAATTGGAATGCAAAAATATTTTAAAGTTAACACAAAAAAAAACAGTTACAAGCATACGGCATGGGCCCAATGCAAGACTGTATGATAAAGACAATTATGTGGACAATAACGATTCCAATTTAAGATTATTATGGGAAACATGAGTAGTCATACATAAAAACATGCAAATGTTATTTTTACTTTTATCATCAAATTATTATAATAATTATTAGATTATCTGGGTATCATAGACATCATGATAGGGATAGGCTTCATTAGTTTCTGCTGGCTCCTTTTAAACTAGTTTTGCATTGTTATTATTATCATATTATTATTATTGCTGGTGTTACTAAGTTTATATTATATTGGTTGTATTTTAATTATTAACGTGTTTGAAACAAATTTAATTGAAAGAAGAGTTCATCAACAAACCTGAAATGCTGTTTGCTAGTCAGATACATGAGTCGTGCGAGCTGCACAGCATGTTTTTCCCTCCCTTCATTTTCATTCGCCTCTGCTCCGGCGTAATTGATGCAAAGAATCCCCACAATCCATCATCATTTGAATGCAGTCACAAGATTTCATTGGCACCAATTTAGAGTGCCTGCAGTTTTAACAGGCCGAGATGTGCAAAATATGATGGCTTCTTCAGCTTCACAACTCCACTGTGGGGCCATTTAGCTAATGTGGAGAGCCTGGTACAACTGAGGGAACACACAAAGGCAGGCAGCACAACAGTCTGCCTGCAGTTTAACCTTCAGCACATGTCATTTATTTAGACAGAAACAAGGTTGTTATGGATCTTAAAAGACAACCTGTGATGCAACTTTTCCCCCCAACACAAAGCTGTTAATGAATTTTAACATTTTGGTTAAAGGAGGATTTGGATTAGACTGCATTTCCTGTCATATGTTGAATTAAGAATTTTAACATTTTGATATGAGAAGTGATTTGTTCTTAGAAAAAGCCAGTCTGGATATTTGATGCACCTTTTGATTGTGCTCATATTTGATTTGATTTGATTTGATTGCATCTAAACAAAAGCGTACATGATGTACAACAAGGACAATCTGACACAGAAAATAAAATGTCGTGCCATCTGGATTTATTTACAAAATTATTATTTATTTTTTTATTTATTTATAAAATTCAACTTAAAAATAAAAGTGTGAAATTAAACAGAGGAAATCCAAAACACAAAAGTCAACAAATAAAAAAGCCAAAATTAGGGGGTTATAATAAGGGCTGGCTCAGTAAACATTTGTTTTATTGTTTTTTTTTTTTTAAATTATGTGTTATTACATAAATCACCACTTAAACATACGGAGGTTTCATATTGTATTCCTGTTGTATCTTGATAAATTATAATTAGATTCACCCCTGAATTGATAAACTCCAGATTTATTCTTTTAAATGAGCTTATTTGGATTTTTTCTTTGCTGCATGTTATCTAACACCTTCCTCCCTAAAATAAAACCCTGATCCAGGCTAGAAAGGCTCTTCTTGGTGGCTGTCGGGTCTATTCCTATCTTAAAAAAAAACACACACACACACACACACACACACACACACACACACACAAAATCTTCTTTTGTAACTCAAGTTTTGCAGCAGTACTGCTATTCTGAGTTCATTTTTTTTGTTCCCCTTTCCTGCTCAGCTTCAAAGTTTTTTCCAACTTCATCCCAGTCTCTTATTGCCAGAGGCGATAAAGTGTTGCTTCAGGTTTCAGTAAACAATGTATGGTGTTAACACTGCACTGAAAAAAGACATGCTGAAATCATATTGGCAGCTTGGCATCACGCTGCCTCTGCTCTAAATGGCACAAGGGAACGTGACCTTTTGATGATCTCAGTGCTGTCAAAAGATGACCTTTGCGCAGAGCATCATAGAGTCAGTGTGTATGAGTCTTTAGACAAGGCAGGCTGGGCCTTATAGAGCTCCGTCATTAGTACTTACACCAAGCAAGAAGTGAAAAGAAAAACATTTGCTTATCTTCATGGTGAGGATAATACGAGTTCTTGTATGTTTAATAGCTAATATATTGCTAATTTTCTCTTTTCTTAAGGTTTTGAGACAGCTCGTAAAGACAATTGTGGCTAAGGCATTAAAGAAGAAAAGCAACTAACAAATAAAGAAATTAAAAATATATATTTACAAATAAGGATTTCCTGAGGGTTCAAAAACTTTTGGCACTTTTTGGAAGCTGGGATGACCGGAGGGAATATCAGTATGAGGAGGCGGAGCAGTTTAGCTTCCGAGGTGGTCAAGGTGAGTCTGTTAGCCTGATGGTTTGTTCACTCCGCAGATGTCACCTGGTCATTATCCTTAGGCAGCCATCTGCCAGTTGGTCCTGCAGGACCCCCACCACTCTGGGCACAGTGTTGCTGGAAGGATCCTGATGACAATTCCTTTTTGCCCCATGGCTGCTCCTCCACTTTGCTCTTGTAGGGAAATGTTTTGGCGAGTTCCGGTTGAAGGCAACTCAGAAAGATCACAAATAGAGGGATACATACCTGATGAGACGGCAGTTTTCTTTTTTTTTATCTGAGCTCTTTTTACAAGCACATTTTTTCTGTGGTTTGCTTAAAATTCAAGTGTACTAAAGGGTTTAACTACGTAACAAAGTTAAGCTGGCAAAGCGCCCTGAATGAGTTGCATGGACGGTAATTTGTCTCTAAATTGACTCTCAGCTTTTGGACGTGTTCAATCATCACTGAAGGCGCTGGATGTGACTTCTGCTTTGGAGATCCATTTAGACTTGGAGATTTAGACAAGGTGACACAGATATTCTATTTCTGAAGTGAGCAGAGTCCTTCCTCAATGCAGCAGAGACATTACAATGTATAAATGAATGTTTAAATGAATCTGATCACTTTAGCATAGTGCATCTAGTTATTAGAGTATTCCAGTTTAGTATAAAGGAGCAAAGTCACAGTGAAGCAGCGGGACTTTTACAGTGAGAAGCAAAATCAGGTGACAAATGAACCACCAAGACAGTAGTGCTGAGAGGTTTCGAGTGCTGTCCTGGAAATGAAGAAAGACATGAATAACTGCTGAAGGGATTCGGGTTTTTAACATTAATTTCATTCATTTATCAATTTCTATCTGAGTTTGAAAAGCTCCGAACTTAACCTTCAATGTAAATCTATTGGAGTTAGGCTTGAATGGATGCAAATGCTGTTTTGTTTAACATTACATCTATATGCAACAACATTACAAATCACTGTGCTGGAAATAATGTTAATGATACAAAACCATGTAATCAACAAGGGGTCTTCAAGCACACCTGTCTTGGATTCTGGTGGGTTTCCCTTTATATTTTGTACTTATTTCATTGTGCTTGAAATATTCTGCTACTACAGATTCATTTCCCTACAGGGGTTAATAAAGTTGATCTTTATCTTAATATCAAATAAGTTTGGAACAATTATTTGACCCATAAGAACCAAGACCCATTTTTCTTAATAATAAAATAATATTTTACAACAAACCAAGTGTACAACTGAATCCATTTCTGATATTTTTCCGTTACACTGATGTCACCATGGGGTTTTATTCATTCTATGTGCAAGCATGTATTACTTTGGTTTCCAGTGTTTGAGTCAACTCAACTGTAAATCAACTTTTTTGTATTTTAAAACATGTTTTTGTGTCTTAAATAACTTCTATAGTTTCACAACATGTAGATTTGTTGGTTTTTATTTGAAGATAAATGTATTTTTTTGTTATCTGCCCTCTTTGCTTTGATGAAACTAAGTCTGCTTTGAGGTCCTGCTGCATTTTTGTGTGTGACAAAGATTCAATATTAATATAGTTTTTATTGGCATAATGTCATAATGGAAGCAACATTCTCAGCGAAACGCATAACAAGTGTAGTAAGTTTAAAAGAAAAAGATAAAAAAGGAGGTGCTCTTTGCAAGCAGGATTTAAGCAAATACTAAACATTCCAGTTTCCAAAATATCACACTTTTCAGTTAAATTGAACAGATTTTCATAATGCCATCAGTGAAAGTGGGTGTGAAAGGAGCAGACAACCTAAACCCAATTCAAAAAGTTCTAGGTCACTTGCTTCGGTAAGAAAATTTGTCACCTCTGTGTGTGAAATTCATTTTAAAGCACTAGCCTTCTCTCTCAGCTGTCTTTTACAATAAGGTTTCTTTAATAACAAAACTGCAAGAAAGTAAGTAGACCCTTTTCTCAAGGGAAACTGTCATATATTGTCTTGCAACAAAAATAATTTTTTTGTTCTTAATGCAATATAATCTTAGTTTCAGGAAATTAGTGACCAGATTTTTTTTCTGGAAATAGCAATTCTTAAGACATTTTTTCTTACCCAATTGGCAGATTTTTTTGAAATTTTACATTTATTTCTAAAGGGGGCTGCTTTTGCAGTGAAATGATCCACCTTTGTGTTCTTCAGTGTTACAAAAGATATCATTTGTATTAGTGGACTAAACTAATAAAACTCACTTACACTTATGTTATTTTTGCTGATCATAAATTTTAGCACACACACACTTCAGGGCTCTTGTGCGGTTCTGGGTCTTCAACCTTGACCCAGTTTGAACTCCGAGGCTGAGAAAATGTGCAGGTCATGAATGACTGTGTGGGCGCTCTGCTCCTCCTGCCCTTCTGTTAATTTACTTATTTTCTTGGCTCCGTCTCTTTGTTTTTCAGGAGACAGGAACACCACAACTTGGAGGCTTGGCTCAGCTTCCAGTCCCTGGTATAAAAAAGGAGAACCATGATTGTGGGAGGCCCGCCCTCTAACCTGCCTGTGCCACTGGCAGCCTGAAAGGACCAGCTGGTACTGTCAGCAGCCCTGACAGATGACCTGCTGAGCAGATACTTTTAGCTCAGTGATTCACTCGTCGTTATACAATCTACAGTTCAATGTACAGCCAACCGAGGAAACCATTTGCTTATATATGATATAAAACTATGAATTTAGTGTGAATGAAATGACATAATTAAAGATTTGGATAACGATGAAGAGGAAACATTAATGTTAAAAAAAGCATATATTGTTCCACCAACACCAAGAGTATGGTTTATAATCCAATGCTATAAAATAAAAGAAAAGCTTCCCAACTCTTTCTTTGCTGCAAATATTTTTGCTTTAGCTTTTGGCTGATCTTTTACAACAACCACCCACACAGTTAACCTGTACCAGCCTGTCATGTGTTACTATTCTGGAGAAATACAGTGATTTAAAGAAAAACTAAGATATAACAAACTGCATTATCAAAAGCCTGTTGAAAGAAAAACTGTTTTCAGCAAGTTGCAAAAAATGTTTTTCCGAAAAAATTAGCACAACTGCTTATTAAAAATATTTAACAATAAGGAGTCAAAACTCAGCGTTTGCATCTTTAAGAAAGTACATTAGACTGCTTGAAAGAAAATGAATCCAAACCAAAAAATCACAGTGGAACACTTTAAAGGATCAAAACATTTATTGAAAATGGACTGTAGGGTTAGGGTTGAAAACAGATCCATATGCAATGTTTTAAGTCAGTTTTTACAGACAACATGAGTCAACCACAAAGAAGCTTTGGAGGTCTGCCAGTGCTTTTTTTCTTTTGCCTTCCAGGTCAAACCTGCTCTGAAAATGAGACCAAAACAACAATCATACAAATATTTCACCTTTTTGGTTTTTTTTGCATTGTTTATAAAATAATGCAATGCAGAAACGGGCCCCTTCAAATGAATCAAAAGTTCCTTAATTCTTTCTTAGTGTTTTTTTTTCTTGCAAGACAGAAAATAAGAAACATTTTCTTAAGACAAGTGTTTTTTTTTTTACTTCTTTAAGACTCCGCTTCAGTGTCCGTCTGCCATAGAAATTTAAATATTTGGTTTGTTTTTACTTTGCAAGAAAGTTTTGCAGATTGTAACAAATACACAAATAGTTTTAATATTTTTCTTTGTTCCCCTTATACTTTTCTTTTGTTGCTATGGCTCTACCTCTAACATGCATGTTTGATTGGCTGGTGATTCTAAACAGTCTAGGAGTGCAAACACACTCAAAAGTTCACTGGTTTGTTTAGTTCTGCCTCATTGGTTCATCTCTTGATGACAGTTGGAAGACCCCACACAGAAACGCCTGGAATGAGGGAATCTGTTTGGCCTTCATTCTGACTTAACGCCACACTTTTGAATCTGACACATTTTATTTGGAAGCACAGTTTGGAAGTGACAATTATTAAAATTAACCAGATCATTTCCTGTTTAACTTTGACGTGTGTTTTATTCAGACAAAGTTCTGAATGGTTGAACATCTGCAGTGAACGTTTGTCTCCTGAGTGCCTGGAAAGGAACTAACCGCTCTACAGCTGCTAGTAGTACTCCAACTATGCACTCTTAGCCAACTGCCAGCCATGTGGCAAAGTGCCCTTCTGGTTTTCTCAGCCAACCAACACGCCTTTTTTTTTAAAATTTCACTTCTTTCAGAGTGAAAGGGATGCAAAATGAATTTCAAAGATGCTAGTAGTGTGATGCACAGGGCACTCCAGTGTTTTTTTTTTTCTTTCACACTGCACATGTACTTTTCTGAACAAAAGCAGAATGAAACTGCAACACTTGCACCAATGAAAATCTCACTTTGCAAATACATCACAGAACAAGGACAGAGCACTGACAGGGATTTTCACCAGAGGACATCAGATATCGGCGGCTTAGAAATGACTGGCTTGATCTGTGCCAAGCAGCCCACAGACACTGCAGCTTTGAAGTGAAGAGTTCATCAAAGTGGGATTAAATGCTAACAGTATGTCATAATCAAGGTTTTCGTTCGTAAATCCATGTTTTTAAAGGTGCATGTAGCCAACTCCAAGGTATTGATACCAAATCAATTCATCCAAGAATGTAAAGAAAAAAGATGGAAGTCATTCAGGTCATCAGTTAAATGAGGTTCACAAGGGCGTTTTCAGCTTTAATCAAATGTGCATTTAAATTAATTTTTATTGCCGGCTGCTTGTAATTGACCCTCATGACCTGGTGGTGTAGAAGTTTGAGTGGTTTTCATTTGATGTGATGCTAATTCTGGTAAATCACAGGTCCTGCCACATTAGGGATGATTTGATTTGACCAAACTGAGCATTTGACCAAATCCCAGTTGTTAATTCAGATTCAAATACTTTATTTGTCACTTGTGCTCAGCAACAAAATTGTGTTGCTGCAGTTGCCGAAACAAAACAGCATCTAAACATCACAAGTAATAGAAAGAGCACACAGGCAGGTCAAATCTGCTCAGTGAGGCAGATGCAATTTAAATAAAAACAAATACAACAAATACAACTGTGCAAAGAGATTTTGTGCAAAACGGCACGTGCATGGTAAAATAAAACAGAGGTAGATGAAAAGGTAATTTTTTTTATACCAAATTGATATAAACAACATTAGAAGCGTTGAAGGAATCTTTTCCCACTTTGATGTCAATACTCTGTTATGCTTATACATAAACTAATGCATGAGCAACACGATGCAGACTGCAGCTGTAGAAGACCATTTTTTGGAGGTTTTATGTATATTATATAAAGCCCTTTGTGGTTTTATACCATGTTGAAGTGTATAAACAAACTCTGTCCTTCATTATGTGAGACTTTGTCATTTTTTAACCCCACTTCCTGTTGTCAGTTTGTGGATTTTCAGGTGACACACACCATTTCTTTAGAAACCAGCATTGGACCTAAAGTGATTGAGGTCAAAGGTTTCCCAAACCTGGACTTTAGGGTTCAGTACTCTGGATTTTTTTTATGCTGCATCGCTCGAAGGCATCCAATCTAGTTCATCATCAAGCTCTGAAGAGACCAGAAAACCGCAGTTATTAAAGACTGGTGACTCTTAAACATGCAAGGAGGATGCACTGTGTTTGGCCTTTTGGGGCAACCAGGTGCCCGCGGGCACCCCTGTACAATAAAATTCTCATTTTTGTTCTAAAATTAGTCATCTTCACATATTACACTACTTTTTTCGTCACTGTAATAACAATGAAGTACAATTAGGTTAATCGAAATCTAAAAAAATACAAACACTTTGCTTAGAACTAACTAAAAAATTAATGTTAGGCTTTATAACATTTAATTTGTAGTAATTCTATCAGTTGCTTTTGAGCTTATTTTCCTTTTTTAAATGCTTGTGTGAAACCTTATTTCTAGATTTTTATATTTTACTATAAGATATCTTGTTAAGTAAAATGATTTGCTTCATTAATCGATCATTTGACTACTTTCTAGTAATCTTCTTCCCAAGATTTGTGTTCTTGTCCTATTTTTAGGCTACCTCTTTTTGCAATGAAAAAGATACTCAAGACTGTAATTTAACAATTTAACAACCCCAATACTCTAGGGTTTATGTAGCTTTCATTCTGCTTTAATTTTTATGTAATAACTCTTTCATTTAGTTGCAAATAGTGTCATAATATCTGCACATGTTCAGAGTTTTATTGTAAAGTCACTAGTCTAATCAAAGGCAACATTTCTAAGTACACAGAAGAGATTTACTGAGCTTTCTGAGATCTGAGAGAAGCCTCAGTTATGCTAATTTGATCATACTTTGCACACAGCAGCGTGTCCGTCACATGAAAGCAACTCTAGGGAAAATCCTGCACATAAAGGCAGCATGCAACTCAAAAGAAAAAGTGTGTTAGTGAAAATAAACACAATACATGGAAATATGCATAATGCATGTAAGTGCCATGAATGCAAAAACAGTCCTCAGAACAGCATCGCCTTTCCTTCAGAAAATCAGAAGTACTTAATTGACAAAAGCTGTTTAAAGCATCTTTTTGTGAAGTGGTTGGAGGAAAGTGCACCTTCTTCAGGAGGCATCCCATAATTCCTTTAAGCTCGATGCATTACAGAAAGCTTTATGATTGAAAACGCAGAACGGCAAAGCTCAGCTTCTGCTGGAGAAGACATTAAACAATGCAAAACAATCAGACTATTATAAGATAAGCTGCTCCAAAATCACTCAAAAAATCCTTTATATTGAAGCAGGTTTAGATATCAAAGAGACATATATAATAAATCTTATTTGAACAACATAAGTTCTATCAGGGTTGCAGGATTTGTCAGAACTTCAGTGCTCTTGTTAAAAATGGCTCTCCTTTTTCTTTTGATCATAGTTCACTTTCGTGCAATGCAGTAAAGTTCTTTTTTTTTAAAAGACGACACCTTGCTGAGTTATTGCTGTATATGAGGATTTTTAAAGGTAAACTTTTTTTTTTTATAATAGCTTAAACAAAACAGAACAAAACAAAAATTAGTTTCCCCTGCAGAAAATGTGTGAATATCTAAATTATTTTACCATATTCTCTGCTGGAGTTGGCGCCATATCAATATCTGGAAGGAAAAAAAAAAGGAAGAACAGACATCCTGGAGCTAGTGTTTCAAGTGACATAAAAATGCTTAAAGAGAATAAAAAGGCCTTAAAAATATTGAGTTTTTGTCAACAGTGGAAAGAAATTACGGATGCTTAATGTTGATTTTCTTTGTGCTGGCTCCAAAGTCTAATGCAAATTTGAGGTAGGTACTAGAATTCAAAATAACACATTTATGGGCTGCCAAAATGTTTTGGAAATTAAATCTAACAGCCAGGGGAGGCTGAACATTTTGGTCACAGCAGAAGAAATTAAAAAACAGAGTAAAACAGGAGGATTTCTCACTGTCTCTTACATTTTTTACAGAGAAAAAAAACTGCTTTAGTAAACGGGTGGTGTAGTTGTCAACGGTCACTCACATTCGCTGTGTTTTCATTACACATGTGCACAAAACATTATTAAAATCCTAGAAATGTCGAAAAAACACAATTTCGCATTTACACTATGTCCATTAAATCACAATTATGTGAATAAACACAAACGTGCGATAAGTCATTCAAAAACATGGCGACGGATGTGAATGATATTTTGATTGACAGCAGATACATTCAGTTTTCTGCCCCGGCACCATCATCATTTACGTTGGCGTCTTCTTCTGGCCACGGAGGCAGGGAGCTCCTTACACGTGGGTGCGGCAACGGATGAAGGGATTTGGGTAAATCGCGGTTGGTGATTTTACAGAGGAGTTGCGGATCCAACAGTTCTGCAAACCGGTTGTTGACTCATTCAATTCAAAAAACGTGTTTCCGTTGGAGTTTTGTGAAATGTCAATTTCGTTGCGCATCAAACCTCCAGGCACAAAACCTTTTTTTGACAAATGTTTTTTTTTCAAAATTGTGTTTCTATTCGGCGAATTTATCAGAACAAATCTAAATTGCTCATTTCTAAGTCAATGGAAACGCATCTGTTATCAGACATTAGTTTTATGTCTGTATTTTAATGAATTTAAGAAAATATTACCTTTTATAACATTTTGTTTTCCAAATAAATTTATAATCTGATCATGTCAGATCACCCAGATCCATTTTGAAAGAACCTAAGGTTAAAAACCACAACCTGAACTCCAAAGCTTTCTCTGAGATTTAGCCAAAAGGTAACATTTTGATTGCTTTTATGTACTAGCTGCAAAGCCAAATTGTTAAATATCTTCTTGATCCTTCACATTTTATTCAATACAATCAAATAAAAAAGACACAAATAAGTCCCAATCATCTCAAAGAAGGAAACAAAAAAATTTCAAGCTTAATTTTAAAATAATGCAAACCTAATTAAAATGAACTTCAAAAGGTCTGAATAGTAGTTCCAGCCTTGCTGAAGGAAATGTTACCAACTGAATGATGAGATGTTCCTATTTGAATCTAACGAGTGCAACAATCACTGCAAACAGGTCTGAAGAAAGAGATGTGAAATATTCATCTCAACTTCTTTGAAAACATTCTGACAGAAGAGCCGACCACTTCAGCAAAGGCTCACAAGTTTGTTCAGCTGCTCCCATAGAATAAATGATGAAGTCAGAACTCTGTGAATAAGTTTATTCACAGACCGAAATCCAACTTCTATTTTATGTCAAACATGAAGTTACTTTTCATGCTTGCCTTCAAAAAAAATGAGGAGGGGGGAAGCGGGGTAACATGAACCCCTGAGATCCGCCGGTCCGTCTGCTGAGATCGGCCCAGTTAAACACACGGCTTTACAGCCATTCGTCCACTGCAGTAAAATGAATAATTTATCAACGTTTTTACCAATAACGTCAATTTTATTGGCCTCCTTTCTTTCCATTGAGATATACAGAACACGGTAAAGACTTACATTGGCCGTCAGAATTAAGCAGAAAAATGAAAAACACAAGATGATGTTTTTCACCGAAAGAAATTGAGTTCAAACCCAAAATGTAAAACTTTCTCCTCATTTTTTTGAAGTTTCGTTTAGTTTTTAACAGCTTTAAATCCATTTGATTCCATTCTCGTGCTAAGAATGCAAAGTAGGCCTTTCAAGTCACATCACTCAGAAAAAGAATTCAGTTTTATTGCTAAAAACAGATGAGTCTGAATGATGTGAATAATATTCCAGACTCAAGATTAAAATGAAAAGAAGAAAAAGATGTTAGTTTTGTATGAGAATAGGAAGCAAAAAAAAAATTAGACAATAGTGTCATTTAAAGACAGTAGTTTTTATGACTTAAAGGTTCACTCCAATCATCTTTTGATCTATTTTGAAAGTGTTCCCAGTGGTCTTTTTGTTATGATTATGCCGTTTTTGACCAAAAATTAAAAAAAAATAAACAAACAAAAAAAAGTGTCATTTTCTAGGACATATTTTCTGCAGAGCGTCTCATTGGAAATGAGCCCGAGTTGTGGACGGGACCGTTGGGATGGAACAAACGTACCCCCTCCCCGTGATTCATTACTGAGCTGTTTACACACTTGTTCTGTAGCTTACAGCCCCTCACACAATCAACATTAGTGGTGCAACAACAATGGCAAGCAATACTGGAACTATCCAGCCGTACAGTTATGAGCCAGACGGGGAAAACCAAGAAGTTCATGGATCTTTTTGGTGTACATCAGAATGGAGCGAAGCAGGGAGCTTGCAGCCCAGTTTATTTTGCAAGTCACATATCCAATCTTTTACAAGCATCATTTATTCCTCTGTTCCTGATTCCACCATGTGTATAGAGAAATACTTAGAAATGCAATTTAAGCTTAATTTTCTTTATATGTGTATTCTATAATAAAAAAAAATCCCACAAGAACATAATTAAAACGTCAAGAACACAATTTTCTTGTATTTTAGCATTAAATCCAATGAAAATCAAACATGTATGACAGTAAAATAGCATTTTGCATTTATATTTCCCTAAATATTATTATTACATTCATTGCCATAAACGTTTACCACACAGCAGCACACAGCAAAGACATACATTTGGATCAAAGAATGTTGACTTGATGCTGCAGGGCTGCCAACATGCAAAAGCTGCAGCATGACAACTGAAGTATCTCATGAGAGTGTGTCGATCTGTTTTGACAGGCTGAGAAATGGTATAAGAAAGCGTGCTAATGTTGATTCTGAACAGTCAAAGTAGGAGCTCAAGCTATATGCTTTACAAAAATGGCAAAGCCAGCACTTACCGAGCTGCAGTTACTGGAAGGAAGACTTTGTTGCTCTGCTTTTAACCTGTAAGGATCAAAGACCTCCGCAACAGCTGTTGTTGTCTGCTGGCGTCATCATGTTGCTGAGCCAGAAAGTAGGATCCATGCATGAAAGAACCCAATCTGATATCTGTTCCCACTGGCTATCGGTTTAACACATTGTTAATATAATCCCACACTCTGAAATTTAAAGTCAGGAACAGCTGTTTTCCTTTGGTAAAAAAGGCTTATACTCATAAACTCGGTCAAAGAGTTAATTAAACATACAAAGTACATCAAATGAATGGTAAGAAAAAAACAAAAGTGAATCTAATTCACCTCTTAATAAGCTTCTGAAGACTTAGTCTGTCGCTGTCTAATAGACGAATAGAGGTTGAAGGATCAACAAAATACATCACGATAAATAATGACAATAAAGTGTCAATTAATCAGATGGAAAAAGGGACTTTTGAAACACTAATGAACGAGCTCCCTGCTCTAATGCATCCACTTGTGTGTCTTTGTTTTCCTCGTCTAAGATGGGCTCTGGCTCAAAACTGTGCGGTTGGATAGCTCCACTATTGCTCGTCATTTTGGTTTCACCTGTAATGTTAAGTTGGGGTTGTGAGGGGCTGTGAGCTAGCGGGAGAATGTGTAAGCAGTTGGGTTATGGGAAGGGGGCACGGGTTACTGTTTGCCACAACTCACCCACAACTCAGAGGTGAGTTTCTAATGAACGCATGCTGCTCTGCAGTCCTAGAAAATGGCACAGATTTCTAAATTTGGGATAAAAACCCCATAATCATAATTAAAAGACCACTGGGAACGCTTTGAAAAAAATCTCATCTAACTTGAAGCCATTTCAGGCATTGGTTAGAATGCTTTTTCTTTACAATAATAATAAATTACTGCACACTGAAACTGTCACATTTAAAAGACAAAGTTAATGATGATGCAGCTTCAACAATGCAGCGGCTGCTTCTATGTTTTTATGGAGATGTTTCAACAAACACTGGGATTGCCTCTGTGTGCAGATCCACGTTTTAGAACAGCAGCTCACAAAAAATTCCATTTTTTTTTTCAGTTGTGCTGGAGGCTAACTTATTTGCTGCTGTTTAGGTGCAAGAGATAGCATCTTTTTAAGCAGTATCTTGCAATATGCTGGTTCCAAGCAGAAGGAAACCCAGGGTTAAATTAAAGCTTTATGAATCCAATTTGTGAGAAAGTAGGGAGCACTCTGAAGAGTCATGGCTTCCTCTTCGGCGCTGGATAGCTCCTGGAGCAGATGCAGGCTCTGTTCCACTGAGCGCAAGAGCGGCAGACCAGATCGATGGCTCTTTGATCGCTCTTCAGCAGCTCTTTTCTCTCAAGCCTCAACTCACAGGGGGTGGGAATCAGGCTGCTTCTTCATGTGAATTGTAATTGTCAGAGTTGGCTATGGTGAAATGTTGGTAAGTCACTGCTTTAGCCACCTGCTTGACTCATTTCTGGCCTGAAACTACTTCCTGCACTCTTCCAGATTCATCTCAGAATGACACAGATCACTCTGAAGTGACGTACAGTAAAATGCTGCCAGAGCGATGTATGCATCAGCTCCAATCGCTGCTATTCAGAATGACATTTCTTCCAAAAGATTACCCCTGAAGAAACCTGCCATGTAGGTTTACACATGAATAATCCATCACTCCTCCTGTCTGTTTGGAACGTCTGGGACAATTGTTAAACCACATACAGGCAACGCCCTTTATACAACAGGAAAATTGTATTTACTCAATATAATGTTAAAGGAAACCAAAAAAATAAATCATGGAAATGTAAAACACTTTTTGGATTACAGATGTTATTTTATAGTTGGATGTATAAGCATTTCCGGTCCTATTATGGGAACAAATAGAAAAAGACATCAAATCTTGTTGAATTTTTCATTTACAACATAAAGGTTCTAAAAGGTTCCTTCTTGTGCCAAAGAATTTGAATACATTTTGTCTAATTTTTCTGTTATTGATTGCTCTGCATTTCAATCATAATTCCACTCATATGTAGCTATGTTCCTGCCTGTGGTTATTGCTTTCGTTTTTTTGTTATTATTGTTACTGAAAGTGTAATTTAATTATATGGTGGTGAGATAAAGATTCTCCAAAGAATACCTGAGTAACTGGACCATTGACTGATGCATCCCACTGCAGAAACATGGATCATTAGATCGGAGATGGAATACATTGTCGTTGACGATGGACGTTATTTATTATGCAAGGTGTACGATATGTATTAAATTTAGAGGATCTGTTGGCTTTTTAAAATTATTAGTACAGTAGTGAGTGGATTTGGACTGTAGGACGGAGCTGGTGTGGACCGCTGCACATGTACTCAACCAGAAATGTGTCAGCTGGGACTTGAACCAAGACCCTTTTGTGAAGTATCGGTTGCCAAAATACTTCCTCCCACTGTCCGAAAACATGCATGTCAGGTTGGTTGGTGATTTTCAATTGCCCTCAGGAAAGAGTGTTAGTGTGAGGGGGGTGTGCAGCGCTGTGAGAGAGTGGCAACCTGTCTGGAGTTTGCCCCGCCTCTCGCCTGATGACCGCTAGAAATGGCTTTGCCTGAAAAGGCTTCAGCCACCTGTGGCGACTCCTCAGCAGGATGAGATAAGAAGAACAGAAAGCCGACAAACGATTGGTAGATCAGCTCTAATAAGTAATTAAAAACAGACCAGTTCGTTTTATCCAGCAGGTAATTTTTGCACACTTCCTTACAAACAGAAAGGGATTATTGCTCACCTAATCAAAACATGTTGCAGTCAACAATTAAATCCCCAAACAGCCATTTTTGTAATATTTAATTATTAGCTCCTTTGTACCTTTAAATTTGCAATGTAATGTCAAATGTGGCTGTGTTCTTGCCTGTGGTTAGTGCTCAAAGCCAATGATGGGTCTCTCTGAATTCATGTGACAGGGCCCCTGGGCATCTAGCCTCTCAGGTTGGAGTGGCCCCCCTTTTCCTCGAATAGCTGCTGTGCTGGGTTCACTCGAGTTTAAAGTCTATTGGATTTAATTGATGGAGACCCTCAAAAGTCAATGAGGCTAGGAAAGCTAGGAAAGCAGGACAGCCCCTCTATTTGGCAAAGCAGGAGGCCAGCAGCGAGGCAGGCATTGCAAGGGCGGTGTATGATGTTCATGTGCGAACCTGGGGCTTTAGAGTAATGGTGTGTGTCTACCCTGGTGCCACGCCACATAAACTTAGGGACTCCCTGTCAGGTCGAGACACGGGGCCTAAGGCAACGCACAGAAGGAGTCTGCAAAGAATAGACTCAGCACCCCAAATAGGAACTTGTTATCACGTGGAAGTCACAGTTTGGTCGCATGCTATGTCAGAACAAAAATGCCAGTCTTCACTAAAACACTGATGTGGTGCGATTGCACACTGGCTCTTAATTTGCAAGTCACTGTAAATTATACTTATGCTCACACACATTTTTTCATATCTCATCATATTTATTTCTTTTAAAGTGTCTATAGGATTTATTATGTAATCATTAATTTGTAAAATGTAATAAGTACAAATAAATATTTGATTTCTCCTCCTTTTTTATTTTTGAAAGTGCCTAAATTAACAACATAACTGAGGTTGAACAGGAAGAATGCGACAGAGCCTGGAGCATTGGCAATCACATCATCTCAAAGTGAATGAAGACTTTTGTCAGCCTTTCCTTCCGTGCAGCTAAAGCCTTAGTTGCATGTACCGGTACAGGAGCTTGACCCATATAGGTGTGGCCATCTTCAGGGGAGCGTTGGTGTGCCTTGCGTTTTTCCTTTGAGGCTGGTTCGTCCACTTTAAGGGATGCCATTAAAATGGAACGTACCATTGTTGTGTGCGTGATAAGTGTATCGTGAAGTATTTGTAAGGATAACATAAAACTAAAGACTTATGGGTGATGCTGTTGTACGGGGCTCTTATGATGCACTCTGGTTGTTAGTGAAGTGCATGTAGTGGCTCCTTACTGACTGTTTGCAAAGGCTGCATGCAAAGGGAGAGCAGGTGATACCTAAGTGCCCATAGGACACCCATAGGATGCCCACGCGGACGACGCTTTGATCGTCTCATTTTTATCATCTCCAACCAGGATGGAAGCACGCACTTATCAGGGTTTCGGGAGTGGTGGTGGTGTTAAAAAATGTTCAAAAACCTTCAATACGCCTGCATTTCACCTACTTCACCATGACGTGTTGTATACATGTATAAATGCCTGTAAAAAAAAAAAGAATAAACATTTTCACTCAACAGGCTTACAGAGTGATCTACGACCTTGCGGGCCCCTTACTGGTTTGACCATTTTCATCTGCTGTATCCACTCGTTAGGGCATTTGTGGCTAATGCCATAGCTGAGCCACTTTGTAAATGAGCTTATGACTCAGAAACATTCTTAACTCGTTTGTAAGTTATGTAATTCATTATTAATGAATAAAATATATTTATTAAACACATTATAGTAATTCTTTTTGAATAAATCATTTATAACATTAAATATAAGTTACTTGCTAATGCTTAATGAAGCAGTAGTAATGCTTTGTAAATAATTATTCGTGTTTACTTATGCTCAGCTAATGCTTAACTAATGCTTCATAGTGTGTAGTTATTATAAAGTGTTCCCTCATCTCAATGAAGAACCAACATGAAGAGGATTCAGTTGATGACCTTCCTTTCAGCTTTTTGGTATTGAGATGGATCTATTACTGTTAAAGTTAACAAAAAAGAATTTTGGAGGAAAGTTGTCAGAAAACATGCTCACGAGTGTTGTCTCAGTCGCAGTTATTCTAACTTTAAGAAATCTCCGGTCCTTTTGGTGACTTGTTTTTTAAGAAGGTGTCAAATTCAGGGCCATTTAAATCTACCAAGTAATTAAAAACAAGCTTCATTGGTTATCTTGTTTCTTTTGTGACTCAAAGCTGAATATAAAAAGAGTACTGTTGTAGAGTACAACACAAAAGAGGAACGGCTCATTAATTTAAAACAGAAACTCAGTGCGCTGTCAACAAGGCCAAGCACACAAAGAGAAATCAGCACGTCTTTGTAGTTCAAATGCATTGTGTGTGCTGTCTGTGTTTGACAGGCATTTTAAAGGTTTTGTGTGGGGCAGATGGTGACAGTAAATGCACCACGTTGTTAAGTTTATAATGAACACATGAAGGATGAATACTGATGTTAGCAGCATCTTTTAAAAAGGTTTTGTTGTAGCTCTGACATCTGGCTTTTAATATCTAAAATAAATCGATGAACACGTAAAAGAGTTTAGATTGTTCTCTTATGTTAGGAAGCAGTTACGTATGCTTTTTCTTTAACTTTAGTCTTCCAAAAATGCAAGAAATTCCTGTCTTCGTTGGAGAACTGAATACATGGCAGCTGCACTCATGTTGTCATTGAATGAAGTTGGATGTAACGAGTGTATAATCACTTGGTCATTGTGTAGTTTGTGCATTCTCAAAAACATCACATAAGTCAGAAATTGTGGAGCTCAAAACCAGCTCAATAGTAGTGTATCAATAGTTGTATTGGCTCTATTCAAAATATGAAATGAAGCTGGATCTCACTTTGCAATCAAAAATAAATCAGTCTCATTTTTTGGCCTCCCCATGAGGCCTCCATGCAGCATCACATGCAAGCGTTTTGCAAAACCGCAATCAGTAACTGAATTGATTTCGCTTAAAGAGAAAAAAAAAGATTTTCTTTTTCTTTGTTGTTGTATTTTTTGTGATCTGCACATACAGATTCACTCGCTGATCAAACAGCATCTGCTATTATCGACACAAGCTATTTACCTGTAAACTGAATTAGCACAAAACCGAAATGTCTGAAAACCCTTTTACGATTTCGCCATGGCGTCTCTCAGTGGGTTAACAAATGTTCCCAACCTTTAGATTTCCAGAGGTACCGCTGAAGTTGAGCTTAATGCCTACAGATGGGGAGTGTGGAAAGCATGCAGGATGAGACGTTCCTGAGCTGCACGAGGCACATAAATAAGAGAGCAGCACAAAGCTTTCCCCCAGGACTGCTGTCGGTTGGCATTTTAACACTCTGGATACTAATGAGAAACAATGCAGCATCACACACCTTATGCAACACGCGGCACCCAGATGTATTAGCTCCTCTGGCTTTACAGTAAACTGGAGGTCTGCAAAGTAGTTTTCACAACAACCATAAATGCACAATGCATTTTAACACTTACAGAATTTAACATTCCTTATTAAAGCAGAAAAATGCAGGATTTTAAAGCACTTCAGTGTGAATAAGGAGGTTTGAATGTTTGTTTAGTGCTTAACAATAAAAACCTAATTTAGTCAATAAAAAAATAATATTTTTTTGCATTTGGTTTGCGATAAAGCGGAGGACATTTTTGGCGTGGGGAGTTCAAATGATGGGTTTAATCTACAAAAACGTTAAAAGCAATAAATATTTTTGGTTTGGTGCAATTTTTTTTTCTTTGTTTACCTTTTTTTGTGGATATTTAGGCTGTAGTTATTTTATCTGTTTTATCTGTTTTGTTGACTTAGCAGAATAATAAATAGGTACATATTTTTTTCTTGGGATTTGAAAGATGGCCCTCAAACATACTTCATTATTTCCAAGCAGCTTCTCAGGGCTATATTAATAGTAAACCCTTAAAAGTCCGACTCCAATCAACTTTTGATTTATTTTAAAAGCATTCCCGGTGGTCTTTTAATTATGATCAGCCATTATTAAAAATCAAAAGCCTGTGTCATTTTCTAAGACATACAGTAGTTTCGGTGGAGCGTCAGTAGTTTAGAAATTCACCTCTGAATTGTGGGTGGCCATTGATGTGGAGCAATCTTGGCTCCCCCCTTCCTGTCCCCCATATCTGAGAGCTGTCTGTTTACAGGCTTTCCTGCAAGCTTACATCTCCTCACTCCCCAAATTGAACATTACCAGTGCAACTAAAATGGCGAGCAACATCGGAGCTTTCCAGTCCTAGAGTTTCGAGCCACATATCAGTTCAGACGAGGAAAACAAAGACGTGCATGGATCTGGTCATCTGCAAGTGGATGCTTCAGAATGGAGCGGAGCAGGGAGCTTGGGCTTTTCTCAGTCACATATGTCACAAATACAACCTTTTTCAAACAGCATCTTCTTGTCTGCTCCTGATCCACAACCATTTGATAAAGAAAAACTCAGAAATGCAATTATGAGCTTAATTTTCTTAAAATATGTCCTCCATCATCAGAAAATGCTATAAGAACATGTCAAAAACACCCAAAAGACGATTTCTGTCATCTTTTAGCCATTATGAAACATTTTATATTAATAACGTGTTGTATGTTGCCTCAAAGCCAATTTGAAAAGACACTATTCTCCTAGTCAGAATCAGACTATTCATGTTGATCGCGTTAATGATCGAAGAGTTACGGTATGTCATAGAGCGAGTGTTACAGGAAACAGCTTACAAGACGTTACATCTTCAATCAATCTGTGGCGGGGGATTTTTTTTTATTTCTTGTTATTTCTTCATCTTACATTAATATGTTTTGGCTGCAAGAGTCTTTAAGAAAATGTAATCAGCTGACAAAAGAATGCCTGCATCAACAGAGAATGTTGCATAACTGGAGGTTCATCGAACAACACAGCAAACCCTCTGTAGCACATCCTCTGGAAGATGCAAGAAAGAGGTGTACATCTGCCTTTGTACAAAAATACAGCCTGTCATTACAGACTGCTGCATGAAAATGTTTCTATAATATTCTGATTTAGGTTAAAGCCTAATAACATACAGGGCTGGGTAATAAAAAAGTAATCGATAAATTGATCTTCACTTAAAAAATGCATTTTAAATTAATAAAACCCAATAGTGTTTTTTTAAGGGAATTTCTTCTGTTTTTATAAATAAATCAAGAATTGAATTTATTTAAGAAAGCTACACCTTTTTCAGTTTAAATCACCAGTTTTGTGAAAACCTATGTTCACAACAAGACAGGTTTTAGATCACAAATGTTATCCATTCATGATAAATCAGAAGCTTAAAGGAGAAATTATAAACTTGTGAAGCAAAACCAAATCAATTCAATAGCTTGACAGTGATACCCTGCGCTTGTTAAAATAGTTTGCAGCAATAGGACAGCACTTTCTCATCCACTTTGAAATGAAAATGCTTTTCTCCCTGCAGAATCTCATGGATGACATCAGTTTAGAGGATTTTATTTTGGTACCTATATAGCTAAAAATAATATGTTTGGAAGTATGACCTTAGCACTTCGTATATTTCTATTAGTACCTTTAGTAAAACACTGCATTATGTTGCAGCACACAGTTATATTGCTCCATATTACATTCCAGCAGACATACATAGGTATTGGTATTTTACCAAGATGCATTGCGTCAATTCTGTCGAAAACTGTGACTCCCGAATGTAGCCAAAGTCGTTTAATACCCAATATCATAACGCAAGGGGAATACAACAAGAGATGCACATTCCAGTTGGTTAAAAATGCAATTCACGTCAGCAGTGTTTTGTTTAAGTTTAGGTTAAGAAATAAATAACTATAGGCATGGAACACATTAACATATTATAATACACCATATTTTCTCATGTTTTATTTAAACATCAGTGTTGTTGCTTCATAACTATTTGATAAATTGTTTTTTTTTTCCACTTTTCTCATATGGAAACTGTTCCCTGTTTGACTGAGGATCATCAGATGAAATCAAGTCAAGTTTCATGCAGCAAACATCATCTCAAAATTATCCACTCACTTTTGGTAACTATGGGATACAAAACAATATCATTCTACATCCACAAGTACAGCTTTATTATGTTAGGATCAATGCTACTGCCGTAAAAGTTATCCTAGTAAATAAGTAAATATATGAAGAAACCTTTATTCTTGACCATTTCATGTGACTTTAGTAAGAAACTCAAATACTCATCAATACTCATCAGAACCACACTGTAACATATTAATATCATAATGGTATTATATTATTTATTATGTCTGACTGTAAACGGCTGGCCCGGGACCAGAGAGCCTAATTTCGTTTTATCATGTGATAAAATGACAATAAAGATTTCCTGATTCCTGATTCCTGAAATGCTGTTGCTCCTAAAATGTGACCAAAATGAAGCAAAGTACTGTAGATCATTATGTATTGAGGCTCATTTCCTACTGTTTTGGTGCTCATCTGTTCCTTATTTCATTTTCTAAGTGTGCAGAAAATGTTTAATTTTAAATTTAGATAGTTTGAAGGTCACATAAATACTGCTTCCTGCTGCAGTGGTTGTAACAGCCAATATGTAAAGACGCATTAGACCACTGAATTGTGCAAAATGAAGTAAATATAAATAGAAAGAGTTCATGGAAGGAGAGCAGCTGCAGATCCCTGCATTTGTCTTTTGGACGCATATTTGCGCACTGTTAACCTTTATGTCTTTAAAGTGTAGTGACACAGAGAGACGAAGCCACTGGCAAAGACCAGCTTTTGTAAAGAGAGTTGTTGCAGTGTGGGTTGTTGCAGAGAGCAAACACCAAGGCTGCGTGTGTGGCCATGCGTGATAAAGACATGTCAGAGTAAATAAAATCAAGTAATCAGCAGATTCTGTCACCGATGCTTCCTTGCTCGTTAAATATAAATGGCTTTCGGTCCCTGCGCATTACAGGGATCACAGGGGACAAGAAACAGCAGGAAGTCCGACCACAAAAACAGCAGACATCAGCAAACCTTTTCAAAATAAAATAACATAAAGGGGCTTGAGTATAAAAGATGTTCAGTTCAGATGGAGATGCTGGAATTGGAGAATTTGTCTAAAACTTTAGTCACATGTATCCATACAGGTTGTTTTTGGGTCGTCTAGAGAGTAGCGGCTGCATCTTACGTGGAGCACAGGCGTGTCTTATAATTCCCTTAAGGCTTGTGCGGCCATCTTAAGGGACGTCATAAAAATAGGAGTATCATTGCTGTGTGTGTGGTAAGTGCATTGTGAAGTGTTTAAGAATGATGCAAGTTGCATTTGTGATGTACGGGTGATGCTGTCATGTGGTGCCTTTGTGCCACACTCTAGTCGCAGCAAAACCAAGGCTATGTCCGAACTCTCCTCGGACATAGCCTTGGTCGGCTAACAACCGAAGGGTTGGTGGATCGATCCCCGCTCTCCCCAGCCAGCTTTCACCCCCCAAGCGTGGCTAGTCTGCAACTCACCGCTCCCCCCAGGGGATGGGTCAAAATGCAGAGAAGAATTTCCTCTTTGTGGGATAAATAAAGCATCTATTATTATTATTATTACTCCCTAACTACTAAGAAACGATATAATGCAGGACTACCTAGCGCCCTGGATTTTAAAACCAACTTTTTGAGCTTTTAAATGTATTATAATGTTAGTTCCCTAAAGGAAAAAAAAACCCAAATGGTCTTTTGATCCATTTCTAAGTATTCCGCTAAAAACCTGCACTCTGAGCACCGACTCCTCCTAAACCATGACAATGAGTGGGTTCTCACAAGCCGACGTAGACCGGTTCAATTCAATTCAGTTTTATTCATGTAGCCCAATGTTAAAACACAGTTGTCTCAACGGGCTTCACTAATTGTACAAAATCAGTCAAACATCACTTATAAAACACAATAGCTGATTGCTAAACTAAACTAAACAGAGCATCCCTGCTCTTAGGTCCTCCTTCTTGGTGAGGAAAACATGATTCCAGGGGGGAAAAAAAGAAGAAACCTCAGGGATGTCCCCATGAAGGAAGAGTCTGCGCTGCCAGCACCGCCCCCAGGCTAACACACTCATTCTCTGGGAGCCAAACTCTCTCCTTTAGTGTGCACAATATGCACACACATTTGTGCAAACGTTTGGACGTTGTTTGTTTTTGTGGGCGAAACGGACCTTTGCTACTTTATCACTTCAGCTGTTGATCTTCAATAAATGATAAGATAAAAAAAATATATATATATATATTTCACTTTCAATTCATAATACTTCTTTTTTTTAATGCAAGCACTTGTCAAATAGTTTACAGAGACATGCAGAAATGGATCCAATCTTGAACAAGAGTCTGATACTATGCTGAGGACTGCTAAAGACTCTTGCTTTAACCAAAACACATGTCAAATGTTGGAAAAACCCAGCAGTATTGAACAGTTACAGAGATAGAGATTGTCGTTTCCTTCATCTCAGAGCCTGCACCGTTTTATCTGACACCAAGCGCATTTAAGATCAGAAAAACAAGCCCCCTTGATCAGACAGCTGAATGCATCACGCAGCAAAGCAACAGTGTGACACCTGTCAGTGGTGGGGTTTTAGCCGCATCAAGTGCTGACTGGTTATGAGCTGCAGGAAAGAGGGAGGGCTGCTGAGCCGCCATGTTCTGGAGGCATTTGATCAGCATGCATTTGTGGCCAAACAAATGAAGTAGCACTGAGTCTTTGAAGATCTCAATCATCTGTTACTGATAGGGTTATTACGTAGTTGCTCTTTGCCTTCTAGGCTGTAATCAAATGTGACAGAGACTGGGCTGCTGTGCCCCCACAAGGCAGCAAAGAGCTGTACAGCATCAGGGTTCTGACAGTGAAGCCTGACGTTTCAGATGTTAGCATTTTGGTCGTTTTGAGACGACACAGAAAGTGCTGCAATCTGAACTGAACGTCCTTTTCAACTCAGTTACAAGTTGTTCTGAGAAGTTCATTCGCCTGATTCAGTATGAAAACTAAGAAACATGAAATGGCTAATCTTTAAAAGAAGGCTTTCGTCCTTGCAGAAAAATCAAACTACTCTCAGTAAGGCTTTTGTTTTGAAACAGTTTAAATGAATTTCTAATAAACATAACAGAGGCTACGTGTTCTGGGAAACTTGAGCATTGCTGCCTTAAATGTATTATTAGTTTTCACTCAAATGCAGTCTCATGCATAATTCTCTCTGCTGCTTCGCAGAGTAAACATGATTCAAACTAAATCAGTCAGATTACAGCTAATTACTGTCTGCTTCTTCCTTTTTAGTGCTGCACTGTGAGCTGCAGCCTCTTTAATCAATTTTGGAAAAGAAATCCCCCTCTGTAGATTACTGATGATTAATCACAAAGCTATAGATTATTGCTGCAGGATGCTTTTTTTGTTATTTTGGTTTTAAGTACGGCCTCCATGATCCTGTGTTTCATCGTTTTTATAAGTCAAATGTTGTTAAAACTTTACAATGAAGTAAAAGAGAAAGAAAAAAAAGGAATTGTAATGGACATGGGAAAGATTCCAGACGAAGAAGAAAAGAGCTAGTTTCCCTCTAATCTTCTCCATCGCATACTGAAAATCCAGAGGATTACGTTCTGCACTCCTGAGCTCAATATCACAGTGGGGACCTACTGTTGCATGAAACATCTCTTATCACCTTCATTTTTATTTCTGCTTTTCATGCCAAGTGTTCTTGCCCCAGCCCATTGAAAATGGATGCTTCATAACAGAGCTCAGGAACTATTTCAGATGGACACATGCAGGTGTTTTATCAGCACACAGTCAATATTGACTTTTTGAAAGTGGTATTTTAAAGAAGGAGAGGGAAATAGATGAGTTCTTTCCTTTTTAGAAAAAAATAAAAATAAATAAAAAGGATGACAGCGAAACAGTTTGTTGCGACAGACAAACACAAATTTATGGGCCAGACAGGGCAGAGCTGAAGGTCAGCAATCCATCATCTGCTCGTTAAATAACTAAAATGGAAATCAAAGAACAATGAAACAAGGAATCAATAGCAACTGAAGCCTGGGGATCAGACCCACTCCTTTGACAGGGATTATCGGCCAAGCTCACGGGCTTTTTAAATGGCATGCGAAGACGAGAGCTGCAAAAGCAAGGCAACGCGCCACGGCTCTTTCACGCACATTCCCTTCTCCCTCGCTGTTCCTTCAGGCAATGACCTTTGCAGTAATATTTCCATAGACATGCTGTTAATGGACAGGGCTGACATATAAGAATGCTTTGCTCAACATTGAAGATTATAAATTTATAACAAGTCATTCCCAGTGTGTTCATCGTGACAAGGGCTCAGGTTTTCATGTAGAGGTCCTTGTATACTGTCCTTGTTAGGCGATTAGCAGTAAATAGATGATTATACTAATTATGTCATCACACAGAAACATTAATGGTGGTTTTGCTGTAATTATTAGCCTTACAGTTGTGCATTTCTTCACAGATCCATTGTTTTCAAAGAATTGAAGAACACTTGGAGCACGATTACATTCGTTTTTAGAACTGGCAAGTATTTTACAACCATCTGGCAGTTTTTGGTTTCTTAAAGTCCCACGTCAATCATCTTTTGAGCTATTTTAAAAGCTCAAAAGGTCTTTCAATTATCATTATGCCTTTTAAACCAAAATCAGTGTTGTTTTCTAGGTCGTGGTTTCTGCAGAGCACCAGGAGTTCGTCAGAAATTCACCTTTGAGTTGTGGGCGGGACTGTTGTGGGGGAGTGAGCCTGCCCTCATCTCCCATCATTCCTTTGTTTACACTCTCTCCTGTTACCTTACAGCCCCCTAACAACCCCAAACTAAGGCAGAATCAAAATTCTTCCCCTACCCTTACAGCTTCAAACTACCCCTCCAATTGTAGGGGCATTTGGAGGCGTAGTTTTTTTTAGGGGTTACCCTTGCGGTGGTGGAGGAAGCCCTGCGCCGCGAGGGTGTTGCAGGGTTAGGGAATGAATTTGGATTCTGCCTTAATCCTATTTTTCTTCTTGATACATGTCCTCCATCATGAGAAAAATGCTAAAGGAGCACGTTAAAAACACCATTTTCATTGGATTGTGCCTTTAAAAATAAAAACAAGCCCGTACTTTTCTGCTCTTTACAATGTTTATCAGATTTTTTTTTTTAGCAAACTATGCTGTACGTTATAGTCACAAATCCTGAGATCACAACTAATAAACAGCACTAATGATCTGTAATAATCTGCAAAAATATGATCTTTCCTGTTTTAAATTTTATAAAATTCACGACTAGACAAAGAAAAACAGTTTAAAAAAAGACTTTTGCTAAGTTTATTTACAGGTAATCAGTTAGCATAATGGTACTTTTGTATTTAACCACAACGCCAACTAAAAAACGTCAAATATAAAGTGTATAAACGTATTGCCTTTAAAATGCAAAACGCTGTAATGATACATAACTTTATGAGTTCACTTCTTCCCCCTCCCTTTCAAGCATTTGACTGGCATTTTTGCTTATGAATGAATGCATGAATTAAAAATTTAATTACAGACTTAAAGTCCAAATAACAAGAAGAAAGGACTAAAAAGAAACCGAAATTCATAAATAAAAGGTCCAATAAATAAACATATAAAAATGCCAAAAACAATCTTCGTAAAAACACAAATTACAAGCTTAAAAACTGCAGGGCTTAAAAATGCGTCCATACCAGTCCCTCTAGACTGGAGACTGATATTTAAGAATGATGTAGTTTATAATGGTGAGAGCTAAATTTTTTCATTCTCTGAGGCAATAAGACTTTTTTTAAAACCATAAGTTAATGTCTTAAAAGAGCCTGAAGAGTGTAAACACCAGCATCAACAGACATCTCACTAGCACTGCACCACCGTGGTCTTTTTTTTATAAAATCCTAGGGCATCATTGAAAGCACCTTGTAACTTTTGCATGCTTAATGCCCTGTAGTCAATCCATAGGTGTGGTGTGTATAAAGCAGTTCAGTAAGATTTAAATAAAATAACTTTAACACGATCAGGACATGAATAAAACCTGCATGAAAGAGAGTTTGAGCATATAGAAGAGAACTGTCGGTTGATGTCGTCAGTCATATGGTCAATAATATGACCAAGATATTTAACTTTATGACAGACAACAAGATCAATGCAGAGCACTTGTATTAGCATTATATAAAGCATCATTTCAGTCAACAACTCATGCAGTAAAGAAGATTTATTTCCATAATTCTTTTAGTTTGGCATAAGGGTCTGTTCAGATACAAAAAACAAAGATCTCCATAGAAAACTTTGGGTTTTAAACTAACGGAGCTCACAGGTGGAAACCGGTGAATGCAGAGGTTGTGGAAATGGATGAAGAGGGATTGGACCGCACACCTGGAACTTAAGTAGGACGCTGAACAGGTGAGTTGATTAGACTGAACCGCCCGCAGGGAGGAGTAACCAGGTAAATGCACTGCTCGAGTTGCCTGCCTGAAATACTCCCAGTGTCGTCCACTTTTAAGTACCATGACTAGAACAGACATTTAAAAGCAGTTGCAAACCGGGGACTAACATCAACTAAATCATCTGCATACATCAAAAGATTTACTTTGAAAGTATCAATCATACATCCGGTATTTCGTGCATTCAATTCACTTGACAAGTCATTGACAGATTGAAGAGGACTGGCCTATTCCCGGCCTCAACCCATTACTCACACCAAAGGATGATGAAACACTTCTGACCCCATCTGACCTGCATTTTTTTTTTACGAGTGTATATACTTACAAACAGTCATGGTACCCTTCATTTGCTCATCTTTAAGAAGAGTTTGGTGTGATTAACTCTATCAAATCCCTCTGACCCATCAATAAAACACATAAGCACTGACGAATTGTGCTGTCTGTACTAATAATAAAATCTTTTTAAAATATCCAATAAGATAATTTCTAAAACTTTAGAAGGCACACTGGCTGAGGTTATTGGTCTGTAGTTGTAAATACTATCATGCCTTTCACTCTTGAATTTTAATAACCGGCACTAGCAGTACAAACATAGAATCAGGTAATACCCCACGAATCAGGAATCCAGAAAAGCAGATAGCAAGCAAAGGAATGATTCTCGGGCTGGCATATTTAAGGTGTTCAGCTGTAATGTGGTCCAAGCCACATGATTTGCTTTTACTGAGCTTCTTAATAGCTTAAGACACATGCTAAAAGTTTATCCCAATGTTTGTATTACGCTGATCCTTTCCATCTTTAAATGCTTCAGTTTTTACGTAGTTGAATAGCATA
Organism: Oryzias curvinotus; assembly: GCA_023969325.1. Taxonomy (NCBI): domain Eukaryota; kingdom Metazoa; phylum Chordata; class Actinopteri; order Beloniformes; family Adrianichthyidae; genus Oryzias; species Oryzias curvinotus. Next base: position 4,646,903 of record CM043720.1, read on the forward strand.
ATACTGTTGCCAAAGCTCAGCAACGTTGTCTGCTTCTGAGATTCCTTCAAAAGTACCTGGTAGTGATGTTTTGCTGTTATTCGTAGCTTTCACCTCCTTCCAAAAATCAATCGCATTATTGTTTAATAGTTTCTTAGCCATAGAATTTGCCCCTATGGCCTGCTCATTCTTATAAATAAAACAAAGAGCATTTGTCATGTTTTGTTCTCAAACAGCAGCCCTTGTCTGGGTTTTCCTGCTACAACCTATGATTTAAATACATCTCTTGCCTCAGTATGATAATCAGCAACAAGATCATTCTTGTCTTAAATAAGCCATCTTTTTTTGTTGTTGCAAGAAGGATATATAAAGTCTATATAAAGTGTTGTTGCTCCTTGTTAAGTGTATTTTCAATATACCTCTTTTTTCCAACACAGCTGAAGAAAATTCTACACCAGGAACCTTAAAACAATAATGTTTTAATCGGCGTGAAGCAAATCTGCACACTGTGTTCTTGTTTGACCTTACTGGAGATACCCGACGCTCCCATCAGGTTTTTCCAACATTCAGCTGAGAATGCTAAACTTTCAGCATGCATTCAGTTGCATTACAAAAAGAACATGGAAACTTAATTGTACTCATTGTTATGCGTTGTTACTCCCCTGGTCAACATGCCGTTGAATACCAATAACCTACAGATAAATCATGTCTCTGCCAAACACAAAGGAAAACAAAGGCATATAAATAATGCATCTGCAAGGACACAAACATCTAAACGAGACGCTAGCATGTTATAAATGAATGTCTACACTCTGGATGGCTAGATATAAGGCACACATGTTTAGCCTATCTACTTAGTTGAGTTGGATTGATTTACAAATAATATCAATCTTTAAGGTCATTGCATGGGATTGCGTATGCTAACACCAGTGAGAAAAGGAACACTGTAAAATATGTGTTATATTCACGAGAGCAGTAAAGTATGAAGTATTTTCAGTAGAATAATCAAAAACTGGTCAATTTCCATTGAGGAAGCAGTGGGAAAAGTGGGGAAGAAAAAATGTAAATTATATGCTAAGGTATCAAATAATAATTGAGTTTGTTTTCTTGCAGATGCTACAAATGTATTCAGGTCAAGATATCGTTCGAATAATAGAAATGGAGTTGGTTAAATTTCAAACAAGTCAATTTTAAATTAAATGAAAACAAAATTTATGGTTTTTAGTACCTAAAGCAAAGGACAACTTCCCTTTGACAGAATAGAAATGGAATGTGTTTATGAAACAAAGTTTCTTGAAGTCATTATTGACCACCAGCTTAGTTGGAAACCACATGTTAGATATACAAAAAACAAAATATCTAAAGGAATAATCCAGAGAACCAAGGAACACAGCAAAAAATATTTTCAGACTTTAAATTCAACTCTAATACTTTCATACTTCCAGCACTGCTGTGAAATTTAAGGAAATATTTACAAAACAAATATTGGTCCAATAATTAAACGTCAAACAAGAGCAGTTTGAGTTATAAATGAAGTTGGTTTTTGTGAATCCACAAATGGGCTGTTTAAAAAAAGCAAACATCAATGGATATTGTGCATGAAAAATGTTGGAAATTTAATTTCGTGCCTTTCAAAATGGTTTGCCCTTGAGGGTGCGGTCATTTTTAAAAAGAAAAGATCAGCACTATAATTTGAGAGGTATTAACACATCAGAGTAAGAACAAATGTAAAATGGAGATGTCCTTCTGCTTTTGGAACAAAACTTTGGAATTGTTTGGATAAAGATCTTAAATAAGTTAATAATGTTAAAGTTTTGGTTACTGTTGAAACGTCAAATAATCAACATCAACATGGACAGATTGTATTCATCCAGCTGCTTCTCAGCTGAAAGTCAAACGGTACAGTTACATGTCTTCAGCTTTTTATTTATTTATTTATTTATTTCGCAAATGAGTAACACATTGATGTGTTTACACGATGAAGAACTCTGGCTTACCTGCTATAAAGATTTTTCAGAAACCAGATCTCTCTGATTCCAGATCAGAAACCTGGTTTCCCCAAGTCTCTGTCCCAGTTCATGCCTTCTGATTTCTATCCAGATGCAGCTTCTGGGTCAATGTCAATGACTGAAAGCTAGAAAAATATCTATGCCACCACAAGACATTTGATAGACAGATGTGTTTTTTTTTTTTTTTGAGCAGTGAAGGATATGTCATTTGGAACAGAAATGTAATAAAATTTATGCTAGCTGCAGATGTTAGGATGGTTGCTTGGAAAAACAGGGAATGAAAAAACTAACAAACAAGCTCCATCCAATCATCTTTTTACATTTAAACAGTTTCTTTCGTCAGACAGGCTAACCCCCAAACTAGTGTAGAGGAGTTAGTCCATGTGATCTTATTTTAAAAAATCAGTCTAAAGGGTTCTTGAATTGAAGTTAAAAGCAGTGGTTGGGAGGCTCTGATGGCAAATTCTGGGCAAGGTGACTGATATATGAGATTTCAAAAGAAATGAATAGCAGTACACAGTGGAAAAAGAGACCTCATTAGTCAATACATAGAATTATCATACATAGAGTCCATATTGATGTGATGATCCTCCTACTTTAAGACAGATTTAAAATCTGCTTTTGGTTTTAATTAATCTTGGACATCTTCACCAAAAATGTTTGTGTTAAGAAACAAACTTCATAATGAAGCAAGGCGTTCAATAATCTTTCCTAATGTAACATAATTTTGCACATATTTTTAACTTTTGATACTTGATGACATTTTGCTATGAAAATCTCTGAAACAGTGTTGTGTATTTCACCGATATAGTATTATTTTTAATCATATGAATGACTTTTATAAGTAACATAATCTGCATGTATTTTAGGTGACTATCTGCATTTGCCATGTTGATTTCTGAAATAGTTATTTTTTACATAATAATGAAGTCATTCATCATTGTCATGTGCTTTATTGATACTTTATGATACTTAATTCTGTCTGATAAAAGCTTGGAACCGGATATTGATAAATCATGTAATAAAATGGTTATAGTATAACGGGGTGGGATTATATAAATTCGCTTCCTTCCACTTCCCTTTCAAGTAATATTTATTAATATGTCTAATTATCCTAAGTTTGATTATTTACTGAATGAATGTATAACTGATGATTGTATTGCTTTTGTGTATCATTTCTATTTAATAGCTTGAAATAAACCATTTCAAATCAAAATAAACCTGCAATAGTTTACTATGATGTGACCACAAGTAGACAATCCAATAAACAAAGAAACCAAATAATGCAAGGAAGACAGCTGTTGTATGCATTGTGCATTTCTATTTTTTTAAAAAGTGCAATCTTTAAAAGACTTGAAAAAGTAAAAAAAAAAAAATGTCACTTTTACAAAATTGATTTGGATCTTTTTTGCAGCTGGAGTTTGCAACTGTGCTGTTAAACAGGAAAGATGCTGTGTTCTTGTTCTTCCTTTCTCTCCATAAAACGCTTTTTGGATCTCAGTGATTGAAGCACAGACACAATACCAACCCTGCACAATGTTATCATGCATCTATAACGCGATATGAGTTTCAGCAGGTCCCACATATACACAAAAGCAGGGCGGGATGTCTGAAAGCACAAGACTGTCATTCTTCTGCCGTATTTTCTTCAGCCAGAGGTAGATTTGCAAGATATGAAATGAAACTCCCCCTCTCTTGCATCAATATAGCACAATTACTGGCAATGGAGAAATTGCTCATGCAACCAGGCAATCCATATTTCTGTCACTTGCCACAACTCAAATGCAATCAGAGAGACAATAGAGAGGCTTGTCACCCTCTAATACATTGTGACTTTGTTGAAGAAGAATTCAATACCCACACTCTGTATATGCCACAAAGGAGCTGATGTCCTTCGCCGTACATGGACAGCCATGGCTGCACGATACTCATAACTAATGGCATTAATTCAATGGACAGTAATGCTGGAAACAAATGTGATGTAAGGAGTTAGATGGAGTGGATGAAAGTGCTGCTGGCAGCCTCTCTTTTCATGGTTCCTCAAAAATCATACACAAGAGTGTAATGAAGTCAAGGCTTCATCAAAAATTTGGAGAGAGGTGAAATGGAGCAGAACCAAGCATCTGGAAACAGCGAAGAATAGTTCTCTCAAGGTGCTCAGTATATCCACCAGAGAGCAGGGCCAGTTTGCATGATCTCTCCCTGGGAAAGTATCTATGATTAATGTCCGCTATTTAAGGGGCCTGTTTGTTTTGTTTGTGAGCACACCCATGTGACCGCACAATGTGTTGCAAAATCTGGTATGTTTATTAGTGTTTGTTACAAAGTTTTATAAGACACAACTCCTATGTAGATGAAATGACAAAATGTGGATTGTTTTTGTTTTCTTACTTTATATTTTACTTATTCACATCACTAAATCCCTGGGTCTGAAAATGTTCGCAGAATTATTACTAGAAATAACACTGAATAATCACAGACATCATAGGAGACACAAAGGAATGCTTTATGATAACAAAAAGGTAGATTTCTTTTTCCAATGTGCAGTTCCATTTCCAATAAAATAAACAAATAAAGGAAGTTTTAAATAAACATTATAATCAAATCATTTTTTTTTTTTACCTGTAACATGGAGCCACCACTCACCACTAATTAGGTCTTGATAATCTTATTTAATTTTTTTAAGATTTATTTTTATTAAAGTTTATTTTATTTAGTAAAACTTATATATATATATAAGTTTTACTTTCGTTCTGCATGCGTGAAAAGTCTGTTAGACATACGTGGACATAGAAGGAACTGCCGTGGAAAGTCAAACATTTGCATATGCATCGTGCAAAAACAAAAAAGAAAAAAAAATCATACAATTGCGAAAGATTTACGCAGTATACTATGTAAAATACACGCAAACTTTGTAGTGCTCAACTGACAAAACATATTGAACAGCTCAAAACCAAATTCACGTAAATACCTGTCTTGACAGACATTTTTGCCCATCGACAGATGAGGAACCCAAGAAACACACAAATTACGTATATCCCGCATGTTTCATGAACAGTTGAAATTTCATACCTTAAACATGCGGAAAATGTACGTAGTGGCTGTGTGACACGGGCTTGGCCACTTTAAAAATATGACTGAGGGTGTCATCATTCACTCAAAGAACCTAGCCAAACATAATGAGAAAAAAAGCTACACATTTGTTGTTTGAGAGTTTGAATGACAGGACCATGCCTTCACACTATTTAAAACATTTCATTTTAACAGCAAAAATGAATCAAGATTTGAAAGAATTTTTCCCATTTTCCTGTCCAGAGCATTTGCACAGATTGTAAAATCAGCCTACAAACATACTATTCATTTTCCTAAATTTCAAACTGGAGTGCGCAAAGCATTGAAGACACATGAACATCTGTACAAGCAGCGGCTACAGATCCAGTATTTGTACTTTGTTTTTACAGGAAAAAACTCTCCGGATTTACATCCCTAAAGGCATAGAAGCCTACATTTTTGGCTGTACATCAGAAGGGGATTTTTGAGCAAAATTAAGGTGATAAACTCCTAAAGGATACTTCTGCTGAATGTGGACAGATGCTGCAACATCTTTGATGTGCAGCTTCCATTGACAATTAGATACATGCTTTTTTTCAAGAATTTTTACAGTTTTATTGATTTGTTTTCTGTCTGAATTCTATTTTGAATTGATTTTTTTGCTAGAAAAATATATATTTTTGGCTTGCCTAAAGCATGCCACCCACATATATTTCCTTATCGAAAATAATTGATTGTTAAAGCAACTTATTATGAACTAAGCTGCAAGTTCTGCAAGGAGTACAATAAATAGATAAAGCATTTATAGTCCTGATTAGATTGCATGTGTTTTGTGAAATTTGCAGTCCAACATGAGGAGAAAAAGGAAAGGATATCCATTTAACATCTGAAAAAAAGATGAAAAAAAGCCCTCAACTATTTATCTGCTCGTCAATACTAATTGTGATCTAATTTGTCAGCAGTAAAACAGTCACTTCATTGGAATCACAACCAATCCCCTCTCACCTTGGTTGTCTGATTTTCCTTGCATTCCATTGTAGTTTAAAGATCCACTCCAATGAAAATGGGGTTTCTTTTGTTTTTAACATGTTCGTGTGCTGTTTGGCTGACGATGGAGCACATATACATAAAGAACTGCTGGTGTTGCCTCATGTCAACTATCAGTGGTGAATTTCTAATGAACCATTGCCGCTCTGCAGAAACTGTCCTAGAAAACAACAGGTTTTTTGATTTAGACTAAAAACGTCCTAATCACAATTAAAGGACTGCTGGGAACATTTTTACAATAGATCAAAAGATGAAAAGAGTGGGTCTTTGAACAAAAAAAAAGGATTATCTGCTGTGTCTATAGGAACTCCACTGGTTTTCTGTATTTCATAGTACAAGGAATTATCGATTAACCTTTTTAACCCTGATCTGATTTGTTTTCTTTAATAATCCCAAATCCAGTTGGAAGTATTCCCTCTCGGAAAACTCCTTTTTACCAGGAGCACTTTATTTACAACTACAAACTCAAGTGTTATTGGCACACTGACTGCACAAAGCTGAGCATCATTCCTGTGGCTCTGTATTGCTTAAATGTAAGTGTGAGTTAACGGCAGGGAAATGTGGAGGAGTAGCGTGGGGCCTTTCATGTCTGTTCCATGGAGGGATGCTGTGAGAGACAGGACCTGGTGCCGTTCCACAGTGTCTGCTTGCTGGCTTGCTTTTCAAGGCAGGTGTTTCCTCTCTCCGGTCTCACTCATCAATGTCTTGGTGGCTTGTTTGATGCTAATCTCTGCTAATTTGCTTCTGGCTAAAGCATTTAACAGGCAGACATGAGAGTGATACCAATCTACTCATTACCCTTATACTTGTAAGCCGCATAATTAAGTTCTAAAAAATGTGCAGTTTCTTTAAAAAAGAGGCTTTAACCTGTGGATTGCAGTTTTATTGGGGGGGCTGAGTTAAAGCATGGAGCAAATTTAACAGCAGATCCAAACTCACTTGAAGTCTTTCTAGTGTGACATCCGTGAATGACAGCTGGCAAGAGCAGATATGCCGGCATAAATCTTGCCTGAAGAGCACAATTTGAGCCCATAACACTAGCCTGTCATTACATTCAAGTGTTAATTATTAATTTTCCTTTCCTCATCCATTTTAACTGCAAGCTTTTGTGATTAAAATAAAATATCTCCACAGGAGGGTCCTCCGGGAGCTGGCATCCCTCTAAGAATGGTGAGTAATGATGGTGTTCTCATAAAAATGATCCCCGGAGGATCCCATCTATTTTTTACTCTTTCCTGAAACTCTCAGATGAACTGTTGTGTTAAACCGAAACCCATTTGGGCCAAGGAAGAGGGAACAAACAATCTGTGGGCCCACCAAATGAACAGCAACTGAACTGTCATAAAATATGCTGCTGCCTCTGGGAGCTCTAATTGCCTAATGAACAAGTTAGTCTACATTATATGGGCTCTATCAGGTGGAGGCGTACATACTGCAATTTCCCCTTAATTAGTTTTGAGGATAGCTAATTTGATGGTTATTCAAAGACACTAATAACTTGGAATGTTTCACACTGCTTAGCTCCAAAGGAGAAAAAAAAACTGTTTCTACTTTCTGTGTCACAAACCTTAAAACTTTTCAAATTTCATAATGTTATGTGTGTCCTTAAAGACTCGCTGAGTATGTGTTCTGTAAGTAAGTGGCCGCCACTAGATGTCACAGTCTTAACATCAGGCAATGTTTCTGTAGGATTAATTGCCAATTTCTAAAGTTTAATTCTGCATTTTGTATCTTATTTCAGTGAAAGACTATTTATACACCCTTATTTCCATATTTTCTTTTTATTTTAACACATATTTTGTTGTTGTTGCTGTTATATTAAATATGGGGCCACAAGTTTTTTGTTAAAAACAGAATGGAATAAGTGCGTCAAAGCACATCCTTGATTCATTTACAGCCACCACATAAAATGTCAGTCGCTTGAATCCGGTTTGATGAATGACTCAATGATAATTCTGTACTGCTGTTTTAACAGCAGCTGAATCTCTCCAGAAACGAACCCCCTTTTGGTTAAATCCATGCTTGAAATAGAAACATAGCCAGCTTTCCTTTTTTTGAACATATGCACAGAAGAAAAAGAGATGCCTTTTTGTCAACGAGAGTTTGAGGCGACTATCCTGCGCTGAATTCCATGCAGACAAAGCTTTCCCTCTGCACTACAGGGGTTTCGGAGAGGTTATATGGAGCCATATGGGAGATAACACACTGGTCTAAGGTCTTTTTTGTGTGCAAGATAATAATGAAATTCTCCTTTTTAAAAAAACTGAAGACGGGATCATTGCTAGATAGATATTTTGAATGTTTCTGTCAGACGTGCAGGCGGCATAATTATCTAAAGATTTAATGCACCTCTGAGTGAAATCATATTTCAAAATAAAAACTCTGTGATCTGACAGGCTGCATATGCTTTATGGTATTTGTGAGCCAGTAAACTTCCAGCAGTGAAATGCCTGTAACCTAATTTCTCCATTTGATTTTCACAGTTGAGATCTTGGTCAGGACATAACAACCATGCCGCCGCTGCTGCTGCGTGCCTGAGGGAAATTATTTAAATTTCTCATTTTATACATTCTTCTAAATGTCCTCCCATCGTGGCTTTCTTTTCCTTGTACCCACTTCAGGTCTGCCTCTCTGTCCGGTTGATGTGACCTAAGAAAAAAACAGATGCATGGATTTCTAAAACAAAGATGTGAATTCTGTATAATCTTACGCGTTCACTGACATCTTTCTAATGAGGGACTATCGTCTTGGTTTGACTGAGGGAAACAAAATTACTGCAAATCTGCTGCTGTGAGAAACTTCACAAAAAGGATTAGACCACATCCTGCTGTGCACAATCCATGACACATCATACATTACCATTGCGTCTCAGCAGTGTACAATAGTACTACATTAATCCATGTCAGCAGTAACAAAAAAAGGCTTAAAAAACCTTTCCGTTCAAAGACCCACTCCAATGAAAATCATGTTTTGGGTGTTTTTAACATGCTCTTGTATATTTTTCTCAAAGGAATTCAGGATTAAAACTGCATTTTTGAGTATTTCTTTAGTCAAATTGTGATAATCAAAGGAGCTGTTAAAAATCCACCTAACTAAAAGGGGCGGGCCAAAGCCTCCCTGCTCTGCTCTATTTTGATGCATCCACTTGCAGTCAAAAAAATCCATGTGCGTCTTTGTTTCCCTCGTCCGAGCTGGCATCCATGGCTCAAAAATATAAAGCTTTAGCTACAATGTTGATTGCCTTTTTTGTTTTACTTCTAATGTTAGCTCGGGGTTTTGAGGGGCTGTAAACTAACGGGAGAGAGCGTAAACAAAGGAATGATGGGAAAGCGGCGGAGGTTTACAACAGTCCTGCCAAAAACCTAAAGGCGAATTTCTGATGACAACTGCCACTCTGCAGAAAATATGTCTTGAAACAACACAGGCTGTTTGATTTTGGATAAAAACTGCACAATTATCATTAAAAGACCACTGGGAACACTTTTACAATACATAAGATATAGTTAGAATGTGACCTAAAGTGAATTTTTTATTTTTTAGGCTCTTTTCTTGACCACAAAAAAGATCAACTAAAATAAAACTGCCTAAACATTTCAGCACATGCTTAAAAACTGGAAATCCTCAACAGTCTGCTTAATTAGAGTTGAATAAATTGTATTTAAGGCAGTTGTCATTCAGCTTCTCATTTACTAATCTGATGTGAAAACTCCAGCTCCTGTGTTTGTAGATACTCCTACATAATTAATTATAAAGCACTGATAATCACATTCATGTCTCAATACATCACCAGGAAGCACAGGTCACCTGAACTCACTCTAATTTTAATATCTGTATTACTAATGGAAAGGTATTCTCCATGATATAGCTTTGTAAATGGACCTGACTGAATAGTAAATGAACCACATCCATCTCTGTGACACCGCGTTGCAGAGCACTTCCCCGCAGAATCGTCTCTTGATGACCTTGCTATTTAAAGTTTTCTGTTGATACAGTGCTTCGTGTTACGAGGGAAGCTCATTTGATCACCCATATTTCATTCACTTCATATATTTCTGCAGCATAAATACAGCTTCTAATGGAGTGAAATCGTAAAACAGACATTAATGAAATTAGTCTTCTTTTTGTCTAACTTCTAGTCAAATTAACTTATTTCTCTTGCTACAAGATGCAATGACATAATCACTCATTGATGACAAAATAATCTTAATTTTAGGACAAACTGCATCACTGTCAAGAACAGAGGGCTGCTCACTATTAAAATAGTTTTTTTTTTTTTTTTCCCAGAGAAAGTGAATGCTGTTGATAGATTCATATACAGTCTTTAGCACATAAATATTCATACTTTTAATAAGAAATGATCCCCTTCAGCAGCTCAGAAATTATGAGATATCCAGTCAGTTTCTGAAATGGGCCTCAAAATGTTTTTCTATCGCTTCTCCACAAAGTACCAGGTTTCCACAAGAGACTCATGTCCTTAAGGGACATAAACTGTGATACATTTCCCCCCAACCGCTTTGGTTAGTTTGCTATAAAATCAGAAGACGCATCAAAGGCACAACTGTAAATAACACTGCAGAGTACTTTTTCCCAAAGAGGGTTTGACTCTGTGCATATACAGTATGCAACTTTACTGATACACAACATACACAACAAAACAGCATGTTTACTTAATATCATAACTAATTTTTTTTCTATAAGTTTTGCAGCACACTTATGGAATGAAAAGTAGGTCATTCTGCATGTCAGAGCACCTGCAAATTCTGAATTAGAAAAAAAAATCTTTGAAAACAAAAAAGGCAAAAGATATTTGATGATGCAAGTATTGAAATGTACATTTTGTGTCATCAAACTGCAGCCTATAATTTTCAGTTTTAGTGTTAAATGTTTGAAGTGATAAACATAGACTTTTGTAATCACTAACATGTTAAAAAAAGAAAATTCTGTTTCCATGAGCTAATTAAATGTATACTTTAAATTTTGTATTAACATCATTGCAGATCTCCCTTTCATAGGCTCATAGATCTCTCCTTGGACAGTACCTTCTGCTGTATTTTGCCATAAATGTTTTACCTGTTATTATGTGCAAATTGAGTCCAAAACTGTGTTCATTAGTTTCTGCAAAGCTGTCGCACTTATCCCTAAAGTGGCTCATGCCACCTGAAATCAGACACTCTGACCTGTCAAGCTGTCAAGAGGAGGATAAGAAAAATGTTGCATTTGTTTATGTCTGCAGTAGTTCGACCAGAACATGCCTCCATAAGTCAGAATCGTGTCAGGCTGATAAAATAAATGAGATAGTGTAGGGTAGGAATCTTTAGACAGTGGGTAATATTTGCTACGTTCACACCAAATGCGATTTGTGGGTCAAATCCTCCTCTGTTGCTTCCTTTTTGAATTAGCTGATGAACCCTCCAAAACTGTATTCATAAACTTGACACACAAGACGCGAGTGGGAGGAGCTACCGTCAAAAGTTTATGGCCTCATCGCTACATGGAAGCATTGACAATATATCTCAATAATGGTCAATGCATGGAGGACACAGATGATGTTGAAGGACCAGAGGTACTTCTGTCTCTCTGTGACCCAGTTTGATAACTTGCTGTTCAGCATTAGTCTGAGGAGGGAAAAAAACAAAACTTTGCCAAAGTTTAGATATTTGAACTCTGAAAACATTGCAGGACACTCAAAACACAACGCTCTAATTGCATCTGTACATTGACTTCAAAAACTTCGCACCAATCATGGTTGTTGTGATCGCAGCTGCAGGCATCGCTTTATTGCAAGTCTGCACTGATGGTTTCCTTGTTAATTTCATGGCCTTGAATCCTGTGTGATTCCTCCACTTATTACAAAAAATTAACCATAAGCTCAGCACCTTAGGATGTTTTTTTTTTTTTTTTTTTTTTAGCTCCAACAACAACAACAATACATAAGATTCACATCAGTTAAGTATGGACTTGATGCAGTGTCAATAAGAGCTGCATCACAGGTCACAGATGCTTTCCTGATAAAGTGCTTATCCATGTAAGACGGAATAAAGAAAAGCAGGTCAGGTCAGCAACTTTCCAGCAGAGGAGTTTAGCTTTTAGCTCCAAAAACTAGTACAAACAGCAAGTGAACATAGTGCTAGCCTCCCCACTATTTTACTAAAACAATATTTATCAAAAACTTAGATGTTTAGAGCCTCATACCAGGATTTTTATTTCTATATGTTTGCCACACATTAAAACATCACATTTTTTTGTTAAGGGTTTGAATTCATTTCACTGGGGCATCAAGATATGATAAGTATTGAAATAATTAGGAGGTGAATGGTGGCTTCGTTCCAAACGTGGTTCCCAGTTTGCCCCTTTCTACTTTGTCTTCAAAGCTCAAAACACTGATGGCTAATAACACTAATAACCTCTAAATGATTCCTATTCCACTTTAAATATTCAGCTTATTGTAGTGCAGACGAGTAAAAATACTCATTTACACTTCTTTGAAATTCTACGCATATTAAATTACAAGCAGTCACTAGAAACTAGCGTGAAACTCTGTGTACTGATCAAATCTGCTTCGTTTGTCTTTCTGCATTGTCCTCACTTTGCCTTTATTACAAAATGAATTCTTATCGCAAACAGTTTTGCTTACATGCTTCAAATGTAAATCAGACTCACAGCAAATCAGACTTTGCCCGACACCAAAGAGGTCTGACAATTAACATTTGATAAGACCGTTAAAAAGCAGGAGACCATGGCAAGCAAGTAATCTTAACAGGAAATTGCAGGTGTCAAAAAACAAAGAGATATTTTAATAAGCTATGAAGCGTAAGTTCACTTCCTCACACATTTTGTCTCCATAATTAAAAAGGGTCAGTCCATGATACAGATACTGCTAAACTGAAATTGCATTATGGTCCAATACTCAATTAGGCATGATGAAATTTTAGTTCATGAGGGAATGAGCACAGAAAGCTGTTTTAATATAAAGTGACCTCTTTGGCATTGATCACACAGACATTAGAAAGACAGCATTTTTTAAAATGTACTTAGTTATCAATGATTTTACTCTTCCTCAAGGGCAACACTCTGTGATTTTATCAAGAATGGCAGTGTTCACCAAACTTGTGAAATATCTAACGTGTAAAAAACCAACTCAAATGTCTCATATACTGAGAAACCACAGAACTATTGTCGTATCAACTGAGATACAAAAAAGCATTTGCACCCCAGTAAATTAAGTCTGTTCAATGATGCTTTTTACAATTTTTGAATCAATTTTTTCCATCCATCCCTCCCTCCCTCATTTTTTTAAACTAGTAAGCATTGTGATACATGGTGATACATAACAAGCTACTGTTAATTAGCAAAAGAAAAGAAAAAAAAAACAAGAAAAACATTCAAACAAAGATGGAAACATATATCACAGGTTATGCTGACATAACCCGGCCATCCAATGAAAGCATTGCTACTGCCATGGTTTAAGTCAGGTTTTTTCGTGCCCCCCCCCCTCCCCGATCTAGCTGTGACACTTTCCATTTTTAGTATCAGTTGATATTGAGTCCTGATGTGATACTCTCCCATCACATTAAAAGCATTGAGCAGCATCGATTCTCATTGGAAAGAAAATAATTATTTTTACTTGTAAAATGCCTTTGTGGTTTATTGTGTGTGTTAAGACAAACCAGTGTAGACAACTCGGTAGCGTTTAAATTTCCTCAACACTTAGTGCTCTAAAAAGGGCGTTTGCCATTTTGAATCTATAATTACAAAATCCAGTGGTCCAGAAATTTCTTTAAATTATTTATATATTTTAGTTGTCAAAATTTTCATCATCAAAACACACTGGATTCATCAATTGTCTTTGTAAAATGTTGATATTTATTAGGTTTTTATTTTGGCAAAGTGGTGGGTAGTAGCTATAGTCGTCCGAATTATTAGGGGTGTCAAATTAGTGCTTTAGTCGTGGTTAATGACAGACAAATTAGTGCAATGTTATTTTTAATTTATTTAATTAATCTCATTGTAATTCTATAACTATTCTCACATTCTTAAATGAAAACAATAGGTCTAAGTGTTTACTTGCATGAACGTTTTATTTAAACTTAGCTGAAAAAACTCATTTTAGATTGTTGAATCTATAGGTGCATGTCTCCGTGTTCCTGTACGCCGCGCATGTCGTTGGTTCATTGGTACTGTGACATCATCTGTGTGTGGACTATGGAGTTCTTAACAGAAATAACCAAAAACATAGCCACGACACCATAACTATTATCGATTATATAAAGGATAAAGTCCAACGAGGTGCTCGACATCATAAATGAATGGGATACGTGGCGAGCTGATTGCATATATACATATATAAACTTTGGAATAAGGTATGTCAACATGTATTATGGTATTACAGTTAAATTAAAATTAAGGTGTGTGGTCAATTTTTTTGGGATTGCTCTGAAAAGTGGTCCTACTTTTTATGTGTTGAGTTAGAGCACTCTGGATGCGATGTTTTGTTCTCATGTTTTGTGTATTTTTTTTTTTCTTAATCGTTGGAGATCTTAGGAGGTGATCTTTTTCTATGTCAAAGATAAATGGATATATCACAAAATTAGGCTTTTTACAGCAATTATTAGGTCAGATTAAAATAGATTCATTGGTTTGAATAATTAAAGATCATGATTAATTAATCACACCAACAAATGTAGCGCATAACACCACTATGAATTATGTTAAAATAATGGATTGGATTTATCCAGGGCACTGAATAGTCCCGCACTATATAGTCTTTCAGGGGTTAGAGAGAAGTGAGGGAATTTCGGACACAGCCTTGCTGTCACTTTTAAAAATTTATTGCAAGAGTTTTTGAGCCCAGAAGTCAGAATCTGTGAATATCTTGCAAACTCTACCAAACGGAGTGGTGTTGATTAAGTAAACACTGTTTAGTGTGCAGGCGTTTGTTTTTGAGTTGCGTAATGAGGTTTATATATTAAACACACCTTTGTATTTACCCCCACTCAAAATGCCAAACTTATACGAAAGGCAGTTTACTATTGGAGTGTCATTCACACCTTCCTCCACACAGCAGACACGTTTTTATGCCCCTCCTGCTCAAACTGGAGGTGTATTCTGCTGCGCGTTATACGGCAATGAAATCTCGTTAATGATATGAATAATAAACTTGAATTCTCTAGCACTGATCAAGACAATGAGAATAAAATATATATTCAATCCCTGACTGCGATGGAACATCCAATTTCGATTAAGTCTGAAACTATGTGATCAAACCCAATTTCCGATCAAGTGATCAGATCTTCAATTGCTACATCCTTTCAGTACCAATAATGAAGCCTTTAGATTTCATGTAAATGTAAATATTCAAAATTGTAGTGCCCGCTTTTCATGGCTGTACTCTTACATCAAACTGAAATTTTTGTACCTCTTGTTTAACCACAATCATCCTGCGCTGCCGTGCACCCCCTCTATTTATCCAACAATGGATATGTCTGACTTTATAATACATTATAATCGTATGAAGTAGCAGTTTCTTAGGCATCTCACACTAGTTTGTATGTATGGTGGCCTCTGGGGTTTTTACCAGTAACATCCGGCACTTTTCATCATTTTTTTTAGAAAGAGTAACCATAGTCATTCACATATGGAAGCAGCTGATTGCTTTCAAAGGCAAAAGTAATGCTCTGAGTGAAAAACCCAGCCCCAGATGTGTTATTAAGATGATGATGTTCAGCAGAGGCAAAAAGCAAAGGACTTTCAAGCAGTTTTGTGCATTTTAAGGACAGACTGCAGGAACACGATCCAGACCCCATCATCCCTTTATGGATTCCAAATGATCTTAGGCACAAAAGAGAGAGTTCAGCTCCACTGATGCAGGATTTGCCGTCATCAGCTGTTGCCAGGTTTTAGACATTGCCCCAATCCATTCAGGGACCAAATGTTTAATTTAAAGAAATAAATTTCAGCCACAGCGCTTTATCAACTTTTTCTTCTAGCTTTCCAACAACTTGATTTTTCTTTTGGAATCATCTAGGATTTTCATTTATTAAAAAGGTACTTTTTTACTTTGTCAAATCTGTAATATGTGTCGTTTTTTAAGAGTCTTTTCCTTCATTATCTAACAATTTTAAAGAGTATCTAAAGGCAAAAAAAGCACAATGACAACAACATTGATCTTTCATAATTCACTGGGAGATACACAAATAAATATACACTCAAAACAAAGTTTTAATTAAAGTTTTAATTGTTTTTGTATTACAGTTTGAGCACACCT
The DNA here is from genome assembly GCA_023969325.1 of Oryzias curvinotus. NCBI lineage: Eukaryota > Metazoa > Chordata > Actinopteri > Beloniformes > Adrianichthyidae > Oryzias > Oryzias curvinotus. The sequence continues at coordinate 4,663,253 of CM043720.1, forward strand.
CATGTTCATTAGCAGTAACTTCTGGGGAGTGAGCTTTAAAGACCCACTCCAATGAAAATTGTATTTTTGGTGTTTTAATTGTTCTTGTGGCTTTATTCTTATGCTGGTGGACTCATATAAGGAAAGTTAATCTTTAAAAAAAATTGCATTTCTGAGTAATGGTTGAATGCTTTGTAGCATTCAACCCATAGTTTTCCTGTTTTAATGTTTTAAAATAGATCAAAAGATGAGCAGGACTTTAAAGAAAAAATACAATGAGTGTAAATACTAGACAATTTTAAGGTATAGTAAGGTTCATTCTGCTTAATTTACATAATTGCATAGAGAAAAGATCCCAGATTTGCAAATTTAATATTTAAATTTCTCTCTATTGTTTATAAGCTGCTACAATGATTCACTATCCCTAAATATACAACAATAATTATGCTTCCTATCTTGTTTTCTTTCTGTAATTAATGATAACAATTTATATTGACATGCATGATTTATTAAAGATAAATAAACCCAGGAGCAAGTGTTATGTTGCCAGGTAATTTTGGGTTGAATTTCCGAGCTGAAAAAACATGGAGACACAATAAGGAGCTAAGGAGATTTGGGAGGGTAATGCAGTCTCTGTGGTTTGAAGTATTTGGGGCTACAACTCCAAAACTGGAAGAATAACTCCTGAAAATTTTAGAAACAAGATTTAAGATCTCAAGAGAACCAGGGCTCATGGAAGATGATCAGGTAAGATGTGGAAGGTGAAGGCAAAGATGGTCCCTGTCATAACTGGAGCAAATGGGGCACTTGGGACCTTGGCACCGGCACCTGCTGGCTCCAAAACCAACGTTTAGGATCTCAGTCCAGACAAGTGATAAAAAAAAAATTGCACAGGGAATAAGATTATGTTTTCATCTTCAAATCTCTTTCTGCCCAGAGGCCAAAATACTTAGTTATCTTTCAGCACCACCATCAGTCCCAGTGCCCAAGTCTGTTGGGGTTTTCACTTAATTCCCATATCTGGTTGCCAGCTGTTTATATATTCAACAATGCACAATAATTTATACTCAACCAGCCTGTGTGGAACATCAGCCAGCCATGAATTAATTAAGGCTTTCTGCTCTGATAAGTAGCAGTCAGGAGGAGAGGCTGCTGTGTGAAGTCTTGCTACAGTGAGTAACTGTTGACACTGTGCTGATGGGAATTTCATTCATGCTGTTGACCCTCTCAAAAACACTCCAGTGGCTGTCAAAGAATACATGCATATCACATCTGAACTGTAAATAACTGTTTGATAGGTTGATTGGAAAAAGGAAAGTATAATTTATGCAGAGAACGTCATTTTTAACAAGTCTCCTATAAGGAGCAGTACATCAATGAATAATCTGAATCTCTTGCTTAGTTTACACAGTGGTTAAACCGAATTATTCCAGATAAAAGTGTATTCTGTAATCTTTTTTAACCCCTGGAAAAAGGGGGGAAAAAATGTTTTCTAACTGTAAGTTGGCTTTGCATAAATGCTCTGCACCTTTCTTAGAGGAAGTCATTTTAAATTGCATTAATGTTTTGTTACAAGTTCTCTTATTTTAAACATTGAGTTAATGGTATCAAGGAATGCTCAATCTTTTTTATATTGAAACAATGTGCCGATACACATGCTTTCTGTAAATACAAAAGAATCTAAAAAAAATGTTTAAAAAATTAGGTCAATTTTTAGCAATTTGTGGTGGTTTGATTGCATTTTTTTTTTTTCAATTTAAATTAAAAAGCAGCTGATGCCAAGAATGTTCCTTTGCTACAACAAGGACTCCCGTTTATACAAATTATATAACTAGCATCATTGCTAAATTAATTAACTAACTTTATCACTTAACACCCAACAAAGAAATGAGTGACAAATGTCTCCCAAGCAGGTAAACTAAGTCCAAAACACATATTTCTGTCCCTGCACCAAAAATGCTCATATCAAGAAACAACTGTAATAAGACAGTAAGAAATAAGAAATGGTGCTTTCAAGTACCTACTTAGATATTCTTTTCCCACAATTTGCAAACTTTCCATTGATGCTGTGTATGTGACACAATTGGGATTTCAGTAAGAGGCATGCACAATGGTCTCTTTCCTCCATCTGTAATGAATATGTTTGTGTGCGTATCTGTACGGCTTACAAGTCAAACAGAAGCCACTTTAATCTCTGTCCTTGAAAGTAATCTTGCCTGTGTACAAAATGGCTCACTTTATCAACTTGGTGGCAGTCTGCGCTGCCTGAAGTCTGGAGGCAGCAGGGGCCGTGGCAGTGACGCTTTCCTCATGATAGTTTAGGAAGAGCAACAAGGCAATCTCCTTCTCTAGAGGCCCACAGAATAAACCAAAGGACAGAGTAAAGGGAAAATGAGCAATTGTTTTACTATATGGATTCTTTGTATGAATGACTTGAATTCTGTGTAAAGCTGTCAAGGTTACTTTTGTTCGAAAGACTCCTAAAATTTAGCAAAAGTTGGAAACAGTCTTTTTTTTGGGTCCTTTTTAGTTGCCAAAGAGAGATAGAAAACCAGGAAATTTGCTCCCAATATATAGTCATGACTCATTACTGACAATAAGTTAGGCAAAAAGTGAGAACACACAAGTGCAATAAAAAAATAAACTCAAAACTGCAAAGAAAAATAGAAGCGAGTTTCAACAATGAAGGGACTGGGAAAAAAATCTGATAAACAAAAAAAAAAAAGTAAAACGAGATATCAGGTGAAGAGTTGGAGTTGCAGGCATTTTGTCAGAAACTATTGGATGAAGGACCCAAAATGCAAACTTTTGTAAATGAACTTAAATGTGATAAAACCGAAGGAGCAACACAAGAGTGAGAAAACAGATGATCTGACAAGCTAGAACAAAAAAAACAACAACCAAAAAACTGAAACATAAGTACACTGAAGACCATTAGCAAATATTAAGACAGGTGTGTATGACTGACAACCTGAACCTGGCGTGAGTAACGGGGGATAACTTGAAAACAGAACAGGACGAGAACTAAAGACAAACCAAAGTGCACCATCCTCGCACATTCCCACAACTAATGGTCCAGCTTGATACAGGATGTAACAGCATAATAATTGAAGTTTAAGTTTTAACCAATATTTCAAACAAACTTATAGTTTACCTCTAGATCTTTCAGCCCTATATTATGATGTAATTTTAGAGAAGAAAATTTGTATTGTTTTTTTTTACCATTTTCAAAGCCTACTCAGAAATGCAATTTTAAGGTTAGTTTTCAGAAAAATGCCACAAGAACATGTTAAAGAAACATCAAATCATGAGTTTATTGAAGGGATTATTTAAGGACTAAAAACTGTACGGTTCCTCCTTCAAACATAAAGTGCAGCTACAGTTTCACAATACTAAAAATGCATAAAGCCTTGTTTATCATCCAACTTAAACGAATGCCGTTCGTGTGCAAAGATAGGTCACAAAAACATCATTTAGTACAGTTTTCTGAGAAAATCTAATATTCCTTTGCAGTATTCATTAAATGCAATTGCATTATTCACACATTTCTAGCATGTCACCATCAAATTTGTGTTCTCAATTACATGTCTTTAAATCATGCCTGAAAGAAGTGGTTTAGCCTTAGAAGTGACCTGAAACACCAATAGAACATCCTTACAATGTATTTTTGCATTTTGTTTCAATTTAATAAGATAAATGTTGGTACGTCATTCTTACATACAACAAGCAGTTCCTATTCATTGTTATTCTTTTGTATATTGATTACTTGTTGATATTATTGTCTCGTAATTTACTTTGAAAGAAAAAAATGAGGCATTTGAATGGTATACTAAGGGACTATTTTTGCTCGCCTAAAAGTTAAGACAGTAATAATGAGGTCTGTTTGCCTGCAGCATAGGTTCGTCATTAAACTCTATGCTGTGAGCCTAAACTGGGTTAAAGAAAACACACACAAGCAGGTTGAAAAACAGTGGAGGGAAACATATAAATCAGGTCATCACAGTGGAGGAATGTGTGTGAGGTGCCTCACTGGAACAGATTGCTCTCCTCTTGCCTTTATCCCATAACAACCACCATCAAGGCTGCGGTCAAGAGCTCAACACGGACACCCCCGCGGTCACTCCTCATCCCCTCTTTTTGAGTTAAAAGGGGTTTGATCATGGGATCTGCCACCTCCATGACCTCAAGTCAAACACAGAAGGTGTGCTTCTACATTTCTTTGAGTTCCCCGGGTTCTTTTTGAAAACGGTTCCCAATTACCCAGCACTGATGCTGCAGAGTTGGTTTGTAGCTCCTTACGGATCAAAGGATTTTCATGTATACTCTGAACCCTCTGATTATGTCATTGCTGCATTTAAATAAATTTAAAAAATCAATACTTTGAGGTGAGATGACCTAAATGTTTTTTTTAAATGCATTCAAGAAAGCAATGGCAGTGTTTCTGACTAGGAATACATTTTTTGAGATGTAATTAAAAACACAAATCAATAATTAAAGGTATAATGAGATTTGATCCTGCTTCAACATAAAGCATGCTACTTGTGGTCTTAGTCAGGTTGACATTTATCTTGTGTTTGCTGCGCAGATACTGTTGAAAGAACGGGCTCATCACTCTGCGGATTGAACATCTGTGGGAAATTAATCGGTTTCATCGCTGTCTTCGATTTGTTAAATGCATATTTTTTTAATCATCAGGGTGTCCATACTGCAATTCTTGGTTTTCTGCAAAATAAATAAATAAATAAATAAAAGCAAGTTATTGGTGAATCTCAATCAAACTAAAACTGTGAAAATGATCCTGGACAGTTGTAAGCGGACTGCTACTCAGAAATTACTGTCCCACCTTCAAAACTAAATCCATAAAAATATATACTTTAAATCAAAACTTACAGATTTTTGTATGAACTTGCCTTAATGCAGATGAAGATTTAAAGTCAAACCAGCTCAGACAGCTGGCACAGCTGCAGGCTCCAAGCTTTGCCTCTCACCTGACCTTAGCAGACAAGACAGCGCAGAGGAACTGCACATGTCACATGGAGTCACATAAAAGTAGGGTGATCTTTAGAAAGGAGAGGCAAAAGGAGACAACAATACGAAATAAGGATCCAAATCATTTTAAACAAAAAAGTGCTGAGTATAAAACATTTGTGACGAAAGCTGTTAAGAATAAGCAAAGCTTATTAAAGGATAATGCGTTTTGTTTATTATGACTTTTCATACCAAGCAAGATATTTAAAATGAGACACATTAGTAGTTTGCAACACATTTCCCTTGATTATTATTACTATTATTATTATGCTTTTGTATATTAAAAAACTGTTGAAAACTGAATTATAACCCCAAAAAAAAAAATTTGTTCCATCTCATTTCACGGTGGGGTTGTGCTTCAGGGAGGGTGATCATTAGGAAAATGGGAAAATAGGTGCAGGATGCTGGCTGAGAGATGGATAACTCCGTTAGGCATGGCAGACAGAGCTGCAGTGAAGGTAGAAAACAGGTCAGACCCTTGTGGGTATCTTGAACAGAGAGAGCTGCAGTTATTGTTCCACTCCCTCACTAATCATGATTAATGAAAACTTTGATAGGAAACAAACTGCAGAAGTGCTTGAGTTTGTGTCGAAATTTGATCTTACATCATACGATTTGTTTCATTTATCTTTTCTCAAAGGAAGGACCTAATCTTCTTTGTTACGAGTGGAAGTTTTTGAAAGTGTAGCAACAGAAAACATTCAAGGGAAGTTTTTCCAAACGTCCAGAAGGTAGAGTTGACTTTCTGGATTTCTTTTAGAGTAACTATCCTTGTGCTTCTTACTTATTATCACTCATTTGCAGAAGAAAAAAGAGAAAGATACTGAGAAGAAGGAATAAAATTGGAAAAAATAGGGGAAAAAACATGTGTATCTATTTTTTTTTATTATAATCATTTGTAGCCAAGTTAATGTTGATTAAACCTGGGGAATAGTTTCTGCCTTTTGTTTAACCTAAAGAGTAATTAAACTAGCATTGATTTAAGCCTCATTGTAAAAGTGTTATTCATATAATAGATAATGTAGCTGTTCAATTGTTTTGTAAGGAAACAAAATGCCTTCAAATACTAGAAATATTGTATTGATCTGGCTGTATTTTTTTGGCACCACAATAGAAATGAATAAATGTTTTTTTTTTATTTTTTTCATAATGCCACCAACATGTTTGGGGTCAATAGATTTGAGCTTTTTTCACTGCTACCAGATCAAAGTTTTTGTTGAAAAGGTTTTTTTTTATTTTTCAAAATAAAACATAATTTTTGTTGATCCCACAAGGGGAAGATAACATTTTTACCATAGCTCTATTAAAAGACAAATAGATAATAACACAAAAAATACACTTAAAAAACAGTAATAGATATTATCCTGTGTCTATTGTCAGTGGCTTGCTGTAAATTAGTATTTTTCTTTTAAAACACAATATGTTTTTTTGCATTATAGTTTCCTTTTGTTCAGGTTACAGTGGAAGCTGAAGCCCATCCTGACAGTCATTAGGAAGGGGACACCCTTGGCCAAATGAGACAAACCACACATGCTTACACAAGCTTCTGTGGTCAAATTGGAGTTGCTGAGGAACTCAACAAGACTGCTATGTCTGTGTCAGGCAGCCAGCAGAGCAGGACAAAAACCAGCACAGCTACAACATGCTGAGAGAAGCTAGTTCAGAATGGAAGGCTTCTATGATAACCACACTCATAACAGCAAAACTCGGGATTGTATGAGAAATTGCTGAGAGTCATATATGTTTGTAGGTTTCAATCTATTTGACACCTGTGAAAACAAAAGAAGTTCTAGACATTGTCAAACAATTCAAAAACAAAACATCTGAAGACTGTAACGAAATTAAAATAATGGTAGTAAAAAAGTAATTGATTCCATTGTTGACCCGCTAACCTACATTGCAATTTATCCTTTCAAACAGGAACATTTCCGCTGTAAATGAAAATAGCTAAAGCAATTTCATCACACAAATCAGGTGACAAACATCAACTCACAAATTACAGATTTGATTCTATTTAACCTTACCACTCCTTCCAGAATTTGAATACCAGCCTGTAAAACATTTGTGAACAGACCCTGGAGAAAGTCACACATTTGTTTTTCGCATTTAAGGACCAGCTTCACCTGATGAAAGATGAAACCGCTGGAAAGCACTCTGGAGCTCATTCACAGCAGACTAATGGATAAGGCAATTGTGTAGACGATAGTATCATCTGCATATGAATGGCACTTTACATTTGGCTATTGACTACCCATGTTGTTTATAAAAATGGTGAAAAGCACAGGGGCCAAAACCAACCCTTGTGGAACTCCTCTGCTGATGTTCAAGAAGTCTTATTTATCACCTTCCACAAACACGCATTGGGTTCTTTCTGAGAGATAGTCCTTAAACCACTCAGTGGCAGAATCACCAACACCAATGTTACTTAGTCTGTGTACAAGTAACTGATGATCAACAGAGTCAAAGGCAAAGGCTTTAGATAGATCAACAAAGAGAGCAGCACAATGCAGTTTTCTCTCCAAAGACATTGATAAGCTCATTTGTTACAGGCACTGCAGCTCCTATTGTACTGTGGCCCTGAAACCCAATTGAGTTTCACATAGAACATAGTTGGATGTTAGAAAAGCTTTTTTAGCTTAAAATAAACATACATGGGATTCAAGAATCTTTGCAAGGACTGATAAATCAAAGGGTGTAGCGGGAATTGAAGCAGGTTAGAACTTCTAGAAAGCCACCAGGTTCTGATATAAGAACCGTATACCAATTAGAAATTGGTAAGCTTCAGGTATATATATATATATATATATATATATATATATATATATATATATATAATTTTTTTTTAGGTCAAAATGGGAAACACCTCCGAAGGTGGTGGAGAATGAAAGGGCAAAGATCCTGTGGGACTTCCAGATCCAGACTGATAGGATGGTAATGGCGAACCAACCAGACATTGTAGTGGTGGACAAAGAACAGAGGAAAGCCGTTGTGGTGGATGTGGCAGTGCCAAGTGATGGGAACATCAGGAAGAAGGAACATGAGAAACTGGAGAAATACCAGGGACTCAGAGAAGAACTGGAGAAAGCCTGGAAAGTGAAGGAGACAGTGGTGCCTGTGGTAATTGGAGCACTCGGGGCAGTAACCCCCAAGCTGGAGGAGTGGCTACAACAGATACCTGGAAAGACCTCAGACCTCTCAGTCCAGAAAAGCACAGTGCTAGGAACAGCTAAGATACTGCAGGACCCTCAAGCTCCCAGGCCTCTGGTAGAGGACCCGAGCTTGGAGGAGAAACCACCCACGGAGGGTGAGAGGGGCGTTTTTATATATATATATATGCCACATCATAAACTTGTCATTTGTATTATTTTTGAATAGAATTGAACACAAACTTATTTAATCACATTAACTGAACTTTCAAAAAGGTAATAACAATGATATGAAAAAATATAGACAAAAATAAATAATTATGACAAAGACAATTCACTTCAGGCTAAATGTGAGATATTAAAGACAACTATTAAATGCACAATAACCACTTTGCCCAAATAAAGGTTATTTGTCATGCCTTAAATTAGCATTTTAGGAAAATAGTTAATCACAGAAGGAAGGGTTGAGTATGTTGAGGCTCTTTCAGTGTGCTTTGAAACCTCCAGCTACCATTTTGATTTCCCACACAAGATGGGCTTTATGAGGACATTTGTGCACAAAAACATGTCGTGCTAAAATGCCTGCTATTCTTTAGGTCAGTCTAGATTTTGAGCTTTATTGTTAAGTGGTTTTAGATGGCTGCACATATAACCTTTAAGAACATTTAAGACACCTTAAAAAAGTCAAATAAAAAGATTTAAAATGCTATTTTGAGTGCCATTTCTTGATGTATGGCGATTAATCAAATTAGACTAGCCATCCAGAAATTTACCTTCAAAATCTTTACTTTAGTAAAGGAAAAAGGGAAATGAGGGTAACAGACATCTCATGCATCTGAGATCTCCTTTTCTTGTGCAGAAGAACATTGAGCTGCATCCCATCAAGTTCTCTAGGGTCAGAACTCACATCAGATAGAGTAAAGCAAATCCTGTTGTCTTCATAAAAAGAGACAGTTCTGCAGTGAATGTGTGATAGGATTGCTGCAGAGAGGCTGTCCATAGGTCTCTATAGTCATGGGTAAAAGCAAGTGCCAATGCAAAAGGCTTTATCTTGAGCATTTCAACATCTCCTTGTTGTCTTTTTTGGTTTATGCTAATTTCACATTTCATTTTCTTGCCAAATTTAAGAGAATACTTTAAGAATTAAAGTAAAAAGTGCTATGGCAGTTTCTGTCTTCATCCAGTCCTCAAGTACATTTAGACATTCCTTATACAGGGTGTAAATGCTACAGATCAATAGTTTCAAGAGGAGTTGAATCCATTATCCATAAAGAAAAGCCCCACATGTGTTTAAATCCCTAACTTGAAAGGATGGCATAAAACATTTAAAAAATAATAATTTAGACTTTTTTATTCAAGAGGTTTTACAAGTAAAGTCCCCAAAAAGCTTAGAAGACTCTTTTTCAAATTGTGCCTGTTATAGAGCCATCCTGAGTGCAGGAGAGTCTTCACAGATATGAATAGCAGCAGAGTTTATGACAAACACTACACCTGACTAATTTGTCAGAAGGGAAAACAACTGGCGTTAAAACTTTTTTCCTCTGGCGTGTTTTGTTTTCACCTCAACTACTTGGTAAAATTGTGAATAGTACACCTTTCAGTTAGCTTTGCCATCAAATCTCTGACGTGCATTAGAAAAAACAAAACAAACAAACAGCAAGTACCTACCTGGAGAAAATATTACAAGGGAGACTGTAAAATGTACATTAAATTGGAAAAACAGACATTGAAGGGCACAGAATTCTCATTAGGATGGATCAGGGTTATATTGAGTTGTTAAAAGGAAAAAAAAAAAAACTGCATCAGATCTTTGAAAATCGATTTGTTAATGTCTCCGGACGGTGGCTGTCCATATCAGGTGCCACCGTCTGCCAGCTGTCCGGTAGCCCTGGGGTATTCAAAAAGAAGGCCATTCGGTACCATTGGCCATTCGCTCCTCAGATTTGGAGGACACGTCATAATCTTGTTAATTTACAAATTAACTAATTGTTAGACAGCATGCCTCATTGGATGAAGAGCCTCAATGCCGGCTCCTCATTTATATGCAGGACTCACTGGTGCCGGGATTGCCAGATTGACGTCCGGTGATTGCTGTCAATAACCATCGTCGAGTGCCCGCACTGCTACTGTCCGATTTCTAACAATTGGACGGGCAGGTTGGGGGCAGGAGGGGTGTCAGTCTCAAATTAGCTGATCATAAGATTTTTTGGGGACCTTCCAGTCAGTTATTGCGCTGCTGCCTTCCTGCTACCCGCCTGCCACCACACAACCTCCAAATGTGCCTGGACGGCCACTGATAAATGTCAAAAAATCGTCCAGTTGCCCTAAAATTTATACTTTTTTTCTAAAACATCTGCATCCAAATAATGCGACTGATACTTCTTAATTACAAAAGCAGCCGCACGACCTCTTCCCCAATCTGCTGAAAACTTAGCATTTATGTCGCAGCGTGGTGGCATTTTGGGATATGTGACCGTAACCCTTTAAGGAAATGATAGAAAAAAAAACCACATACAAAAACAAATAGCTTTTATAGTCTTTTAAAACAACGGATTTAAAAATGCAATGTAAATGAGATATTGTTTTTTAAACGTTAATCTGATTATTTACTGTGTTGCTGCATTCACATTCCTTTTGCACCTTTTTAGTGACTTTACCAATGTTGTTGGATTGTTTTCTCTGGTACTCTTCTTTTTTTTTTTTAAACCTCCAATCTCCATCTTGTGGCTTATCTGGTCGTAGTGAGTTTTGTTGCATTTGATATTTTCTCAACGCTATCTTTGCTAACCTCTGAAGACAATCCACTTCAAGTTGGCTGTGCCGTCTAACTCCAGAGAAAGACAAAGATAAGGGGTAATCAGCTCCTCCCACTGTATTCAATCTCTTCCCTCCTTTTGCTCCCTGATACACTTTATTGTTTACCGAGAAGAGTGATCCATCAAAGCCTTGGAAAGATGACGTGTGTGGAAAGAAGATCCAAAAAGAAGTCCCTGAAGTCAACGGAAAAGCCGTTTGCTTGGAGTGAGAATACTTTAAAAAGATATTTGTAAGCTGACCTCATTACGACATGATGTGACCTTAACATTTTTTTAAGTTTGTGAAGAAATGAATAATTTTGAATGTTTATGCAAACAAATGAGCCTTTTTTTATAAAAACAAACAAACAAACACATATTGCTGAGGAATTTTAGCTCCTTAATATGTGTAATTACCACAAATGTGATAGGTGTGCACACAGATTTTGCAGTAAATAAACAAGATAGTTCCTAAATTGTTTTAAACAACTAACATTTCTTGTTCACTGCTACCTGCAGATTCACTGATTTAGTGTAATACTTTTGTAGATTTACACAAACAAAATCTTAATCTTTTGTACTGCAAAACTGTAAAGGTTTTATATATTAATTTGCATCATATAAATGCATGCATAGCATTTGCTAAATATGCTGCAAAACAGTTTCTCGTTATGCATTATTTGTTCAGATTCAAATACAAATTCCTATTTTGCAACTTCTATGGAGCCTTTTATCTAAAAAAAGGCTCATGAAACATAAATTGAAAACTAAAAAAAACGATTATATTATAATTATTATAAATGTATTATATTTCATTATGTAGCTCTGGAATGTGAGCATTTTGTATCAAACTTTGGCAATAATCATATTTAAAGAAAAAATGAATCCACTTGTGCACAGGTTATCCACACATTTACAAGTTTCGTGGCTTTTGAATAGTCAAAAATTCCCTCCTATCCAATTTTAGAGTAAAAACGTTAGCTCAAACTAATTTGTGTCCAGTGTTTTGGTTCAATTTGAGAAGTGCAAGGTTGACCGCAGTTGCTTTGAGACTTTTTCAAACTCAACTTCAACTTTAAAGTCATTAACGAGTTGTGGGTAACGCCAAGGGAATGCCACTAAGATTATGTGCAGAGAAGTCATCCCAATTAAATTCACTCTAATTATTTGTCTGTCTTAAATGACTCTGTCCAGCACCTGTCAGAATGTCACCTCTTCAACAGAGTACGCCTTTGAGAATGTGCAACTTTGAATCTGTGCCAGTTATTCACATGATTTTATTTTGCTTTAGGAGACATATTTGGTGTCTGTTGTCTAAACACATTTCTTTGGTGCTAAATTTGCTGTTGATGAGACAGAGAAAATCTTCATGAAAAGATTTATGACAGCATATCTGAGTGATTGTTTTTGAGGAATCTAAACTATAGGAGGACTCATTTGGAACATATGGGCCAAAGCTTTAAACTTCAAATGGAAAAAGGTCAATTAATATAATAGTTTGATACACAAAGATAAGGATGAGTTGATTTGTTAAAAAGAAAATGTGAGAAAAGTATGATTATTTAGTGTAAACGTTATATAACATCAATTTTAAGAAGGTAAATATGAACTCTGGGTCTTTCAGAGTTTTAGGTAGTAAGTTTTAAATAATCTATTTATAAAAACAATATATAACTTTTGCAAAAGCATTTACAATATTTTTATACATTTGGAATCTTAACATCCTTTGCAGATACTTCCCTATATGCACCCAACATACAGAAATAATGATTATTTATCATATTTTTCCAAAAATCACAACAGTGTGAACTCACTAAGCGAAAAGTCAAATGTTCACAATCCTGTTGGACTGTAATCGCTGCTGCTTTTAGGAAATTTAGTCCTTTTTTTAAATTATCGTTTTTATTTGCAGTGCCTTTACTTTTAGTTTAAATTATGCTTAACAAAAAAAACCCGACTTTGAATAGGAAAAAGAGAAAATCAAAGGGTACAAAACCAGAACTAACCAAGGCAGCTCTTACATTTAATTTGTTTTTGTGTCTTTTACCCTTGACTGTGGCCAAAAATCACAGTCAGACTGTTCTATTTCAGCTGGATGAGGCTGATATTATTATCTCGACAGGAAAGTGCCCCTTAAACTCTCAGGGGAACCAAACTCTTCAGTAACTAAGTAATTAGAAAGAATGTGTTCCATTATGCAGTTCTTAAACAGAGCCATTAGAATAATTACAATAATAAATAAACAGGAAGCTTAAATGTTTTTTAGGGGTTTCCGTAATCTATTTTAACTTAATACCAACAAAGCAAGTGCAACAAAGATGCTGTGTGACGCTATGGAACACTTTATGATATATTCAAATATATAAAATCATTTCAGGCAAATGCATTTTTTTAAACTTGTCTCTCAGTCCTGCCCTACTTATACTTTAAAGTTTGATATATTTTGTTTACAGCTCTTATAAAGTTGCTGTAATTAAAGTAAAAGATTGTCCCTGGAGGCTAAAGCTAAGTGGATTCCTTGTTAGTTAAAAAGGCTGCGAGCAAAAATAAAAAGAAAGAGGGGCTTCCTCAACAATGGAAGATGAACATCCTTGCAGCCAGAGACTGAATAGTGTGTCTGAGATAAACAACCAGTTTCAGGCTATAAATAGTAACTTTAATCGTTGTAATTAATGTAAAAGCATTCTTTAATATTTCTTAGTTTTCTTTTTATTTGCAGCGTAGTGAGATGAGAAAACAATTTAATTTATTATTATAAGTTTGTGCGGGAAGAACAAAAAATTAAAAACGTCTTATATTTGTTTTAACATTTTCTATAACATTTGTGGTACAGAAGAAAGAAAAGTTAACTACTCTGCTTCTTTTGTGTACATGTTCCTTTTGTGTAAATGTCATAAAAATTTGGGTTTTTAGTAATTTGACTGTATTTAGGGCAAAATTAATCAATTTTAATACATCATCACAAAAATAAAAGAAAAATATGTTTTTTTAAATGACATTTTCATTGGGAATTATCCACCAAAAATAGTAATGTAACACCAGAAAAATGTTTGTCAAATCTATTCAAATGTCTCTACTGTTACTTTTTTAATCTACTGTTGTCAAAAAATGTGACGAAATGCAAAATATTGTTTCATTTTTTGTTTCATCATTAGCACAAGATGATAAGATAATTTTAAGTAACACTTTATGAAAAAAAGCTAAAACCTTTTTATATTTATCATAGAAATGTTTAGGATTGCCTTTGTTTACTGATCAATGACAAGGATTTACGTTCCTTCCGTGAGTATGGTGTGAAATAACGCCTGCTCACCTGGTATTAGCTTGCTGCTGATCTATCACGCTGTGAAATGAACAGACAGGCTGACCTTTCAGTCACTCTGCTGCTGGGAGCCAAAAGAGCCTTGCAGAAGTGTACAGAAAACATTTTGTGCAGAAAGCTGTTGCACAAAAATGAAACACTCTTGCTGTGCTGCCTCCTGAAATCATATAAAAGGAAAATCAAATCTCCCAATAAAGCCTGATCCAAGGAATTTATAAATATTTTTGATGAATTATTGGTTAAAAAAAATCTAACAAAATAAATAAACTGCATCTTCATTTATCTGGTTTTTAAACATTATCTGAATGTTTTTTTTACGCTTACTTGTATTCTACATTTTAGAGTTATCTTTAAAACTACATTACATTAGGGGCAACTGGTCTGTTTTGAAGTTCCCAGTTCAAACTTAATATGAATATCAGAATCAGCTTTATTGGCCAGGTATGAGTGCACTTATAGGAAATTTGACTGGTAACTTCTTCTACACATGCAGCATTTAAACTGACAGCAGTTGACAAATAGGAAAGGTTTTCATGATACATCATAATTGAAGATTTTGAACGTAATAAACTTTTAATACACTAAGTTCAGTAAAAGCAAAAAGTTGAACTTCTTTTTCACTTTTTTCTCTAGGGTTTAGTAGTTTTAGTTGCTACATCTAGCTGCTAAACAATATTTAAAACTACAACATTTGTGATCAATCCGGTGTAATAACTGCGTCTTATTATCCCGCAAAGCATCTTGAAGCTTTTTGAAGCATTCATTTTAATATTTTCCATTTCCGATAAAGTTGCATTTGAAATTGTAGTCAACCCTTTAGCACTGGAGCTTTAGCACCAGTGTTTACATTCTTTTGACTTCTGTAGCTCATCAATCCTTTACTGATTCTAGCGGATTCTGAGTGGAGAAAAGCGGCCTTGCACTGATGTGCAATACAGTCGTGAAGAGTTTGCACAATCGGCTGATTTTGTTGCAGAGAAAAGTGGCTTTGAGTCATTATGAAACACTTTAAGTTATGGGTTGCATATTGGTGCAAAGCCAATGCCAAAAAAAAACCTTTTCTACAGAATCAGCTGATACATGTTAATCACGTATAAGTTAGCAAAGAGAGTGTTTTATTTAGGTGTGGCCAGCGACATATGGAACATTTTACCATTATTTTTCATTTTTTGAGTTGCTCTGTTGATTCTGCTTAAAAAAATGCAGAGCAAAGGTTAAAGGCCTTTACTGTTCGTTTCTCAAGGTCTGCTTAAAGCAAATGAAAGCAATTCAACTTTATTTTTTTTGGGCTACGGCAAAATGATGGCAAATTCTGTTTTAGTGAATCTTCAAAAACTGCTGAATAAATAACTTTTTTGTCATATCCAAACTACACATCTTCCAGATATGCTTTTCTTTAGATTCTGAAAATTGAAATGTTTCTTTCATGATTTAACTCACTTGTTCCAAAACAAAAAAAAAAGATGTTATTTAAAAAGAAGTTACCAAAAAGTTATGCACACATCAGTAAGAAATTTACACACAGAAAAGCATGACTGTAAGTCCTAAGAAATTAATTATATCTATTTTATCATTGCGTTTTTGTCTGAACTGATCACTTAAAAAAATTCTGTTTGTGAGTTGAGGTAAAGTCCTGTGTAGCACCGTTCATATTTGCATTGTTGCTCCCCAACAGCAGACCGTTGAGGATATGAATTAGAATTTAACTAGACATTTTGACACTGGAGATGAGCCAAAAGTGAGAGGGCTGAGCTAATAGACGCCCTGGGTTCATTTTCATGTATAGTGCTCTCTCAAGGTCATGTAAAATGGGCTTTAGAACAGTGATATGCGGCTTATCTTCTCCTCTGGCGAGACTGGATACTTCCATTAATCAAGCAGTGTTAGTTACTGAAGCAAAGCTCCAAGAAAACGTGAAAGTCAAGGTTTAGATTTGCAGTCAAACATGTGCGCATACATTTTATCTTCAATGTAGTTTCAAGGCATGTGTGTTTAGTCATTGTTTAAACCAAACTGAGATAAAAAATTAAACCAAACTGAGATAAAAAATACAAGTGGCAATTACTATTGATCTCACATGCAGATAACACATACATATCTTTGGAACAAGAAAGAAAGCAAGTCTTAAGTTTTTTCAAAATTCAACTAATTCATAAATGTAGATTACTTCCCTGTTCATCATCACCTGCTTGACTAAGGCTTTTACAACATGTGGATGAATCTTCAGTTGCTGGTGCAAACTGCTGGTGCAGAGGTTGGAAATCATTTGAAAGAAGATAAATGATGAAGTAAGAAAAGTTGGGTACATTCATCGACGACACAATTGCCTTACTCTGTGCTATCTCCCCTACTCTCTCTGTCAATGTCTCAGTGTGTAATGTACTGTAAAATGGATCCTGCTTCACTAAGCCCCTTTTATTAGTTTTCCTCCTTTATAGAGTGCAATTTGCACAAATAATTTCCTGGTGTCCATATGTTTGCCATGGGCCAGCACTCTGGGCTTTCCTGCTAAAATTGGCACTTATGCTGGAAGCCAGACCTTTGTTATGTTGTCATGTGCTGTGCATTGTACACGCTCACATTAAGGCTGTAATTTCAGGAATAAAGCATTAAACTACTTCTACGATAACGATTCTCTAGATTTTCACAAAATAAAACTATTCAACAAAAAATAGTAATATTCTTATTTTAGACTTCAAACTAAAAGGACTTAAAACATGGTTTAATATATAGTTTAAAAGTCATCTGATATCAACTTTTTTAGAAATTCTTAAGATATGATTATGATTATGAGTACATAAATAAAATAAAGCAAAATAGGCTTTTTCAAATACACTAAACAATAGCTTTAAAATAAACTGTTTTGCAATTAAGCATGCACATGTTTGGCTCCTGAGAGTTAAGACCATATATGAAAATATCATGAAGTAATTAGAAGGTATTATTTAATTTGTTTTTATATGATGTGGAGGTGAAAACTCTCCAAAAGTTCTGTTGTCGTAAAGGGGTACACACCAAAACAAATCCTAAAATCCTAAAAGGAATCCTGATGTGATATGGCAGAATTCTGGACTGGAATTTGTGTATTCCTGTGAATTTTGGCAAAAATATTGTGGGCAATCACCCATAGGTGGCCAACAAATCATCTCAATAATAGTATGAATGCCCATTCACATTATCCCACAGTCCTGTGGCTCCTCTGGTTTATTTTTTAAATGATGAGACAAACTTTCTGTCATCATTCTGATCTTTGTCTGACTTTCGTTAAATTGATCCCAAGTACAGCTGAAAGGTTCAATCAACTATCCATAAACACATATTTATTTTTAGATGAGCAACAAATACAAAACTATTTTAAGGGAATTCAAATACATAAAACAATGCCCTTTGTCTTTGTGTCTGGCCAAGATCATGATAGCAGGTAATTTTACTGTTACAATTGTTGGCAATTCTAGCAAAACAGAGGCCCGTCTAATTCCATTTCTCCTGAGCAAAATTCTTAGTTTTATTTTCTTTTGGTTTATTTGTCAGGGACTGTGAACAAATACAATAATTTCACAGGAGAAAAAATGGTTTATAGCAGGTTTAGCTGCATGCGACTTTCCATCTTCATTCCCCCAAAATGTCAACACAACAGAACAAACAAACACTATAAGACACACAAACATATGCAAATAATTTCCTTTTTCTGAGTTGTTCTAACTTTCCATTTTGGTTTGGACCAGTTTGGAAACTGCCTATTTGTAGGTGGATAATGAAAGCAGCGATATTTGTTTGGTGGGTAGGCTTCTGTGTTAAGTTGTTTGCTCAGGGTGTCATTCAAACTGGAAATGCCACTTTTTTAAATTTGGATTGTTGAACATCTCAGATCTTGTTCATGCATTTCTAATGTAGCACGGTCACACTCGACACAAGTGACCATGCACAGTTAAACACTTCTTCTTCTATGCCAAATAACATTGCATTGTTTATATTTACACATGGATGAGAATCTTGGACAAAGGAAAAAAAAAACACTATCTGAAACCATCACCAGCAGGACAGACCAGTCGTGGGACAAGGTTCTCATAGGTGTCCTTTGATACATATGGACATACTGGGCTATTTTCAGAGCATTATGTAAGACTTCACAGCACATACTATTCTACCTTGTGGATTAATATTTTTCAAATTTGTCATTAATTTATTTTTAAATAAAACGAATCAGCTGTTTGCAAAGAGGGAATTCTACAAAATGTTAAAAAGTGTTGCCCATATTAAATATTAAATAAAGACACTACAGACTAAAGAAGACTCAAGACTCAAAACTTTAAAAAAGTTACCAAATGCATCAAATTAATTTGATGTGTGGACAAATCAAAGAAACAAGTTTGATCCAGTCCAACAAGAAATGTAATATAAATAAAGTTTAGCCTCAAATACAAAAGGGCTTTATACAAATACACACCATGTGTGTCTGAAGATTCATTGTAATTGTAAAATCTGTCCAACACAAGAGGCCTTCAGCTCTTATCTGTTCGCTCAGCTGCTGGACAGGACAAGTAAAAAAAAAAAAACAAAGGTTGGTTTAATAATTTCAAGCTGTTTCTGCAATGAAAACAAAGGAAAAAGATAATGAAAATACACAGCTATATTCAATCTTGTTCAAGATATAAATTCATAAATTGATAAAAAAAAACATAAAAGAAAATGATGCACTCTTCTTGATGTTATAAATGTTGCTACAGACTTATAGACTTACAGTTGTACACAATACACGTCAAGCAATGAATGTGTTGCACTCATTGATCATTGCCAGAAAATGTTCATTTACAACTCCCCAAGTGCACACATCCATATATTAACTGCAGGATGGCTTTTAAAAAGTGGATGAATATTAAGAAAGAGGCCAATGAGCCCTTCTTTCGAATGGGTCTTTACAAGAATGGATCCCAACGATCCGACTCCCTACAAAGAGCCTTATCAGACGGGTGTTGATAATGTCTTTGGACCAAGACACAGCATGCATTTGACGTAAATGTTTTTCTCTTTTGTTTCAATAAAAATGAAATAGTGCAAATATTTCCAGGCTGTAAAGGCTACCTTTCATCACCAGATTTGCTATGGTTGCCACTTCCTGTAGTTTTGATCCAGGCTGCTGCACAAGTGTGGAGACGGCGCGAGCATGCACACGCCCACTGTGCTCCTTAACCAATCATGATCTTGAATGTGACTATTTCTCCCTCGTGTCACACTGATGACACTTGTGGACCCGAGGCACAAACAACCACATGGATAAACCCTAAAGTAATGGACCAGGATTATACCAACTCTAATTCCATTGCAGAGAGGTAAAAAATAATTATTGCTTTCTTAGTTACCTTATAACGCCATAAGTAACATTGTCATACTTAAACATGGTTTGAGCTCAGTGCTTCACATATTCCAGACATTAGGGTTGCACACTGACACACAAAAATCTTTTCTTTGTGGGTCTGATCATTTTAGTTTGAAAGGTCCTACATCTCCTCAGTTTGCAGCCTCCTGCACTTTCCAAAAACTGATAATGTGTTTTTCGTGTCCTTGTTTGTCAGTTGCGCTGGGATGAGCTAAAAGAAAGATTTCGATTTGGTGATTTCGTCTTGTGTATCACTCACAAATATTTTAATGCACTCCACAACAGTTTTGCTCTGCGAATTTGTCTACTTGTCTAAGGGTCTTACCTACTTATTCGGGCTCTCTTTAAACATGAATGTAAGCTATCAAAATGTACTTATTTCGTTTTTTTTGCTAAAACATGGTATGTACATTTATATTTGATAACATTTTAAGATCAGCTTATGGTATAAGTCCCATTTTGCTTCTGTACCGTATAGAAGCTGCCAGCATAAGAAGATCCGCAGGCGGCCGCATGTAGAGAACCCCTCTGTATTATGAATGAGTAAGATTTGGCATTCCTCTGCTGTTATTCACTCCAAAGTAATGCAAGTTCCTATTTTGGCACGGCACATATGGCCCTGGTGCAGGCTGCTTTGATCACATCTGCGCAATGACAGTCTCGTGTGATCCTTTTTTAAGCTGACAGTGGATATCTTAGGCTTGAATGTGGCTGCAGGAAAAAAAGACCATGAGGGAAGAGGAGGGCACTTTAGTGCAAAGAGGAACATTGCTAAAGGTCGTGAGTGTAATCTTAAAACTGTGTGCTGAAGATGCTTTCATGTGACACAAAATGTAGCTTCTTTGAACATATAAAGGTGCAGAGTAACATTACATCTGTATTTTACTTTTTATTAACTTTAGCTCGATAATTCAAGGTATATCATATTTAGGTCTTCATAAACAATTGGCAGTTCAAAATGTTCTGGAAAAAAAAGTAAAATATTTGCAAAAACAATGTCCTTGAGGGAAGTCATGCTCACAATTTAAAGCAAATGCAGTGGTCCCTGTAAAAGCCTTCACTTTGTCTAAGCAGAATGAGTTTTTTAAGAAAAAACATTTTAGTGAATAACTTTAGAATACAATTAATCTTAAAAAGTTTAAAACATTCCTGTGTCCGATTATTAAGTGAGGGTTAATGCCAGACCAGGTGTCCATGATCATAAATTAATGGACTATACGGAGGAATGAAACTTATACTTACAAAATAAATAAATATTACATTGATTATTAGTACTTTAAAATGTTCTTTTTAATGATTCAATGTTTTTTGTTTGTTTACAACATTTGTGACCTCATATCAAGGTAACGGATATCGAACCTGCAGCTAGCTTTGTCACAGCATGTGTATGAGGACTAACCAGCAGTGGAAAGTGGTATATGTGCTTAGCGTCATGTCATTTTGTTTCTGTCCACATGAGGAAGCAAACATTTCTTTCAAAGAATCAAACTTCACAAGTAGTTTCCTAGATTGCTTTTAATGCAAAACAACAATTTGCTGTGTTTACCTCGTCCTCAACCTAAGTTCTGGACTTTCGTTGCATTCAGGCCGTGTGACAAGCTTTTTTTTAGGTGTACAAAATTCCTTTCAATAGTACAAAGAGAAGCAGCATGAGGGGAATTTATTAACTTAGTTCATTTAGTTCAGCCAAATTGAATCAAGTTAAGTAAAAATTTACAATTTTGTTTTACATGAAAAAAACAACAACAACAAAACCATAATATTTGTAATCAACAGTGATGACAAAAACACCAAAAGCCACTAAATCTTACTGTAAAAATGTCCGAGTCAGGTGTTCTGCAGAAATGCACTGCACATTTTTGATTACTAAGGTGTTCTGCTACCCAGGGAAGTGAATAAATGAGGCTTTATTTAACTCTTAACTTGAACAGGACAATTTAGCAGTAAAGAAAGCTTATGGCAGTGAGCATAGTCCCAGTCAAGCGCAATTAATGCTCGCAATCCATTTTCACGTGCCTTTTGTTTGTTTCTACAATATGAAAAAAAATCACATTAACTACAGAAATACGTTAACTGTGGATTGTTTTGATCCCTCGCCTGCAGTTTAAGGATTCAGGGGAGCCATGAGAGTCTGAAATGCACCGCAGCAAACAGCGGTAAAGCACTTGGCAGTATTGGACAGGGAGCCTGTTGTCATGAGAACACAGTGCAAGACAGGGAGGAAATGAGAAAACTGCCTGGCTTCATTAGATGAAATAGCAGGAGGGTTTTATGTGGATATAACTGAGATTAATTGGATTCTGGTGATCTGCTCAAAATGTGACACTGTCAGGCAGATTTATGAGCCCAGAACAGCTGCCAAACTATTATGAGTTTATTTTAAAGAAAACATACTCGTTTACTGAACATCCATCCCTGTCAGAATTGTAAACATCTCTTTTGCAGAATCACAGCTTTTGTGTAATTACTTTTTGGAACAAAGAATTCTGATTTAGCATTTAAATAAATGCTCGACTAAAAACATGTTATGTCACACATTGTGACAAAGAGATTAGAAATGCAGTCACACGCACCCACACAATTATCTTTTTTTTAACCCGTCCAAAAAGTTTCTGCTGAAGCTGAAGTCAGATAAGATTCATTGTGGTTGCATGTGCAGCAACACTTTCTCAATTTTAAATATACATTAGTAAAAAAAAAAAAAAAACAGTATTCCTTAGTGAAAAGAAAGTTAAACTAATTTTTTTCTAAGAAACGCAAAACAAGCATGAATATTCACCTCGTGTGAATGTTTTTTACTCATGACTTTTATTGTAGTTCTATAGCATAGTGCTTTATTTAGCTCATTTATTTTCATAATCGCATGGACGGTGGTCATTTTTTTTTATTGGATTTTGATCCCACAAGACATCAGGACTGTAACTTCATTAAGTCTATTCAAAAGAACGTCCATTCTATGCTTGACGGACAGTTAGAAGCATAAACACTGAACTAACTTCATAAATTCCCCTTATACTGCTTCTCTTTGTACTGTTATGATTGCACAATTGCACAATTGCACAAATGCTCAGTTTTGTCATGTATGCTGCATGTCTGAGTTATGTGTTTTGCTGAAAAACTGTTTCAAACTGAGTCAGACCTGTTTTTCTTTTTTACATATACATACTTTCCTGCTTGATAAATTAAATTAAGAAAAAAATGGATTTAGTATTTTGGGACTTTAAAAGTCCTTCAGGCATGTTGCTTCATCTATTTAACATGTTAAAAATCCTCCTATCTTCAGATAAGACAAATTACTTAAATAGAACCAGAACTATTATAAACAAAAATGAAAAGAAGTTATTTTTGAATCAAAAGAAAACCAAATTAGTTATGTTTTTTTTGTACTGATAAAACAAGTGACAGGAACTACATTTAGATTGAATGTGTTTCTGAAACAAAGTTCCTGAAATCATTATCGACAATCAGCTTAGTTAGAAACCACGTATTGACTAAATAAAAAAAAGAAAAAAAAATGTATATATATATATATATATATATATATATATATAAATATATATATATATATACAGATATAGTCCACAAAGCCAAACTAATACATGTTTTTTATTCTACCATACTTCCAATGTTGTAATAAAATTTGGAGAAACAAAAATTATCCAATAAATAAACTTAAAAAAGAGCAGTTCTAGTACTAAATACAACTTTTTTTGTGAATCTCCAAATGTAGAAAAACTTGTGGATAATGTGCTTGTAAGAATATTGGAAATTTTGCTTTAAAAGTAGTTTGCCCTTGAGACTGCAGTCATTTATTTAAAAGAAGAAAGAAACAGATATTTTTGTGTTTGAATCATGCAAAGCAAGAACAAATGTAAAATGAAGATGTTCTGTTTTTGGGACATTTATTTGGATAAAGATCCTAAATTAGTTCACACAGTAAAAAAATAGGTTTCTGCTAAAATGTTAAACAGTTGGACAATACTAGTGAAATTTAATTACGTATTGTAAACATGGATGTATGCATTTGTGTATACATAACAGGAAAAAAAAAACAATTGCCCATAATATTGGACTATATAAATAAAAATGAATTGAATTTAATTGAATTTATGTTTGCAGAATATTTGTCAAGTTGATGTTAAGTTTTGTTTTTTTGTGAATTCTATCCTTGTTTTTTTATGGGTTTTGATAGGCATGCTGCTTAAGCCCAGTCCTGTTTAGTTAATTTTAACTTTTTCCTAAAAGTAGTAAAAATGTCATGTTTTATGAACCAAATACATTTTTCACAAATATAAATATTTTTTTAATCTGCAAAAATAGCTGCTAAAACTGTTAAAATGCATTTTTTTTGTGTCATATTTGCCAATGCTTCTGGTGTCTCCACTGCACTACCAACAGCATCCATTTGTTTATCTTGGAAAATGTATAAATATGTCACACCTGCATGCAAAAGGGATCTTTTAAAAAATTCTGGAGGCACTGCCTAGTGAATTTTCTATCCCTCTGATAACAATAATCTAAACAGACTACGACCACTGAAGCAAATAAAAGCAATTAACCTCAATAATCAACTACAAGCTTTTGCACTCCCATCTGTTCTCAGACTGTTATGATATATTCATTTTCTTCCCACCTTCCACCTCCTGCATTCTATTCCTTCTCATTTTTTAGACAAACATCTCTCACCGAGTCACTCACGGTTTAATCCCGTTTGTGATAAAACTGCAAACTGTTGTGATATGGGATCCTGACCACAGATTGCAGAAGTAAAATGCAATTAGATGACAGGTGTTTAGATGACTCACCGCTCAAGATTGATCACACTTGATAGGAGTGATGCGACTTAACACCAAAGTCAGTTTGCACTGCAAAGGGTATTGAAGTTTGCAACTGAGAATGGATATAAATAATATGAGAGCCAGAGAAAAAGTATCTAAAAGGATGGGGGTCAAGACGGACCAGGAGCAGTCATTTGAGATGCAGTTATTTGGCTTCATTTCTCTAAGAGCATCTGCTCGGGAACAAAGAAACACAACAAACCAGTGGGGTGAAGTGTAATTTGGGTGCTTTATCATGTAGGGCTGTTCAAAGGTGATCAAAGGCCAATTTGCCCCAATGCCTTCAAACACAAGCAGTCCTATTAACAAAGGCAAGCAGGTTAGATGAGGGTGTAGCTGGAGGCAGTAACCCTTAAACACTCAAAATATAGAGAAGAGAAGGTGGAAGTGATGCTTGAATAACAGGGCAGGACAGTCGGGCAATAGATGGCAGATGAGCAAAACACAACATAGTATTTATATGGCATCTGTATAGCAAAAGATGTGCATTTATAGACATGTTTTAAAAGTTAAAAACGTGTTCAATATTCATATAGCTCTCGTCACGAATGAGCTACCTAATTTGTTGAACAGCAAGGGGGCATTTTGAAAGACGAAGAGCAGTGTTTATAAATAGATGCCGGCAAAAACTACCGATGCATGTCCAAATGAGCTGGCTAATTATAAAAACTGTAAGCCTTGCAGTTATAACTGCCCTGGCACACGCTCTAGGAGTCCTCTGGTTTGAGAAGACTTTGCAGGTTGGAGGAAACACACACCTTCCTGCCCATTTTATGTTCTCCAAGATAGCAAGAGATGGATAACAAGTTTTATTTTGATCACAGGTGAATAGTTTTCATAATTGCATAGTTCTTGGGGGAAAACACCAGCTGTAGGCAGCTCTTCTTCAGCGTGGTTGAATTATACTGTCATGGGAGAAAACCGCATCACAACTAATTTTTCTCTGTGAGTAATATCCTGGTGATTTTCTCCACAAATTGGATCTTTACTGTAATCTTTGCACAGCCCTGACTGTTTTCTGATTGGGAAATCCTTTATGGCATCCAGCAAAAGTTTCAACTTTCCATCAAAATGGAAATCCACAACTGTGTTTGGTGGGACTCTCATTTTGTGTACTGATCATGTGCAATGGGCCAAAAATAAACCACGGATCAGCTGTAACAATGTACGATTGTAGTTGGAGACAGTTGTGAATAATTCAGCCGTCTGTCCCCCCAATGGAAATGTCAGTGCTTATCCAAATAATGCGGAAAGCTGCTCAGTTTCCCTTTCATATGAATAACATGTTAACAGTGACGTGGTTTACTTTACAGTGAGTGCGCCCCACAGCAGGAGCCTCCACGCTGGCAGCGTACGACGGGCTGCTGCAACAGGACAGAGGAAATTCTTTAGCGTTTGCTGCCAAGGTAATTAGTCCCTCACTGAATTATGCATCAGCAGAAGTGTCAAGCAGCTTTAGACTCAAGAACATCCAGAGTCGACAGAAGAGCTCTCACTAAAAGCCCATATAACTTTGTGTAGCAACAACTTTTTCTGGAATGGCTGAAAGCAGACCATCAATACAGCCTTGTCTGCATGAAAATGCAGTTTCCTGGACATCACAGCATCGGTGAAGGTAAGTGGGGGCGGAGTTGCTCCATCCCAAACAATCCCACCAACAACTCAGAGATATAATTCTAATGAACTACTGCCACTACTACTGCAGAAACCATGTTCAAGAAAACAACACACACTTTTGGATTTTAACCAAAAATGGCATAATCCTAAATAAAAGTCCACTGGAAATGAATTGAAAATCGATTCAAAGATGGTCGGAGTGGGTCTTTAAAAATACGACTTGTTCCTCAGCTTATGCTTTTGCTAAATAAACTTCAGTACTGAAAGACTTACATCAGACAAAAGTACGTTCTACCTGAATCTGGTCTTAAATTTAATTAAAAGCCTTTAATGCAGGAATAAATGCAAATTCCAAAAATTGTATAAAGATTATTCAAAAAGTAAGATAGAATACAGAGAAGCTGCCAGAGTATTTTGGTAGCAGCCACAATTAGGACCATAAGTATGAAGAGTTACCTTTTTAAAGCTGTACCATATTTATGACTGAGAAAGTATTTTTTTCCCACCACACTTATTTTTCTTTCGAATTGTTTAAAATGATCACACAAGAATTCACGGTTTGCAGGCCACTTTAGTAAGGTTCTATTTTAAATAGTGCAGACTTTCAGACAGCAGAAAATGGCTTTTAAACAAATTCATGAGCAAACATTGAAATTGAAATAAAAGCAAGGTTATTTTGGACAAATAAAAATGAATTTTAAAAAGGTTAGGTTTGTAGTTGGAATTCAGCTTCAATAATAATAGAAAGGAATTCTAGTGGGCCAAGAGTGAGGAAATACAATTGTAGAAAAGTTGTATTTGATTCTTGGTGCATAACTGACAAGCTTTTAGTTGGGTAACAATTTAGAATCTTCAAAGTTTTTTTTTAATGGTGAAATAATCTTAGTTTAAGAACAGATGTCTTAGCGACTAGAAAATCTTCATAAAATAAGAATTCTTGGTAAGACCATTTATCTTATGTTTCCAATTTTAAGATTTTTTTCTTATTTCTAGAGAGCCTCTTTTGCGCTTTAGTGTAAACCAATCTTATGCAGTTCAATGCATGACATTTACCTGATATAGTTTCACCGAAGAACTAACTTTAAATATTTTTACTTTAAAAGGAATATAATACAAACAGAGTATGCTTGTAAAAGGAACTTGTAAAAAATTTCAAACAAATAATAGATTTTTGGCTAAAAAAGTCAAGATAAACAGGAGGTCCCAATCTAAATGATAACGCTGCAGATTAATGCACAATAGCTGCTGTTTTTAGCATCTGTTTTTAGGCCGAAAGCTGGATGATAAAATTGACAAAAAAAGCTTAAATGAGTGTATTGTGCTCCCATTTGCACGTGTTAGTTTGAAGATCAGTGTTTTGTTTTTTTGGTTCCTTGGTTTGTTTATTGAATCAGTTAAGGAACTGAATCATATATGAAATCCAAAAAAAACTTCATGTACAGCATATCCAGCGTTAGTTTGACTGATTAGTTCACTAAATACGTTTTGTGCATAAAGAAGGATCAAGTTTAAGCCAGCCTGATTAACTAGAGTTTGAAAGCTTGAACTTTATTTTATGATTTGTGGGACCAAATAAACCCAAATTACTTAAGTTAGGCAACATAGAGTATAACTTTCACAATCTTACTTCTAATTATCTTATAATATGTAAAACAATTTGTTTTTTCAAAAAGCTATTTATCATAAAGTTTGCTTAAACTCCACAGATTTTGAATTAAATTGCATTAGAAAGGTCATGTCAGTATCGGTCTTGATTTATAACAGCTGGCTAGTTGCCTGGGAAATGGTGCTAAAACCCAGTAAATGAGAGGCAAAGTAAAGAAATGTGTGCTGCAGTCTACATGTCAAACGCTGATAGCATGCTGGCAGTTGTTTTGTAGAGTATCAAGCAGCAGTACCATCAGGATCCAATATCACAAAAGAACATGAGATGAGTGATTTATGTCTTCTCCTGCAGACTGAAACTAGAAACACATTTTCATTTCAGTTAGACTTGGATGTTATGAGAAGAAAAATTCCTGCATCTCTCCTTCATGATTCTGCATTTTGATTCAAATAGAATAAGAAAAAGTAATGCGTGATCTGTTTACAAATCTTGGAAAAGGGGTAAAAATCATGTATAAATGAGAAAAAAGCAAGTAATAAATAACATGTTTAATTGGTTTATCAAGTTATTCCACTCTTATTGGAGGTTGAAAATCTTTTTCTGACCGTGAAACATGGCTATAAACATATTCTCACTTGGGTTTTGTCTTGTCAAAATCTCTATGCCTACTGTCAGAGACTATGCCATGGCTCTCTGAACATGCAACACTGCCACAGTGTAGGTGTCATCTGCATTGACTGGGATGCATTAGGATGCACAGAGGTGTGAATAGCTGAAGCCTCCCTTTGGCACAAACCACAGATGGCACAACACTGGAGCCTGCCCTCTGTATGTTTCATTTTCTTGTTTTCATTCCTTTATAGAACATGTAAATATCCAGAGCCTTAAATCATTAATTGAAAGCATCCATATCCAGTTCAGCACAAGCACACACAAGCACAGGAAACACATTCTGGTGCTTGCCATCATATAACCAGGGTTTCTCTGCAGCCTGTAATATGTTTACTGAAGGGGAAAGGAGTGATTGAATGAGATAACCTTAAAACTCAAGGACTATGTGCTACTAGCCTTTATATTCTCAGAGGAAAGCTGTTTCAGTCATTGTCATTTCAAGTACACACAAGCGTACACACAGAAATACACATCCAGCCCCGCAAACAGCAACAAACAACCGTCAGTAAACAGTTAATTCTGCATCAAAAAGAAAGTGAATGAATGTTGGCTGATAACTACACTCCCACTGTGTCTGCTTCCCATGGGTCAAGGTTGTTGATCTATGGCTAACCAGATTTGAGTTTAAGATTAGTTTATTCATGACTTCATTTCAATGCATGGCTCCCATTTGAAGTCATTCATTATTTAAAATATCAATCTGGTGTCTGTAAATGTTGTGTCAGTAATATTGAACATTTGAACTAAGGTCTAGTCGGCACTTAAATATTTCCTTATTCTAATATTGTAAAAAAAAAAATGTATTGAGTTCATGTGAAGCCCTAAAACCTATTTGAGCTGCTTCCAGCAAATCCTTTTTCTGTAAAACATTTTCTGTGAGAGATTTTTTTTTTCATAATCGTATTCCAATAAATTCACAAATTTTAATTGATGGTTTGTGTCAAAGAATTATTCGCAATAGAATACTAATTGTGCTCTAATCCATCCATGCATCTATCTGTTACATGTCTGGTTTAAGGTGGCTTTAGCTTTTGGCTTTGAAGAGAAATCTACCAAAACAGGTCCAATGTTTATTAACCCTTTGACATTCTTTCGACTACCGTCACTCTTCAACTGCTTATGTTGTTTCCAGCGGGTTCTGAAGTGGAGAAAAGCAGCCATGCGCTAATATGCAACACTTTACCTTTGTGAAGCACTTAAGGCCGGTTTATTATTCATCAGGCATCGCTTCAATCCTATCCAGAATCATGTGATCTAGTTTCTTGGCTGGTTTTGCTTGCAACTGCCCACAACAACTGTGAAGAATTTCAGAGTGATGTTTATACTTTTCAAGCGAGGCGATTGTCTCCAGGTTTTATTTTTAACGTGAAGGACATCTTGCACATGCACTTGCTGCGTCTGCAAACACGCAAGCACTTGAGAGGAGGAAGTGGTGTGTTTGTCCACTAAATGAAGCAGGCAAAACAGAGGCAAAATAAATAAATGAATAAAAACAGGGCAGTTTGCATTCTGTAGTGCTTCATGATATGAGAGATAAGATACATCTATATGAGACATGGGATACATCTTTCTATTAACTTGCTGTATTTACTATTTAATTGTCCGCTCTCACTGTGTGTGAAGTTAGGTGTTTCCTAACTTCTTTTCTTAAGCTTTCATCATCCTCAGTGTTAAAAAGACGTGTTTCTGGACAGAGTTTTCTCTGTCATTGCCTTCTAAAATCGCTCAAAATAAACTCAGGCTACATGATGCAATTTGCACGTGATTGCACCACAGGTGTAAAATTCCTGTCTCAGATGTCATCAGGTGTGTGGTTGCTCATTTGTCACCAGAGTCTGGGGTGATTTCCACTCCGATCACCGTGTGACCAATGCACATAAATCCCCTGGTTCTGTCGGAAAGAAAAGTGGCTTTACACCATTATGCAAAAAAAAAAAAAAAATTGGTGTAAAGCCGATATTAAAAGCTGCTTTTCTCCAGATTGGCTAATTCACGTTGATTGGGTAAACAGCTGAAGGGTAACGTTATGTCAAAGAGCTTGTGTAGTGTAGGTGTTGCTTGTGACACCTCCAGTGTTAAAGGACCAAATTTGGACTTTTTTCCTTGAAAATTAAAAAAAAAAAAAAACACATAAAGCATTTTTACTTTGGTTTAGAGCTGTGTTTCCTAACTCTGATCTTCGGGGTACCCGTATCGGCTCAAGCACACTGATGACTGTCATCATCAGACTTCTGCAGAGTCTGATGATGAGCTGAATCAGATATGCGAAAGCAGGGCAACATGGAAAACATGAAGGACAGTGTGCAGGAAGCACTGACGGTTGAGGAAGCATTGGTTCAGAGAATAGAGATGGAAAGGAGAGTTACCTCTCAAATGTCCAGTTTTATCTTTGTCTCACTGAAGGATTTCAGTTTTGTCTGCTAACACACAGTCACTGTTTCTTATCAGGATGTTCAGTGACTTGCTGAGCTGCTGTAGGCCTTGCTGAAACTTACACAAACTGAAGTGTGACTGTCAGGTAGTCAATAATTGCATCCACCTGTATTTTCTAAAACCTCTCACAGAGCAGCGCTGGATTAGTCTGTTAAAGGCAATCAAGAAACGAAACAGATACTCCTTGGAGTTTGGGAACAAACTTCAGCTTTGACTGTACACAGTTAGAAAATCCAACAACCTCTTTCACAACATGGGATGTTTAGGTTTTAGCTGCTCAAAGCAGATGAATGAATTCTTTAGGGATGAAAAAAAGTCTCTTTTATTTTCAGCTCACAAATTTTCCACTGACTGTGGTTAAAAATTTAAGAGGTGTGAGTCGATACGACTAAATGTAATATATAAGCCCTGAGAAGCAATAGAATGTGTTTCCTTGAAGATGAAAACCATCACTTGGTGTCTTGAAATGTATCCTAGTCGAGCTGTGATCAGTGTTAGACAGGGCTTATTTAACTAATGGTTTCTTGGCAAGTGCAGAGCCTGCTGAATGCCGAACGCCTGCCAACAACCACTACCATCGTTACACCACTATTATTAAGTAATGTGTTTTGAGTCAACTCGTCAGCCGAGGTTACCGATCTGTGCGAGTGGGTTCAAAGAGGTGGCAGTAATCTAGTTGGTACCTCCACCATGAGGTAAAGGAAACTCACCCAGAGGTTGAGAAATTGCCTGACATTTGAAAAGGATCTGTTGAGAGCGGGGATTTTGCGGATCTGTTGTTGAAAATGTGAAATAGACAGCAATCAGCTTGTCTATGAACCACAAAGTTTCTGAATCGCAGACGCTCCTTGTTGCTGGTTCATTTCAGGTCGACAGAAAAGCACAGTAGGAAAAAACTCAGGTTCAACAGCACTGTTCTCACCCACGATGTGGCAATGACAAGAATGTCACATTTGCTTTGCACTCTCTGTCACTCACATGTCACATACACACGCTCTTCCGTGTCTCCTCTTGGTGTTTCAGTGAATGAATACTCAGATAATTCAGAAATAGGCCATATTAAAAAACATTAGGTAGCCACATTGCTCCAATGCACCTTAACACTAGCAGTGTGGAGCATTGTTCTCAACTAATTCATTTTATCTCCATAGTTTCATTTTATAACAGCCAAAATAACCTTTGGCAGCTATTAACAATACAGCTCTTTGTTGCTTAGTGAGCATGTAAACCAGATTATCTAATAATTCAGTCATCACTGGACAGGCAGCTTAACCTCTACTGTGTGCTCCTGTGGAGATCTCTGTCTGGCACTGGAAGTCCCAGAAAAACCTAAATGCCAGAGTTAATCCCCACCTCAGCCAGCAGAACCATCACTGGGCCTGTAATTTAGCCGCTTGTCATTTTCTTTAGTGAGGAGTTTCCAGCCAGGGGAAGATCTACATTTCTGTCATTTACTAATAATCTTATGCACATTTTCTCAACTATTCCACGTATACTACCATAACATTTTATCTTAATGAATTGCTTCCAGATGATACAGCTGCACATCTTTCAAAAAGAATATGAATCTTATGAATTTAATGTAGTGCTTTATTTATTTATTTATTTTGCATGTTTACGTGATTATACAGCACTTTGGGTCTGCACAGACAATTTAAGTGATCTGTAAATGAAGTTGGTATGTTATTCAGGTGAACCATTTTATTGCAGTGACAGAGTGAAGGATGAAAGGGCAGTCTGCAAAGACACTGCTGGTTAAAACATGTATACAACAATAACTGTTATATTAATTTACCTCGGTGTTTGTTTAAAAAAGAAAAGGGGGTGAATTATGAATCTACAGTTGGGGGAGAAATGATGACAACTCACTTTAGACAGACAACTGTGAGCCTGAATAGAGACTCAAAGGTCAAAGTGTTATACTTTAAGTCTGTCACCTTTTCCCCCCCCATCACACAAGAGACTCTCCATCATCAGCGAAGAGCCATTAAGGCGCCTCTTGCTTAATGGACTTGTCGGGAACCCAAAGACGGCCTAAAGATGGATGATAAATACCAAAAATGAAGATGGTTAGGTGTGGGAAGATGGTGCGGGAGGGAAGGGCTTTTCTGGGCCCGCATTGATTCACCTGTCAGAAAGTGGACTTTAATCTCCTGTCCAACAACAAATTACTTTCCCATCATCACTTCCATCACAACAGTACTTAAAGCACAGAAGAATAGAATAAGCGGTGAACTTGTTACGTAGTATTTTAAAAATAATATTGAACCAAATGACACATCTTTGACGGCTGTTGACTCAATGCAATTAAACTGAGACTTTGGCAGGTTTAACAGTGAATATGGAAGCAGAATTATGCAGGCTCTGTTCGTCAGCGTGGGCGCTTAATCTTTTTTATCACATTAGAGTAAACCACTTCTCAGCAAGTATTGGAATGTGTTATTGCGCTACAAGAAATGATTTAATAATGTATTTTTCAGTGCACCCTGCAGAAAGTCTCAACTCAGTCTTTCTTTATTTGTAGAGACACAACAGACACAACTACAAAGATATGTGTGAAGTGTTGAGGGAAAGACTACCGCTCTTTCCTAGGACACCTGTGGTCATCCACGTAGTAAGCTCAAGCAGATAAATCAATAAAGCATGTGAGAACTGGTACTGTTTTTGCAGTAAGGTGTTAGATATGCCAGTCCTTCCCCGCTGCTCTTTCTTGGGGATCTCAGTGGCATTAGTATACATAGCTGCACAACTCTAGTCTGCTCTGTCTGCACACAGCATCCTACTGTGCATTTCAACGGGCCTTTCAATCTCATCTCTATTCAGCTCTAACTCATCTCTGTTGAGACATGGCCACGCAGAATTCATATTTGATCATTTAGAAAATCATTACACTGTATTGCAACAGATCCAATACATTTATTACAAGAGTACAAGCAAGATGTCAAAGCCTCTCTTGGTGTCACAGTGCATAACAAATGTTCTGCATGGCTTAATTAATAAAACTGGGCACTTCAAAACATCTGTGCTGTGGTGCCAGAGATACAAGCCGTTTAAAACGTTTATGCTTGTGATCTGGAAAGCTTAAATCAACCTGAGGTGTGTGTGGTTGCTCATTTGTCACCTAAAACTAAAGATGACGGTTCTACTACAGAAAATCATTAATGCAGCAGTTCCAGTCCATAATCTTTTTTGCTGTGACTTAATGACTTGTTAGTCGTTAATGCACTTCTGCAGTAATTAAGTGTATTTCCAGGTATGTATAAACATTGAGGAACTTGTATTAAGTTTGTGCAAAAAATTATTCATGTATAAACGTCATTCACACTTCACCCAACAAAATACAAAAATACTTTGTTGTACATCAACTTTTGACTTCACTTTAAGTCTCTTAACCTTAACACAACCTAATATTTAAACCCAAACTTAAGATTAAACCCTTTAAAACCATGGGTTTACATTCTTTTAAGTACAGTAATTTTTCAACTGTTTACGCAATCTACATTTGTCCTGGTGATTCTGACGTGAAAAAAGTGGCTTTGTATAGTTATGCAACACATTGCCTTAGTAATGTGCTGCATATCGGTGCAAAGCCAAAAAGAAAAATCCACCGATTCATTTTGAGCGTGTGAATGGTCGGAGTGTTGCGCTCACACCTAAGGTAAATTGAGAGACAGCGGTGTCCAATTTCCAAGTTAAGTCAACGCAAAGACCTGGTAAGAGGTTCTGCAGTGCGTCTAGAGCATTGGGTGTGGCGGTGTGGCAACAGTGCGTTTTGGTTGCTAATTTGCAACAGTTTACAATAGAAAAGTGCTCAAGGAGTTTACATAAATCAGCTAATTTTATCGCGGGGAAAAGCGGTTTTGGGCCCTTGTACAATATGTAATGTGTTGCATATCGGTGCAAAGCCGATGTAAAAAGCTGCTTTTTTCCACATAAGAATGGGTAAATTGACAGTGATCGATTGGACAGTGGAGGAGTTACAGCACGTAAAAGAGTGTGTGTTATTTAGAAGTCACCCACGACATCTTTGGTTCTAAATGACTATCTAGAAGAAAAAGAAGGGTTGTTATCTGATGTAATGTTAGCTGATGACAATTCATAAAGAAACAAAATCTATATAGCAGACAGTGATTAATTTTATGTTTATGCTTGCTGTATTTGCAACACTTTTTTTCCCCATGAAATCATGTTGTCAGATGTTCCTTATTGGAAGTGGATTTTAAATCAGCATGAGCTGTTTATCCCACTTTTGTTTTTTCTTTATGACAAAAAGTAGAAGTCTTTATAGCTACCAGGGCAGTTGTGTTTATCACAGAGGACACTGGGCAGGATTTGACACCACAAAAGCGACAACATAATTTGAATGCACAAAAGGTTTTACACTTTTATAGTAACCCTCATAATAACCTTATTATATATGAAATGGTTAAATTACTTGTAGCGGCAAAAAAAGAAATCAACAAAACTGAAGCATCATTCTGAATTTGACCATGTTAACACTAACATGCAGTTAAAAATTTATCAAAAGCCTGAGATAAAAAAAAATGTGCAGATGTTTATGACGGTATATCAGAGATATCATGCTTTAGGTATGTTCCACAGCCAGTCTACCTGTCCCCTTTATGACACAATACCAAAGAAAATGGTAAACACACCTAAACATTGGAACTTTGTTGATTTGTCGGGTGATAGACTCAATGCTGCAAACCTTACCCACAACAACAATGAATTTTGTATCAAAGGTGAAAGTTGGAACGGTTTGCTTTGCCAGTTTCCTGGGCTAAACTTTTTGCCAGCGGTTTTGTGTAACAACAGAGTTGGAGGCATTTAGAATATGATGACACTCTGGTGAAATCTGAGACAGTTTGAATTATCCGTGCTATTTTAACAGACTGTCAGAAATAACCAACAGTCAAGGTGAATTGGTTAGTACAGTGTTTTTCAACCTTTTTTGAGCTGCGGCACACTTAAACCTTGACAAAAATCTCGCGGCACACCAGCATTCAAAAAAATAAAAAACAAAAAAAAAAACGGGAGAAACTCAGTCTGTTTTGAACAGTTCCCCCACAATTTCACATTCTTTTTTTTTATAATTGTGGCAGAAAACGCTGGAAGCTGCAGCTGTTTTTTTTCTCTAAAGGATGTAATAAAAGTTAAGTTAAAAGATTTAAAAACTGTTTGATTTGTGTTCGTTGTGGTTTCAAGACGTTAAGAGGAGAGACGAGTTGGGTTACTTTTAACCCAATGCATCATGGGAGCTGTAGTTCAATAATCCGCCGAATGCAGAACGACCAGCGTCTCTGAGCTTTATTGTTTTGATCACTTGTTCCACGGTCTGACACCGGATTCTGTGGAAAGCTACACCGCTAAAGACGAGCTTTAGCTGGTATTTTATTTGAAACTGAGCGACTTTATCAGCAGAATGCACAACAAGGAAGTGAAGACTTTAACCACTTCTGATTGGTCAGACTGATGACACGTGATTAAGAATCCAAGAATGATTGGTGGAGACAGTTAAAGGGGCCTGACTTTTGCTAAAACGGAGATTAAGCTGCAGCTAAATCGGTACAGTCATTCTTATCAAAATCTCTTTAATAGAATCAAATAAACACAAAGAAAAAAGTATTTTATGATCTGTCATATTCCTTATTTCTTAGTGTTTTTTTAGGGCTTGTTTGAATGAACAAAGAGGTGAAATCCTGGAGATCATAAAGGTTTCAGTTGAGGGCAATTTCCCACGGCACACTTGACCATCTGCCGTGGCACACTGGTTGAAAAACACTGGGTTAGTAGTTTGTGGAACCTACTAGTTTCCTCATAAAATCTTCATTGGCAAATTGCCTAAAAATCTCACATTTGGCTTGTTAATGTGTCATCTTACAATAAACCAGACAGCTCTAACTATCTATTCTGCGAGTTTGGGGAGGTGTCTAAGCAATGATAATAAGACAAAATTCTTCTTTCTTAGGGAAAGGATCCACTTAAATTATAGTTGTTCTTGTTTGATATGCCTTTTAGGCGATTGCTAAACTTTTCTTTTTTAATATGAACAGATTTGAGTCAGACATCTGCTGTCTGGTGGAGTAGAGAGGCACAACGGAGATGCAGCAGCTGTACCTTGAGCGAGTGGCGTCTATTGTGCAAACTGCCATGCTGTGGGTCATCCTGAATACAACCCTAAAGCAAGAACTTCTGGTCTTTAATATTTTTCTTACTATTATTGTGTAGATAATCAGTGTAGATATATGAACTGAATGGCAGTCTTTCCTTTAATAACCCAATCCAGTCATCTTTTGATCTTTTAAAAAAAGTTCACAGTGGTCTTTTCATTATTATTATGCTGCTTCTAGCTAGAAAAAAAAAAAAAAGTGTTGTTTAGGACATAGTTTCTGCAAAGCGGCAGAAGTTCATTACAAATTTGCATGTATAATAATCCTTCTATTTCTTCAACCCCCCTTTCCCCCCTTTCTTTATGCCCTGAGCCCTCCCAAATCTCTGTTTTTCTACTAATTCTTCTCTGTCCGATCCCCAAAAAAACAGATACAAATATAATCAATATGAATAAAGCCTAAATTACAAAATAGCTTATTCAAATCTACACCATGTGTGTCAGAAGATTCATAACCCCATGTTGTAACTGTAAATCACAGAAGGCCTTCAGCTCGTATCCGTTTGCTTAGCTGTTGGACAAGTTTTTGCCACGCTCCCTTTCTGTCACCCATGGCTGGGCTATCTGTGCGTATGTTCCCCCACTAGCTTACAGCCCCTCAAACCCCCAGCCTAACATTACGGTGCAACACCAAAGGCAAGAAAATATTGGAGCTATCCAGCAGTACAGTTTTGAGCCAGATGCCAGCTTGGAGCAGAGCAGGGAACTTGTGGCCCTTTTCTACGTCACAAAAACGTACCTTTTTATTAAAAAACTGCATTTTTTTTTTTGTCTGCTACTGATTGACAACATTTTGAATAAAGAAATACTCAAAAACGCAATTTTAAGCTTAGTTTTCTAATAAACTGTATGTGATCGAACATCAGAAAAATACCACATGAATATGTTAGAGCGGGTATTTAAGGTCATCCTAGCAACATTTAAGGCAATACAAAGGGATTTGTTATAACTATAACTTAAAATTCCATCATAAGTACTCAAAATACATAATTTATGCAAAATTCCTCGACAATTTTAAGAAGTTAATTAGCAGGTTGTTGAGATAAAAAATTGGTTTTTGAACACATTTCTTAAAAAAAATGTGTTCCAGTATTTATTCCCAAGCCTAGAAAGATGAATCCATGCAATTTGTATGTAGCAAAGCGATGGAGAACCGCAGAAACTGCATATCCTTATAAGTGAAAAAATAAGTTATACCCTCTATTACTCCATCTGGTTTGTGGAAAGCTTTTTCATTGCAGGAATCACACTGCTGGAGACAGGAACGTGTTTCGTGAATGTTATGACTGTTCCAATCTAACAGATTAATGAGTCGCAGAGGTCTTTGCCATCCCTGCCCTCGGGAAAAGAGAACACATGATATTCAATATCAATAAAAAAAAAAAAGGACATTTATTCGTCATTTCACAGATGAAACGAGATGGCCTGTGAATTACTGTTTGGCAAAGGGCAAATTTATATTAGAGGTTAGTTCCGAATTCTCGCAGTGGTTTTCCATAAGTCACTGACTGATCCAGTGCCCATTTAAGCAGACCATTTAGTGTAACCCTATAAATCTGCACCAAACCTCAGAAATATTTGTAAAAGAGAAAAGGAACTAAAGCATCACCGTGACAATTTTGACCAAAATCAATGGTAGACTGATGCCAAGTTTTTTTTCTGCTGTTGGACAAAAAGACCAAGTGAGGCTAAAAACATGTTTAAATCTTTTACAGTTAAATGAAATGTTCATGCAAGAACTTTTAGTTTCATTTATGTTCTCATCCTCTCATCAGTACTGCATGAAAACATATTATAGTTTACAATAACATATGAGCATCTTGACTTTAGTCAAATGCAATAATTTATGAATCATGAAGCAAAGCTGTATAAACATAGCCGTACAATGACTGTTTTATCTGCAGTTTTTTAACTAAGATGTCCAATATAAATATGAATCACCTTCAGGAGCATTCTTCCAATTGTTCTTCTTTTTCCCTGTTACCCGGTTGGGACATAGGCCACATGCAAGAGCACTCCAGGCAGACCGGTCTTGGGCAAGTTCTTCCAGCTGTCCCCCCGTTTTCCCCATGCTGTTGGGCCCTGCTTCCAGATCTCGATGCCACGTGTTCCTAGGTCTCCTCCTTTTTCTTTGTCCTTCGGGATTCCATCTCAGTGCCTGGCTTGTAGTGCTGGCTGCAGGTTTTCTTAGGGTGTGGCCAATCCATCGCCATTGTCTTTTGGAGACGTCATCCTCCACTGGTTGCTGATGATGTTGGGCCAGCGCACCTTCAGGATTCTTCTGTGACAAGTGTCGATGGAGGTGTGGAGTCTCATCGTCAGCTTAGCAGTAGTTCTTCATGTCTCAGCACCGTCGAGTAGAATGGGTTATATGCTTCCAAATAAAAATCCTAAATCAAGTAAAGTCAAGAGTTTTTCAGACCGCTTCATTTTGTGGGGAGCAGGAACACTGGAAACAGGACAAAGCATCCAACTGCTTGTATTATTATTTCCTAAAAATAACATTATTAGTCCAATTTGTATTAATGAAGTAAAAATCATGCTGCCTTGGCCTGAAGGTCATATCTTTCTTATATTTTCCATTGTTGCATTACCTATAACCTCTTGTGCTGATTTTCAAAGCTTTCTAAAACATTTAAAGACCCACTGCGATGAAAATTGTGTTTTGGGTGTTTTGACATGTTCTTGTTGTATTTTTCTAATGATGGAGGAAACATATCAAGAAAAATAAGCCCCCTAATTGTATTTCTCAGTATTTCTTTATTCTAATCGTTGAGTTTTAGGAGTACCCCAAAAAAAAAAAGAAGTTTGAAATTGAGCTTATTTGTGACGTAGAAAATGCACTGGATGGGAAACAAGCTCTCTTTCAAATGCCATTCAAATGCATCCACTTGTAGACCAATAGATCCATGTAGGTCTTTGTTTGAATTGGCATCTGGCTCAAAACTGTGCGGATGTATACCTCCAATATTGCTTGCCATTTTTGTTGCGCTGGAAATGTTAGATTGAGGGTGTAAGCTTGCAGGAGAGTAAATAAACATATAGCTCTCAGTTATAGAGAGAGGAAGGGGGGCGGAGTTGCTCCGCACTAACTCAAAGGGAAATTTCTAATGAACTACTGCTATACAGAAACTACTTCCTAGAAGACGATATGGGTTTTTTTGATTTTGGCAAAAAAAGACACAATCATAATTCAAAGACCACCGGTAATGTTTTTTCTAAAATAGCTCATAAACTGATTGGAGTGGGTCTTCAAAGCAAAAGAAAACTCTAGAGACACTTTTTCACCTCTATCAAACATGCAATTTGTGTTTTGATGTTGCAATGGCAGTTTACCTTTTTAGGAAGCCTCCATCAATGGAGGCATCCTGTTTGCACAGTTCTGTGCTCTGCTGCTGGCTGTTTTGTATCTCCCACTGAGAAGAAAGAGTTCAGATTCTGGTAACAGTGAGCCCGAGGCCTCTATTAATAGGAAGCTTACTTCAAGGACTAGACACCATATTACATTTTGTAATAATAATCGAAAAATGATGTACAGAAAATTTTCTTTTTCTCCTTACACCGTGAAAAACTTAAATCATGACAACCTTGTGGACCTGTGCTATTTTTTTCTCATGTTTAAATCTATTTGTCCAAAAAATGTGGAGGCATGAGAGAAACCCTGTCATGACTTTAACTCTTAGACAGATACATAAAATAATTACATGCAAGCAATACATTTGTTGGACTTGGATGTATTATCATAAAAATAAATTTGGCCGACAATCAATTCAATGCATGTCATATACAGTAGATGCATATTATCTTGATAATTCAGACTTCCAAATCACAACCATGCTGTGGAGGTTATTCAAACTCAGAGACAACTATCAGTGTCATCACTTCACCATAAATGGATTCATTTGATCTAGCAGGGAGCGCAGTAATTATAGTTTTTAATTGAAACTGGCAGCAAATCAAACTGGAGGGACGATGAGAAACCATCCTTATAACAAAACGACAAAAAAAAAAAGATTTTCAAAAGTAAAATTGGTGGTTACACTGAAATCAGACTGCGTGTTAGTTTTGCTTATGAAGATAATTATTCAGAACAGAACATTCAGCAGAATTCACAGAAAACCACATATATTAAGACACTGTGCATTTTAATTCAACTTCATCCTTCAGTAATGATAAATGAAGATAATGTTGTCCTTGTGGAAAAGAATATTAATGATCAATTCAGGCTGCACAGATGTAATAGAACAAGTTTTAATCTGTAAATTAGATCTGTCATTTATAGATGCATAATCAAATGTGACAGCTGTTGAGCATAACTGCTGCTATTTATGATGTTAATGGTGCTGTAATAAGTGTGTAAACTTAACATCTAGCTAAAATAAATGGAGATGGATTGCAGTTAATTCACAGAATGACTTGTACACATAATAGACAAAGATAGTAAACAAGAATAAACAAGACAGACAATAGGAAAAAAAGACAAAGTCACCACATTCAGTAAAGTTTATCCTTTTATAGATCAATAATTCAAATTTACTAAACATGTTGATGTAGTGGCCTACAAAGGATCTAACTCTGAGTTTTGCTTTACAAAAATAAATACATATATAAACATTTAAAAACAAAGACAGTTTGGAAGGTTCTTGGCCATTGGCGTGTTTTGTTCAGGTGTAATGCCCAGGTGTCCTTAGTAAGGTATGCATACTGGCCCCCTCGAATGCCGCGTGCACGGGGTGTGCACATGATATGCAAGTGTCTGTAGGACATTTGTCAGTTGACCATACACACTTCCTAACAGTCATGAATTGTGCAAGTATTGTACAAGGTGCACAGTTACCTTATGAACAATAATAGTGGCTGGATTTGGGGAGGTTGAAAAAATAAATAAGAATCCATATAACACACATACATCCCATAGCTCACCCATACTCAGGTGATGTCTAAGTGTTAGCTACAATCTGTCACCCGCAGCATGCCCATAGAATAAAAATGTGCATTAACATTTTTGTCCTGCGGTCTCACAGTGCGGTCTTCGAGTTAGATATTTCGTACGTGACCCTTACAGGTTTGTCTATTATTCGCCTAATTGCAATTGTGGGCAATTGTGTCTAAGGCTTTAGCTGTCACAAAGCTCTGGTGTGTTCACTTACGGTGAAAGCTGGGAGTGCCCATTTATTCAGCAGGAACCTACACAAACCTTATATTCTGAACGAGAAAAAACATTTAGAAAATTTGTGTTACATGTGTTGCAGCAACAGGAATATATTAATGTACATACTTGTCTATGTATTCTGAGCAGTATACTACAGACGACTTGATGATGTTAAAAACAGCCGGGAAAATGACCACTGTGTCATTCAGGCTGCATTTCTTCATATTTTTAGGTTTTCTGCATCAATAACATTTACAGAAAACGGCAGATGGAGTTTGTTGGCTCGTCATTTATGTCCAGATCCCCCAGGAGAGGAGAGTTTGGATAAAAGTAAGGAGAGTTTGCAAATTCAAACTAAAGAAAATATTTCTTTGTTTATTTTATTACCGACATTTTTTTTGCAAACACTTTCTTATAAAAAAAAGAATAAAAAAAGATAGGTGTTGTGCACCCTTTTGCGACGTTTGTTGTAATTGGAAACACTGAAGTGGAAAAGCAAGTTTATCTGGAATGTAACATCATTATCCTACAAAAATAAAAGCACAGGATAAAGTGTAAAAACAGAAGCTTCAGAGAAATATCCATCTTATTTTTTAGCGATTTTTTATCTTTTTATTGCTGTAAAAAAAAGAAAAGATATTTCCTTTCAAGCCTATCATTCTTGAAATATGATGGGTTGATGCAGGGTCATACTGCAAGTATACGCTGCTGTGCTGAATCTGATATCTAATCTGATTGCATGTCTGCATTAAGGTTTTCGATAAAAGTGTGAACCACAGG
Organism: Oryzias curvinotus; assembly: GCA_023969325.1. Taxonomy (NCBI): domain Eukaryota; kingdom Metazoa; phylum Chordata; class Actinopteri; order Beloniformes; family Adrianichthyidae; genus Oryzias; species Oryzias curvinotus. The sequence goes on from CM043720.1 coordinate 4,706,167, forward strand.
AGGGGGAATCTGGATAGAGCTGGCCTGCTTATAAATGCACTTAGACTCTACTGCCTTTCTCTTTTAGCTCACTGATTTGTTGCGGTGTATTTTCCTCACCAGAAGGCAAGGCCTGTTTTCTCTGCAGCCTTGAGGAATTACATTAGACTGTGATTTGTCAGCCACTGTACGGCATATGACATTATTAATAAATTTACTATAGAGTAATAAACCACATTCTGTTAGATGGCTTATAGCATGCAATTTCTCAATAATATGATCTATGCTGAACTTAATAACAAACTGTTAGTTGAAACGTGCTTGATGTTTTGTGTGTAAATAAAGCACATCGTTTACACCGATGACCTCTGGTTTAGAATAGCAGGATAAAAAAACAAGTATTTTCATTTACAAGATACAAACTTTTATTGGCAAGCTGCTCAACGTGTTGTAATGCTAGACATGCATGGATGTTTTTATATGTTGTTGTCACTTTAGTTTAATCGTTAAAAATAACATGTTTGAAATGTGAAAATAGTAGCACAAATTTAGACTTTTTATATTAACTTTTATGTAAAGGGATGGCACATTAAAAAGTCTTTTTAATCCCTGAAGCGTGTACAATACAAAAGTTGAAGAAGACAGCAACTCCCAGGTGTGTGAGGTCCAACGAACAGACTGACAATTTAAATTTGTAACAGCTTGTTTTGTGTGGAGCAAATAAACATCAAGCATGTGGCTTTTCCATTGCATATTAAAAATGCAAATAGTTGTCAATACACCAGCATATTGAAAAGAGAACATTCTAATACCATCGGGGTGCCCAACACGTCGAGCGCAGACTAAGTGTGGGTAGATCATGGTCCATAAAAAATTTATAAACAAAGAAATATTTAAATATATATTTTTTTGGAATACCGTCAGCCAATCACCATCTTTGCTGTGAAGTACGCCACTTGACTGACGTGCAGAATTGCCAATTGAACCTCCTCAAATACTGCCACAAGTCATTCCACATGCCTGTTCTTTTAAAAAATGATCTGTCTCTACATAACATGTAAGCTCATGTCAGGCATCAATGCAACCAAGAGGCACATGTATCAATACATGAGCATTAGTAGAGACTCCAGAGGAGCCAAACACCAACTCCTGGTTGACAGAACAGTCGCTCAAGACTCCAGGTCAAGACACACCAACCTGTGCACAGCATGGGTTGATTACAAGAAAGTCTATGACTCCCACGCACAATGCTTTGAGCTGTACAACATCAACAGGACTCTAAGAGCCTTCATAGGAAACTCGATGAAGCTGTGGAAAACTACCCTTGAAGCCAATGGCAAGCCACTTGCACAACTGTCCATCAAATGTGGGATATACCAAGGTGATGCTCTGTCCCCACTGCTGTTCTACATAGGTCTGAATCCCCTCAGCCAAATAATCAGCAAGACTGGCTATGGATACCGACTCAGAAATGGGGCCAACATAAGTCACCTCCTCTGAATGGGTGACATCAAGCTATATGCTAAGAGCGAGCGTGACATTGACTCCCTGATCCACACTACCAGGATCTACATTACTGACATTGGGATAACATAAAAAAATGCAGTCGGATGGTGATAAAGAGAGGCAAGGTAGTCCACACAGGAGGGGTCTCAGTCGCAGAAGGAACAAGAGAAAACACTGAGGACAGTTACAAGTATCTTGGAATTTTGCAGGCAAATGGCAACCTGGAGCAGGCAACAAGGAAAGCTGCAACAGCTAAATACCTCCAACAAGTAAGGCAAGTCCTGAAAAGCTAGCTCAATGGCAAGAACAAGACCCGGACAATAAACAGTTTCGCACTCCCAGTTATCAGATACCCTGCAGGAATAATAAAGTGGCCAAAGGAAAAGATACAGACCATGGATGTTAAGACACGAAAGCTCCTCATAGTACATGGAGTACATAGTACATAGTACATAGTACTGTATGCTAGCTGCAAGGAAGAAGGCCGAGGACTAGTGAGCGTAGAAGCCACTATCCAGGATGAAACATCCAAGATGCATGAATACATCAACTTCAAGCCCCCAACTGACAGTGTGCTCAGTGAATGTCTCAGGCAATGGAGAGCAGAGGATACAGTGCTGAAGGACAGATCCTCATGGGAGGACAAACCCCTGCATGGGATGTACCACCGGACCATAACTGAAGTGGCTGACATCAAAAAGTTCTACCAATGGCTAGAAAGGGCTGGCCTACAGGACAGCACTGAAGCACTCATCCTGGCAGCTCAGGAACAAGCCCTGAGCACCAGAGCGATAGAGGCTCAGATCTACCACACCAGACAAGACCCAAGGTGTAGGCTGTGCAAAGAGGCGCCTGAAACAATCCAGCACATACCTGCAGTATGTCAGATGCTGGCAGGTAAAGCATACATGGAGCGCCACAAGCAAGAGTCTCGAATATTATACATGAACATGTGTGCAGAATATGAACTGGAAACCCCAAAGTCAAAATGGGAAACACCACTAAAAGTAGTAGAGAATGAGAGGGCAAAGATCCTGTGGGACTTCCAGATCCAGACTGATAGGATGGTAATGGCGAACCAACCAGACATCGTAGTGGTGGACAAAGAACAGAGGAAAGCCGTTGTGGTGGATGTGGCAGGAAGAAGGAACATGAGAAACTGGAGAAATACCAGGGACTCAGAGAAGAACTGGAGAAAGCCTGGAAAGTGAAGGAGACAGTGGTGCCTGTGGTAATTGGAGCACTCGGGGCAGTAACCCCCAAGCTGGAGTAGTGGCTATAACAGATGGGTGACAGAGGGCTGCAGAAAAAGGAACAACAAGCAAACGATTGCCTGTTGGAGGCGCAAAGAAAGCAAGCAGCAAATTAGAAGAGCTGATTTAAACATGGATTATTGATGGAAAGGTGCGTGTGTTTTCTAGGACAATGATTTACATGACAGCAAAAAGTATTTTTGATGCAGAGATTGATGATGTTTCAAAGAAAAAAGAAACGTTCACAGACAAAAATAATCATAACATAACAAAATGTTGTCATCATTGCAAAAAATCTTGAAATGTTTATCTGGTGTTGTTGTCTTAATTTCTGACTAAATTTCACCACAAAATGAACCCATGAGCCATCACCGTTCTGTGATTGAATAAAAGCCTGTCTTTAACTGATGCCTGTATCTTTCAGAATAAACACCTGTGCTAATAAAGGCAGATATACAATGAGTAAAGCTGCTTACTTTTTAGCCAAACTATATTTTCCAGACAGAAAAGAGATATGTTTTCAAAAAAGCCCCTAACAAACACACGCTCCAGTTTTTTCTTTGGTTTAAATGTTGAGAATATTTATGGTAACTTTTGTCTAACATTGACTTTAATACATTTAGTTCCACATAAATCAACAAAACTGTGCTTTCATAAGAACTTGAATTGCGCCAAGCTGGAGTTCTTTTTTACATCCTTGCTTGTACTACAGACCATGCATATTTTTCTCAGTCGAATGTAGTTGACTCATGTAATGCACAAAGACGCCATCAAAGGCTGTTTGGTTGGGATTCAAAGAGAGAGACAGGCACCTCCTGGGAAGCGAAGTCATGTGGGAGAAAAGTTAGGCAGCGCCTTTGAAGCCGGGGTAAATTAGGCGCTTTTGCACATCTCTGAGTCGGAGAGAGAATGAGCAAGAGGATGCCTGTGATGCAGACAGACATACCTGCAGATGGATCCTTTTACAGCAAGGACACGTCCTACATCAGTTTGACAGCCTCTAGATACGGCAACTCCCATCCTGATACTTGAGATAAATTGCATAAAAAGCATTTGTACCAGTGAATAGCAATGTATTTTCTAAAATTGAGTGACACAAAATGTACACAATAAAAATAACATTTGTATTCACTTAGTTATTACTAATTCAATTTACAACCTACTTCTAAAAGCCAATAAATCAGTGATTGAGAACTACTAAATAAGTACTTTTCTTCTGCTAGCATGGTTTGGCACTGTGTTTCACTTTAATTTTTAAGTTAGTAATATTTTGTCATGTTATTACATATTGAGCTGCAAAATAACTTTTTTTGTCTCTTCTTGTAAACTGATTTTTGTGTAATTATAATTACAGCTATTAAGAAGCTGTACAAAAATCAGTTGAAAAAAATCAAATTTAAGTAGCAACCTATAAGCTACAAAAAAGAGGAAGCTGGACGTTCTCTGGGATTAAAAAAAAGCTCAGAAAAATATGTTGGTCACGTCTCAACTACAGACATTTAAGTGTTCATATTTCATGGAAACCTTTGATCTTGCCAAGATTTCTGAGTTAAGCTGTTATTTTCTTCTCTTTGAAGAAGTTAATTTCAGATATAATGATTAGATAGCAGCCTTAACTCCTCAGTGTCTTCACCTGCCCATGTGATTCCATTCAACGACAAATGTCCTTCACCCGCATACATTAAGGGTGGTTTCCTGAAACACATCAAGATTTCCCATGTTTCCTTTTCAGCTATGTTTCCTCTCGCTAATCCTCAGCCATGTGACATTTGGTATAATTAATTCCAGTTGAGTCTTCTATTTCTGGCTTGGTTAACGAAGCCGAGTGGTGCAGTTTTATCACCTCTTGCTAACACCTCCTGTCTGGAAGGGAGAATGGTAGCTAGATAGAAAACACCCAAAGTGTTAGGTGGTAATTCTTACAAGAATGAAGCAGATCATTACAATTACTGTACAAAAAAACATTCAGTCAAAGTATGGCTACATAATGGGTAAATAATTAAAACTCAGTCTAGTTAAAACTATTTTTCATTCATATGTACCAAGTTTCCACGTATTATTAAATGTTTTTTGTTGAAGTAGTTAAGCTTTAAGAAAGCTGAGATGTTGAAAAAAAGGAATTCTAGTTGTAACTTGTTGAGAACTCTGTTGACGTTCTCTCTCCACCAGCTTACAGCTCCTTAAACCCCCAATCAAACATAACCAGAGCAACAAAAATGGTGAGCAATATTAGAGCCATCCAGTCATAGTTTTAGCTAGATTCCAGCTCAGATGAGAAAAATAAAGACATACATGGATCTATTTGTCTGCAAGTTGATCCATCGGGATAGAGCTGGGCATGGAGCTTGTGGCCTGTCCAGCGTATTTCTACATCTAAAAAATAAGGTCTTTTTCAATTTGTGTGCTTCTAATTCAAAACCATTCAAATGAAAGAACAATCAGAAATGCAATCTTAAGTTTAATTTTCTTTATACATGTCTTCCATCATAAAAAATGTCACAAGAACATGTTAAAAACACCTAAAACACAATTTTGTCAGAGTGGGTCTTTAAAAATAAATGTGACGCACAGAAGCACAACAAAATATGCAACTCTACAAAAATGCAGTTAGAGATCCAGTTGTAAACATTTTGTGTTAAAATAAATCAGTATCTGTAAGTCAAAATTAAAAAAAAAAGTGGCACGTTTAAGTTATGGACAGTGAAAAGGGAAGTGGAAGGCAATGGAAGATATCCAGCTATCTGGAACTGTTAAGCTGTAATTTACTTGAGGGGCGCAAGGGAAGACACAAACAGAAGTCCCAGACTGATAGCTTTTGGTTATGGGGGTAGCAGAACATCAGTTATCTGGTGGCTAAGTGACAGAGCATGTTGATTGTACACAACACAACCACAACTCTTGATGGAGGAATGCTGGGTCTTAAATCAAAGGAAATTCCTGTCGTCTTTCTTTTTCCCTTTCCTAGCAATCTATTTCTCCATAATATTTCTTCTCACAAACCACATCCCAACGCCTCTCTGTATGTTGGCTTGTTTCACACTTTATAAATGATCAAATGTGGCCAACTCTAGAAGAAGATGCATTTTTTAAAAGGGATATAGAGATTCTACTCACTTAAATTAACATTTTTTTTTCCATAAAGCTCAAATAGGTGATAGACTTTACATTTATTTTCATGAAATACTTCCCTGATCATTTGAGTATGTGAGCTAAGAGGTCAAACAAAAAGTAGTGTTAACTAGAAGCGACATTGTAGCAGACAGATGCTGCCATTACTGAACGCATTAATTGGGATGTCAATAAAGCCTTAAAGGAGGGGCAGAGTGCCTCAACCAGCAATGATCAGACTTGCAGCAAGTGGACTTGCTTCCACTGCTGCAGCAAGATCTTGTGTTCATGCAGACCAAATTCTGAAATGTCCTCCACATATAAAGAAGGCCAAATGATGATGACCAGCCCCTAAAAAACAACGTTACATTCACTTTCAATACTTCAGAAGAGAGCAATACGAATCATACACAAAGTCAGTTACCTTGAGCACACAAATAAATTATTCATAGAATCAAAATTACTCAAATTTTACGATTTAGTAGAGTATTGTACCGCTCAAATAATATTCAAGGCCAAAAACAATCTATTACCGACGAATATCCAAAGGTTATTTATTACAAGAGAGGAAAAATACAATTTTAGGGAAAAAGATAAATTTGTCATACATAAAACACGTACAAATAAAAAGAGATTCTGTGTTTCAATTTGTGGAGGGAAGTTGTGGAACAAAACCAGTAAATGCTTGAAACAATGTCCAAACATAAAAGAATTTAAATATAGATACAGAAAGATGATCATGGATAAATATGTGCAAATACAAAAAAATACAGAATGTCAGCATTTATAAATCTGCATACTTTGACAATACGTTTTGTTATTCATTTGCATGTTGTTTTGAAATGGAAATTACATGTATATATGTACATATACACTTGGGTAGGGCACTGGACTCTGATGGTGGGAAAGTAAGGACTTAAGGTAAAGGGGGGTGAGAGTTTATAAGATTTTTCTTCTTTTCACTCCCTTTTGGACTTGTGTTTATATAATTTTGTTCTGTTTTATATAATTTACTTGTCTTTTTTTTTTTTTTTTTTTTGCGAGTTTTGTCTCATTTTTGTCTTATTTTGTTATTTTACACTTGTTTCACTAGTCCAAAATAAAAAAGACTACTACTACTACTACTAAAGAATGGGCTGTTAACATTGACTATATATGAGAACTGGACTGAGTGAGAGTAACGTCACTCATAGAAAAGGGCTTACTTCCAGATCCAACAAAATGAAGTCAATTCAGTTATTATTATTTTTGCAATAATGACATAGCTAGGTTGGACCCAGACAACGTCAAGAGGTAGTGATTGGTTTGAATTGGTCAAAGTAATGGTTCCTATTGCAACCAATCTGGCCAATAAAAAAAGGAGTTTGTTGGAAGGTCACAGACCTAATACTTAAAAGCGGGCTCGGGAAAATCTGTCAAACATTTTGAATGTTGGACATGGGGGCCAGAAGGCATGTCCTGCTTTCATTAAGTTATCTGATTGGCCAGTTTATCACTTGAATGACTTGAACTACTACTACGAAAACATATATTAGAATTACCAAGAGCATGTTAAAAAAGGTAGCAGAGTAAGAATGCTTATGTTAACCATTAGAATGATTGAATGATAATAGCTGTTTATTTCCAAATAGAAGTTTATAGGATAATATAATAGTTAACATATATTATATTATAATATAATATAATAATATATAGTTTAGGATTTTGGGTTTATGGAGCCAGCGGGCACTTCCTGTTCGTTAAATTCAGTCAAGTTGTAGTATACAAAGGTCTTTATTTACAAAATTTCCCAAAAGGGAGTAAATTTTGTTTAATTTTTGTGTATTCTTTTTCTTGTCTTTCTGCAATTTTGCCAGGGGTTGCCACGGCAAATCCATCAAACCCTGATCTCTGCATTCTCCTCAGTTAGGAATGACTAAAACTATAAACGAGGAGCACTCAGAAATCGTTACACTTTTTGGGACATATACACAATTGTGTCATTAAATCAACCCACCACAGGACGTTTTTTTTTTTTTTCATCTGGTTGGATAATTAAATTATGTTTGATTTGTATGTGTGTGCAAAGCTCAGTCAATAGTTGGTAAAACCTTCGTTTTTTTAGTAAAACGGGATCAAGGTGCTTTTTGCTATTTGCACATGGATGGAATCGGCTTCCTGATAAAGGAATGCACTTTGCATTTCAGTCTAAGACAGCGTGGTTGGTTCATATCTCATTGTAATCGATGAGCAGATGAACCTTTAAAGAATCCTGTTTGAAATCTAAATGAGAAGTTTGATTTTCCTAACAAAATCAACTTGTGTGTCAACTGTAAAATCACTGGCAAAGCACTATCTTTAAAACTAAAGCAATGATTGTGTTCTTACTCTGAGGGTCTTACAGTAAGATCTGTAACTTGCAAACTTGGCTTGCTTAATATTGCTAAAACGTATATCCCCCCATAAAAGCCTAAAACGTCTTATTGGCTGGTTTAGGTATTGCTGTGGAGGGACTATTAGCTCAGTAACATCACTGCAAGAGAGATAAATGCAGATCAAGACAGAGACGACACTTTGTTCAGTGCAATGTTTTGTGTCACTGATGATTGTGGGCATTGTTTACCATTGTCTTTAAATAATTAACTGAATCAGAGCTCATGTGTAATTATGGCTTTGCTGGTGAGGCCAAAGATCATTTTAATGCAGCTTTAGAATAGTATTTATGGATCAACTTCGCTCTCTACCACTATAACAGCTGAATACTGCCATTCTTCTTAATGTTGTTAAAGGAATTGGCAACTTTAAAATCTAGTAAATAAAATGCTTTTTTATTTGTTTCCCTCCCGTCTTCCAGCTGTCTTCCTCATATGTAGTCATCCTATGTTTGTATGTCCCCTGTTTTAAAAAAAAATAAAAAACATCTGTTTTGGGATTTTCCTTGGGTTGCATGCTGTGAATAAGCTGTTTCTTTTTTTTTTAAAAAAAAGAAGAACAAAAAAAAGCAACCTTTTGCACTGGGTATTTTAATACATCCAGATGTTTTGGCAGTTCAATTGCAGTATTTTTTGCCACTTTTCTTTTGCCTTAATTGGCACACAATTTCTTCCTCCTTAGATCCGAAAACATGACATTTTGAGCCCCAAACGCAGACGTACAGTTTTGATCCAAAGCTGACTTTTAGCTAAGAGCTAAGAGCAAAAATAAAAAATAAAAATAAAACCCTTATGAGCGCTGAGGACAACATAGACCAGGGGTGTCCACACTTTTTTGGCATGTGAGCTACTTTAATATATAATTTAATAAACATAGTATTACGAACTATTAGTACATAACATTGTGTTTATGTACTGATAATTCAAAAACTATAGTAAGAGTACACAAATCTTTGCGAGGAGATACTTTTGTATTAACAGATGAGGCGTTTTATTAGAAAATCAGAAAGCAGTGACTACCGCATTTCATGCTCTGCTGTGAACCGTGCAACGGGGGGAGCATGGCATTTCTAAAGCGTGGCTGGCTCCGTGGGCAGCGCTCGAGAAGTGCTTGCTACAGGAAAACACTGCTGTATTACTTTACTGAGTTTGTTTTGAAAAGGAGGTTATTTTAATTCTAAATCATGTCCGCTTCAGTCAAATCATTAGAGATTAGGCTGCTTTGAGCTGTCAATATTCCTTGATGCAGTGATAAAATGATGACTTTTTTTTAAATAGACCAAATTTTTTGACTGATTAAAACACTTGTATTCAAGGAATTTACAATAAGCATAAAGAGTTTATGTTTTATCATTTTAAACTTGTTTTAAAAAATAAAAGAGGCATTAAACAAATATCACAAAGGTTAAGGTTATTAATGACAATTTGCCATTTTTTTGTGCTTTTTCCAGTGCAAAAATCCACATTTTTCTTGTCTTTTCTTTTTTTTATATAATGTAAGTCACACGTTTGTACTTCACACGTCTTTATGGGTCCCATCTGTATTTTTGTAAAAGACAAAAACATATTTGCAGATGACTTAAATGTTACTGGTATATACATTCTTTAAATAGGCAAGTATCTAAAACTGATGTATAGAAACTGTGATAAACAAAAGAAATTCACATATTTATTGTGGAATCTTTAGTGCGCCAACGGTGATTTTTCTTGTGTTTGGAGCAAATTTTTCATTTTTATCTCTCGACTTCATGCCCTCTAGCTTGTGAGCTCATTGTTTCTGTTATAACTCCTCCCGAGAGTGAATTTTAACGGGGTTTTTTGTGACTCAGGCGCAGCGTTATGTAGCAAACAGATTTACAACATAGTAATACATTTTTAATTATACTCATGAGAAGAATATGCAACTTCTTTTTGAATGTTTTCTGTTATAATGAGCCACGAGAGTTTAAACACTTGTGCGTTCGTACACTATTGTAACCTGCTTCAAAAACCAAGTGAACAAATTGTAAAAATAAAACCCACTGAAATAAATACTTAAAATAAGTACCCTAGGGACATTTAAAACACTGTGTCTATAGAGAAAAACATGTGCAACAAAGGAAATAAAACCTCTTTATTACCTATCTTACTTTGTGGAAATTTAAAGCAAAACAATGTAACTTTAATCCATAAAAAACAATTAACAACATGTAGATGAAAGCTGCATATTTTTTTTCTTTGATTTTTTTAGTGATGTCCCACCAATGTCAAAGTGAAGCTGAAAGTGTCTGGACTTAAAACAATAATGACTCATTCATTTCTAAAGCAAACCAGGCTAAAGCTTAAGCTAAAAAAGCAAAGGATGATTCATTTTGGCTCTCTGGCTCTACCTTGTTTGCCTGTGTGAGCTGGCAACTCAGTCGGTTTGTCAATGCATTTAAAATCTTGTATAGGAGCCATCCACCCATCCATTTTCCAACCCAATTGATTCCCAGTTGGAGCTGGAGCCAACCCAGCTACTGAAGGGTCAAGGCTCGGAAAACCATGGACAGTTTCAGAGCCACAGTTTCTTTTCTTATCAGAACTGATATGATTCCCTTTTTTAAAATACAAAATCAACAAAGGTTTTGAATATAATCACAGTTTTTGGAAAAATATATATATATATATATATATATTTATATTTAGGTTTACGTTTTTTGTTAGAATAACCTAAATTAAAGTTTAGCAGCAAAAACAAGGTGCAAAGAAATTACAAGATGAGAAAACTAAATGCTCTTACAAATCCTCTGAAAATGAAATTTACATGTGCGTGGATTAAATACCCACTCTGAAAAAAATTGTGTTTTTAACATGTTTTTTTTGGCATTTTTCTGATGATGGAGGACATAAAAAAACAAGTCAAGCTCAAAATTTCATCTCAATCTTTCATTATTCAAATTGTTGTAAATCAGGAAAAGACAAGAAAATGCTGTGAGAAAAAGATTGTTTTTGTTATAGAAAATGCGCTGGGCAGGCCACAAGGTCCCTGCTCCACCCCACTCTGATTCATCCACTTGAAAACAGAATATATCCATGTGCATCTTTGTTTTCCTAGCCTGAGCTGGAATCTGGATCAAAACTGTACGACTGGACAGCTCCAATATTGCTCACCCTTTTTGTAAGGTAGCAAGAGAGCATGTAAACAAAAAGAAGATGCTCTAATGGTTCTGCCCACAATTTAAGAGGCAAATTTCTAATGAATTACTGCAGCTCTGCAGAACCTATGTCCTAAAACTACACCGTTTTTCGGGTTTTCCTCACTGGGAACCCCTAAAATGAATTAAAAGTTGATCAGAATGGGTCTTTAAAGTAAATAAACTGCAGAATTGTTTTAACATTTACCAAGGTACCCATGCAAGGCATGATTTGAGTTTAGTTAAATATGTAAATTTGTTTTTATGGCTATGATGATTAATCTATATTTTTCACATAAATTCTGTCACAGAGCAAAGTAGAAATACCTCATTTATTGCTCATTTATTTTAACAGGCATACATTAAAATAAGCAATTCAAGAACATCTGATTTAAAAAATCAATCTAGTAAAAATACAGAACTGTAAAGAAGGAAATATGTTGTTTGAATACATTTCTCTTTGAGTTGGTGGTCTGTAAAGCAGTTTATGTGAAAAACTGCAACCTGTTTAGAATTTTTTTTTTTTTCCCTTTTAGCAATATTTTTTTCCCAGTTAATTGGGTAAGCTGCTTACACAGACTACTGTAAACATACTTGATATATGCATAACATACAGATAAAACTAAGCTCAGGTGATATTTTATCTACTTGGTAACACAGCCAGTTTAATTTAAGCAATAGTGAAACATTACAGTATAGTATAACCCTTAACGAGACTAATCAGCCCTTAGCAAGAATTCAGTTTCATTATTTGACAAGAGGACGAGCATCTCCTCTCAAGTATCATTCAAATACAAAATAATCACTGCTTTGATTTCATTTGCAGTGCTCATCAGTCACTGACTTGAGCTTTAACAAGCGAGGTGAAATCAATCTTACAATCCCATAATGATCAGTAATGCCACAGAGACATGCAGACTCATGCATGAAGAGAACCTAATCTTCGCCGTCTTCTTCTGCAGGAAGTTATATGGAACTCTACTTAAATTTATATCTGCATGTTTTGAGGTCCTTTTTGTCTTCACAAAAGTCCTTTTAGACATTTGACAATTTAATCTATGTATTTGGAGATAGTGATGGAGCATGATCCTTTTTTATTTTCTGAACTTGTCCTGTCCAGCAGAAAACAGATTTTACAGTCACTAAAAGGGGTTATGAATCTTCTGGCACACAAGGTGTAAATTTGTATAAACCCCTTATGTAGGTGTTAGTCCATAGGGTGGGGCCTGTCCACAGACACACCCAAATATAATAAACATATCTATCTGCACCAAAAACCTTCAAAAACATACATGTCGACATCTACATAATACAACTACAGCTCACAGGCACATACCTATATATACAAACTAACATCATGTATACAAGCATGTATGCATCATGCATACTATTTATGTAAAGGTGTTCTGGCACCTGTGCTTTGTATTCTACTGTGGTGGATGATGGAATGCAAAAAGTTTAATCCATTTCAGAATTTCAGAATTATTCTGAATTTCAGAATTCTGAAATTCTGAAATGGATGATGGAATGCAAAAAGAGGGGGAGCGTCAATTCAACACCACACCGAGACCCCCACCACCAAGAAGCAGAACTGGCAGGTAGGGCCCATGGGTATCTGCGCGGGATAGCGCATCGAGAAAATCAGAGCCCTGGCCAGAGAATAGCCCTCCTGCCACACCAGGGGGCCCAGCACAAGACCCCACCCACCAGCCCCAGATGAGCAGCCCACCACCACCCGGGAGTTCTGAGCATCCCCCAAGCACGAACCAGGGACCCCCAAGGGAGACTTGCCCCACACAACAACCATGAGCATTTCATCTAAAAATTTGCTGAGGTTATTTGCTGGCAACAGCTTACATTTATTCAATTAATATATTTGGTTGTCATTTTAACGTCAGACAAAAAGGTGCTCTGAATACAAAACTAAACTAAAGTACTGTAGGAGTCCAATTTGCCAAATGGACACTGCTTATGTAAATGTTCTTTTTTTAATATATAAATAGATATACAGATATCTATCAATCAATCTGTCTGTCTATCTAACCCTAACCCTAACCCTTATTTACAACAGTTTTTTTTCTAAGGCCAAATTACACCCAGCCAATCCCTTAAAATCAAATATCAAAATCAAAATCCTGTTTCCATCAAAAACTCCTATTTCACTGTAATTAGTCATCACTCCAACAATATCTGGAGGGAGTGAATGGATTCAGACATCATTTCTGTTTCAGTTTACTGCAGTCCCTCTTTTTCTTTTTTCAGCGACGTGTCTCTTCTGTTTGTGAAACAGTGTTTTTCTTTCAGCACATTCCTTTTATCCTCACATGGCATAATTAACTCAACAGATATCCCTGGTGTAATGCATGGAATGTGAGTTCAAGTGGGAAACAGGAAGACCTTGCTGTCACTGTCCCACTGCTGCATATGAGAGAAACACTTCTGGTGACTGGTCACAGTGCGCTGCTGACAGGCAGAATTTTAGTGGAAAAATGGTGAGAATAACAACATTAATAATAATAATACTGATGACAACAATGGAAAAAAAAACCATGAGATTTTTTGGGAAACAAATCAATCAATTTATTTACAAAGGATGAGCTTTGTGGTAGAACTAATAACTGATAGTGTAGGCTCTCATTTATCCAAGAAACATTGATAAATATATCTAAATAAAGTTCAGGATGGTCCGATTCTCCTCCATGTTGGATTTGGATTCCACCCTCTGATTACATCGTCAACGGATCACAGCTGAGTTCCTGATATTTGAACTGCAGGACCTCTGATTGTGTCTGTGCATCGACCTAACATTAACACTAGACACTTGTTCCGTGCCAATTGCTTTTGGTGTGAATGTAGTATTTGCATTGAGACAATAATAATCTCTCCAATTGTATTCTTATTTTTCCCTCCTCAGACGATTGTGGGACAGCAAGTCATCAAACTGGGTCACAGAGAGACAGAAATACAGCTGAAAGCGGCCATCATTCAGACGCAGCTCCAACACAGATGGTGAACCTCAACGTACTGGGAATCACTGAATCATCTCATAAACCCAAACATGGAGACATACCTACTGACGCCGCCACGCTCTTCAAAAATAAATAAACCTGATCTTTTGACATCATCTGCGTCTACAATGCATTGTATATTAGATGTACAGTCATTGCTTTCATGTACCGATGAGGCTAAAAACTTTGGACAGTAACTCCGGGTGCCACGCCCGGCGGGAGCATCAGGTTAATAAATACATTTTTAAACAACAACAGAAAATTGACCACACATCAAAACAAGACGTACATTTGCCACAAGAATTGTGTTTCTTGTGAGCGTAGTGCCGTGTACCCACTGTCTAAAGATTCCTACCCTACACTGTCTAATTTATTTTAATAGCCTGACATAAGTTTGACTTATTGAGTCATGTTCTGGTCAAACTACTGCAGGCATAAACAAATGCAGAATTTTTCTTATTCATCTCTTGACAGTTTGACAGGTCATTGTATCTGTTTTCAGGGGGCACGAGTTAAAGCATGATCTATTACTATTATTTTAATAATAATACTACTAATAATAATTAGTTAAAACCTCCATAACTATCGCTGTATTTTGACTCCAGGCAGCTTATTTTTTTTTTAATCTCTTTTTTTATTTTTATTTATTTATTATTATTTTTTTTCACAAACCTCTAGTAGTACACCACCCAAATGTATTGTGCAATAGTTGCTGCAAATATGTATTTTATTTACTTATTTTTTTGTTAAGGTCGTCAACCACCTTTTTTCCATCCTTGAACTTAAATGTTTCACATGGAGAGAAGAGTTATTTATTTCTGCTTCTTTTAAGCATTGAGACAGGCTGCAGCATCAGGTGTGATAATGAATGATCAGAATGAGGGAAGAAGGCTCAGGAATAGACGATTTTATCATCTATTCAAAAGCATCAGGCACTTTGTGAAGCTAATTTTGCTGGATGTTAAGCTTACAGCATTTCTGCCTAAACCACTGCAGGGACTATCTTGTTCTAGTACCTTTATTTTAAAAATAGTATTGATGACTGCTTTTAAGATTCCATTGTTATATTATTGATGTTTTTACTGTCTAAATTGCATTTCGCTATATGCGAACACCAACCTGTGTAGAAGTAGTTCCCTGCCAAGAAGCGGGATAGAAAAAGAAAGCATCTGGAAATTAGCATGTACTTGTTACTAAATTTGTCATTATTCCTGCACATTGATATGATATTGATTCTGTGAGATGTCCATTTCTTCAGAAATACCATGAGATGGTGAGAATTTCAGCTGCAAAGAACCCATCTCTGCCCCAGAAGAAAAGTTGGTAGAATATTTTCACTATGCCCTAATTTTGCTTTAATGACAGCTACCCTTAAGAAGCTACAAACTCCACAAAACCTGTCATTACAGCATGGTATAACAAAGTTATGCGACTCCTTCTTTGCAGTACTTGACTTCGTCAGTTTTCACATGCTTCCATAACTATCAGTAAAGAGGCAAAGTCCACAACATGACAAATCAAGCTAGCAATTAGAAAACTCTTTTTCACCACAATGGGATTTTTAATCTTTGTTACCTAAAATCCATATGTATGACTGAATTATTTTGGATCCAGTGCAGCCAATGTATCAGTAAGTCAATATTCAGTGATTGAAAAACAAATTACGGTAACTTGAATTAATCAATAAAACTAAACCAGGACAGGACAATTAAAGGAAGCTGTCCTTTAGGGAGCACCCCAACCAACGACTTTAAACTACTAATCAGTTGGTCTGAAAGAAGTTTAAATGTTAATCCTCTTAGTTGCGCACACACTCAGATTTTAGTAATATCCAGTACAAAGCTTCAATTCTAATGAGCACAATTATATTTTTTAGTTAACTCACAAACTTTTCACAAACTAAAGAATTAAATTTGTGACTTGACTCACTGTTACACCCTCACTAGGACTGGCAGGGGACAAATGTATGTAAAGAAAAATTAAATAAATAAAAAACTGGAGAGAAATAATAACTTTGATTTATTATGCAACTGAACACAAACAAAACTGGGAAAACCAGTTTAGACAGAGCCAAGGCCAACACAGCAAGCAGAGCACCCCTAGTTTACCTCTGGTCAAGTTAGACAAAATAAAAGTACCACACCCAAATAATGACAACAAAGAAAGTGGCAACTCTCTCCTACAAGCTCCAACCAAAATTATGTCTGAACCCTAAGCAAACCCCTGAGCCCAGCCTGGCGTTAGGATGCTGGTCCAATTTCTCTTCTATTAGGGTGACAAGCAGTCAGTCCAACCACAATCAGATGGAGAAGGGTGTGTCTAGCTGGGGAACATAAACTCAGAAAGAACACTTACCAACATTTAGTCAGGTGTGGTGGTATTAATGTGTATTTTATCCTTGGTTGTTTAACAAATTTGAAAGACAGCATGTGGTGTTGTTTCATTGGGGGAAAATGTGGACGACCCCACAAAGAGACTTGTTTTTACATCATTTTCTGTAAACATATGGAGCAAATCTTACCTGCATCTGGCAAGCTTTGATACAATCTTTCAGGGAAGAAATATGTAGACATAACATCCATATATATAAATGACACACTATTCTTAAAATTCTTGATAATATATTACACCATTGATTCATATGTGGAAGGAGCACCTTAAAAAACTAAATTTTGCTTTGCAGATATGCAGCTCAACTGAGCTTTCTTTCTTTGATGGAACCAGTTTTTTTTTAATCTGTTTTGTTCTGTGTTGATCAAAAATGACTGAATATGTTTGTACAGTGACATGGAATTTAACAAATTTATATGTGAAGACTAAAGAATGTAATTAACCTGAAAAATGTTTTTACATGACAAAGATACAATCCCAGTCTCAATCTGGTCTCAACTAAATCTCAGTTCTTGTTCTATATGACCAAATAGATATGAATGTGTAAAATTCATGGAGTAAAGAAGCTATGTTGAAGAAAATATCTAGTTTTATATTGAAAACATCAAGACACCACAATGTATTTTTTTATTCTTCTTTACAGTCAGGTAAGAGATTTTGTTGGAAGCTTATTCTGCTGCTTTTGTGAGATGGAAAGCTAGACTGCAGACAGGTCACAACAAGTTCATCTCACTCACTGCAAAACACATTCTCACGCTTGCTCCAAAGAGTGACGTCTATAAGTTGGTTGGTGAATCATTGTGCTTTTGTACTGTAGAGGGAAGGAGGAGAAACTGGAAAAAATCTCAAACATTCACAACAACTTGCAAACTCCCCAGGCTAAAGGTCCAAGCTCGGATAGAAATCACAGTTTCTTGACATTAAGACAAAAACACCATGGAGTAAAATTATCTGCTTTAAAACTGCTCTAAAATTACAAATCAAGTGTCTTTTGATGTCATAACAAGAAACCCATTTTTTTCCCAAAGCTTTGACTTTCTATATTGACGTTTTCATTTTTTTTATTCAGATGTTTTCATCCAGGAAACCTTATTACAAATTCTCCGTCTTGTAATTTTGTGCAACTTTTCTAGAGACACTAAACAGAAGGATTTTTTAAAATATAGAAGTATTTTATTAACAACTTGGGGTTCTATCCGTGTGAATTGTCCATTCATCTTGTTTCTTTCTTCTAACACTACAACCATGTAAGAAAAAGAAAAACATTCTATGAACCTAAAGAAATTCACTACGTGGTGTATGCACTGCAGGGATGGAAGTGTGTCAAGGGAACCAGAAAGCTTTTTGCACTTTAAATGTCCTGCTTCTCAGGAAAACAGGAAGTTTAAAAAAAAAAAAAAAAAAAAAACAGAACTCTCCTCATTTATCTTAATAGAAAATATAGAAGAGTAATGCATATACAAAGAACCAGTACAGATGAAAATATCAGTAATTTAATTTAGTACCTTTAACATTGGAGCTGTCGCCAGCGACATCTAAATGCAAACATGCGAGCTTTTTGACATACCGTCCATCTTTGTTTATCCATTCACTGTGAACCAGCTAATTTTGACATGGAGAATCTGCTTTTCACTCATCGACTGTTTAAAACTCCCCCCCTCACATTCCGAAAAGGAAGCACCTACGGGCTCTAAGAAGCCAAAATCCAATATCTATTTAGAAATAAACATCTATAACTCCGTCATTCTATTTGTCATAATAACCTTTCTTGCTCTGATCCCTTTTTTTGAACCTCTTATGCCAATCCAATTTCTTTCTTTATCACAAGCTAATTAAATTATATAAACTAATCAATCAGATGTCTCAGTATAGGCATGTGGCCTCCACCTCAAGTGTTAAATTGACAGATTTTCCCCAGATTTTCCACTTTCAGTGGAAGGGGTGTGGACTTTGAACATGTTCACTCCTTGTTGGCAACAGTGGTTGCCATAGAAACATTGATTCAGGCCGACACAGACCAATCACTGTCGTCTGGCTCCACGATGGCGAGGTCTGTATGGAAAAATGGCGACTGAATTGGCTTACTTTGCTGGTTGCCAGTGGTAAGGCATTTTCTATGGGTGACGTCACACCCTCTCTCTAATTATACAGTCAATGTTTGCACTGTTTACAAAGGTTAAGTGTTGCATAACGGCACAAAGCCACATTTCTTTCCGTCAAAATCAGCTGATTAATGGTAATTAAGCACTTCACTGCTGTGAAGTGTTGCATTTCAGCGCAAGGCTGTTTTTCTCCTCTTCAGACTCGTTATTACATTAATTGCGTAAACAGTTAAAGTAGTCAAAAGGGAAGGGAACCAGATCTGAGTGAACACTGGCAGAGGAAGAACACATCAATAAACAGGACGCCTCCCAGCCTAGAAACCTGTAAAAACAGGGGAATGAGCTGCATGTCTATAGAACCGCTTCACACATCCACAGGGGAGGCAAAGAATCAAACTACTGACCTTCCGATTGGCAGGTAGCCACTCCAACACCTGGGCCAGCCCCAATAGAAACAATACAGCACAAATGAGTAAACAGACTAATCAATCAGCAGCTTAAAATGACATTTTGTTTTTCCATGTCCCTCACGGCCTCATTCACCTATCTCATCCAGTCAGAGTTCAATCGGTCTCACTCCACACTCTACAGATGACCAAAAAGCCAAAGAATATTGAAGTTTTGTGACAGATCTGCCAGGATCCCATCTGGCCTTGTTTTCCTTTCTTCATTTATTGACACTACATACAGAAATGCCCTTTCCCCACCTGCCCCCCTCTACTTCTCCATTTCTCACCCACTTCTTTCACAGAGGCATAATTACATGGAGGACAGAGTAATCGATACAGGAGTGAGAGAAAGTCCCTAGCAGTCAGCATGAGTGCCCTCTTAACTCTTTTCAGTCAACCCTTCTCATACCTACACTTATGTACAAGTAAGTCATCTTGACTTTTAGCAGACATCAGACCCAGACACGTCTATTTCAGTATTGCACACTATACATATATATGACCATCAAAAACATTACTTTTAGTTTCATATTTCTGTTTTTTTTTTTTTTTTTTTGAAGAACCACAGTTTGCATACTGAGTGACATTACAGGGATAACAAGCAAATGCTGTCTAATTCAATCCAACTGTCCTCATTTGTGTTCCAATTCATTAAATCCTAATAGGTTTAAACAGGTTTAATTGATTCGAAGTCAGTTTAATCCAGTTCGGGCTGATCAATAATCGTGTAATGCCAGCTAAGAAAAAAACATAAATGTCAATAAAACTCTTATTCAATGCAACAAGATGAATATGCACAGCAGGCTGTGGGTGGTTGATGTCTTAGTCATAATTTCCCCTATGGGTGAATACAGGCTGTCTGCGGACAAAAAAATGGGCAAACCTGTATGGGCCATGCTGGTGCCCTATACGAAATACCGAGGTTTTAAATCCCCCTGTGAGTCTGTAGAGTGAAAATGTTCATGCATATTTTTTTTACAGGCATGCTCCAGGCAATATGTCGTAGCAAACAATTGACATGCACAGTAAAGTTAAGGGGAAGAAGGTGAAAGCAGGCACGTTATACAGGTTTTCATTGTTTTGTCCCAAAATGGTGTGGACTGCACAAGCTGCTTCTGACTGCTGTTCACACGAGAAGTGTGGGCTCCTTGCGGCATCCTTGTTTGCAGCCTGACTTTTACAAATTAATAATAATAATGGATTTGATTTATCTGTGCTTTTTCTTGGTGCTCAAAGCGTTTACAATTTGTCCATTATTCATTCACTCCTCAATCATACTTGGTGATGGTAACTACTAATGTAGCCTCAGCTGCCCTGGGGCAGACTGACAGAAATGAGACAATCAGTGAAGTTTGTGTGGGTATCCTACAGGCGTCGTACAGGCAATCACCTGCACACCCCATGCAAGTGGCAATGCAGCTCACTAACAGCTACAGTGTGTAACCATGTGACATCATCTGTATGTCATAAGTGCGTTCATCTTATCCTGCCTAATGCTACATTCTCACCTGGCTCAGAAATCCATGTTCGAGTGACCGCTTCCAATGAAAAGTCTGTAAATGCGCACATATGTGGGTTTTGGGCCTCCACGTTCAAAACTCCCATGTACATGCAGTTCCAGGGATGTTTTTAAGTCAGTTTGAGGGCTCTACATACAAAACGTGTGGCAACTGAACGAGCGGTGAGAGTTAAACCAGTTAAACTTTGAGCAATCAGGGACTTGGCTTTGGTAGTGATGCATGGGTAGCATCCTTTTCAATACACAAAAGAACCAACCTTTTAAATAATTAATTACGGAGGAGGAATTAACTATTGTGGTTTACGTCCGTCTCGAATTATACGACACTAAGTCTTTTACATTGGAATGGAGCTGTGAAAGAAAAAGCCTGGAGCAAGATTCAGGAGATTTGCACAGCTTTGACATTTCAAACCAATCCTCTCTCAACTGTGAGTACATGCACTAGTATCGGGTAATGACAGACCAGTAACACCAAAAAAAGTCCATTCAAAAACCCACATTCAGCACAACACATGTGTTTGTAGCTTTACAGATACTTTACAATATACTTCACAATACAAATGCACGGCAATGGTATGTTCTGTTTTCATGAGGTAGATAAAAGTTTCAAGAGAACTGAAAGACACATCTGTCCTACGTTTAAGACAAAACCATTCCTCACTACAACCCTCCACAAAACATGCAGAGCAAACATGTTTTTTGCAAAACATGCAAAACGGCTGAAGGAGAAGCTGTTTGGCTTAGTTTGGTTGTGTGGTTCTAGCTAGGTAAAAAAAAATCTTAATTTGATTACTTTCTTTTAAATTTATTCTATAAAATCACAGTGAAAACCAAGATAACTTACAATCACCTTCCTACCTGATCTGACTCACCTTTTGTCATGCAGTAAGAAAGCTTTCATGCTGAACTCCACTGTCCTCCCATTTTCTCCCCACTTGGCCCCCTCCAGCCTCATCTGGGCACGTCTTGAAGGCCGAACATGGTTGTACTGACACTGGAGGATGAGACAAGAACACAAAGCCAGAACTAATTAAATTAGGCAAACTTCTGCCGCCTTGTCTCCCTCTCATTGACCTTTATCAAAACACTGGCATTCATGTCGGGCAAACACTGGCACATTCCAATGAATGCAGTTTAAGGAAAGGGATAAGCAAACAGCTTCATTCGATTGCACCAAAGGTCTCATTAATTCTGCAATTCTGAACATGCACACCTGTATTTCCAAGATGGAGATGGCTTAATAAAACCATCACTACATAATAAATAGATTATTTCATATTTCAAATCCATTACAAACAGCAAAAACCTATAGAGATGTTTGAGGAACTAGAAAAGTAATTACTTGCAGTTACTTGCAACATTTTTTCCCTTTCTTTGAACTGTTTAATGATTTTCAAGATCAAATAAATCATGTTAAATCTTTCAAAGCATCATTTGTCATAAGTACTATTTTCAGCAAGATTTGTGGAGGAACTGACCACACAACCAACAGTTCTTCATGTAAAAGTATACCTAGAAGCCCATTTGTCTCCTGAATAAAACCTACAAAAGGTCAAAAATATAAATGATAGGAATGCAAATCTGAAAAACATGTATCCAATGTAATAAGCGCTTTAATTCAGATTTTCTATTTAAAATGCATCATTTCTCTTAGTGCTTTCATGCGATTAATCTTTTTGTGCAGTTAATTAATCGTGACCTGTAATAAATGAATCAAATTAATCTATTTTTAATCCCAATCTTTTTAATCTAATAATTGCTGTAAAAACCCTTATCTTGAGATATTTTCATTTAAATTCATGACACCGTGTCAGATTAAAATATCAAATTAGAACTAAAAAAGTGGCTCTATGAAGTTTCCCTTAAATAAAATACTTACAACCTTTACTTTACACCTTCAAGGATTTTTTTTTTCTTCAATCTCAAACAATTATGGAAAAACCAAAACAAAACACAAAAAGGCAAAAAAACAAAAAACAACAAAAAACACACAAAAAACATTGGGTCCAGAGAAATCTAACACATAAAAACTGTAGGAACACATTCCAACATATATTGACCACAGACTTCTTATTAATACCATAACACACGTTGAAAGATCTTATTCTGTAATTTACCTTTTCATGTGATCAGCCCTCTACGTACCACACTAACTTATGACAACAAAGACCTTGTCGGGCTTTATTCCTTTATAATAATAGATAATAGCTGTCACATTGTGGGTTTGTTCGCGTTATTTCTGTAAAGAACTTCAAAGTCGCACATTGATGACGTCACAGCAGCAACGCGGCGCGTGCCACGTTCACAGCAGTACACAGACACCAAGACTGTGTCAGAATTCCTTCCCACTAGTGAACTAAATAGAGCGTTGGCTATTTTGTAGAGCAGTCTGAATCTACAATTCAAAAATTCTGTGTCCTACAAATTTCCCAGAAGTGCATTGATTCTCATTAGATTGGTGAAAATAGACCACAATGCTCATTTTTGCCGCAAAAAATGTGTTTATCTATTTTTTAAAATTAACGATCAACATTTTCATCTTCAGAACACTGTGGATTCCTGAATAGTCGTTGTATTGATTAGACTTCTACGAACTAAAATTAGCGATGTCATATTTCCAGTTTAGAAAACAAAATGAAAAAAAGAAGTGGGCATGGTGTCTGAATTTCTTTTAAAATTCACTAGAAGGTCCTACACTCAATAGTTTTTTAGGAGTTAGGTATTAGGGAGGGAACTTTGACACAGCCCGAGACTTAAGAGCAATGTAAAAGGAGTTTTCAGCCAAGATCCAATAAAACTTTCTATTTTGAGTTTTATTCATGTCCTAACACATGACCATTGGACCCTAATTTTTTTCATTTGAGAAAATGACAACAGTTATAGATAAATAATTCGATTAAATGATAAAAAAAATTCGGGCTAATTTGTCTGCAATTAATTAATCGTCATTATTGTCATACTTTAACACCCCTATTTTCTCCTACAAAGGACAAAGATAAAGCTACTCTCTGGCCCTGGCTTGTAGACTTTTCATTTCGTGTGAATGATATTTACTCTGGCACTCATGGTATTCACACATTTTCTGTTCCTTCCTCATTTTCAGGGTCATAAGTCTGCTGAGGTCTACACGAGCTGTCATCACATGAAAGGTGGACTATGTTACAGAAAGGTTGGTAGATCATTCAAAGGCCAAATTCAAACAGCCACAGGATTGGTCCACAGAGTGGGCTTTGACTCACAAGTCAAGCCAGCAAGCTGATGTCAGACTCATGGCCGGCCCTCCCTATACGCGAATTACGCAGCCGCGTAGGGCCCCCGTCACCACCAGGGCCCCGAAGTGGCGAAAAAATGAAAATAAAAAAAGATCCAAATCTGGCAACCCATTTCATAGAACTTCCGTACCAACGTGCGCTTTAAAAAGAATGTTGCCTGCACTTTAATGATCCCCCCACTTGAACACACCTGAACCAATTTGGCAACCCAAATAATGACGTTACGCCACTCTTAGCAACGATTGGTCAACATCATTGCATCTGAGCCTGTCACAGTGTGCATTTACAAGCGCATTTTGTTTCAATAAAGTTGGGGAAAAGAAAAAAAACGAGCACATTTAGTCACGCTGATCAAAGCGACAACAAGAGAACTTCATGCCAAAGAGACTTTATCCATCAGGAGCTGAGAAAAGCAGAAGAACTGAAACATCAATCACAAGGTAAGTTTGGAGGATGTTGGAGCTTATTTTTACATTAATCCTGCCTTTCTGTGCAGCTGCGTGATTTACGTAAATACTAATCGATCCGAGGTGAAGATCATTGCACAGAAACTTTATCATAAACGACCCTGTTTGTCGTCATTTCCAATGGAAAACTCGAAAATAATTCTGATATCCAAGTTTCCAAGAAGATGAGGACAGACATGAGCTTCTAAAACGGTGGAGAACAGAGAAAAGTAAATAATGACAACGGTATAATCGCTGATAAATGTTTCTACTCACGTTATCTTATTGTTTCATTGTTTTGCTAACACATATTTAGTGCATTCTGCATTTTCTGGTTTATGTCAGTATAAAAACTGCTGTTTATCTGTTATAGACAGTCAGGTATTCTAACTTTTTCAACAAAGAATGTGTCTTAAAATCTAGCATTGGCATGAAATATGGAGAATGAAAACTGCCAAATATAAATAGGAAAAAAATGTTCTCATGAATGAAAAACAAAATAAATGTACTAATTTTAAAATTATGAACATACAAAATAATAGATAAAGAAGTGCATAAATGCTTATATTTCCATTTATACTCAAATCATTGTTCACATTTATTATTTATAAATGGATACATTGATTTCTTATTTGTATTTTGCAGTTTTGGTTTACATAATGAGGTTTTGCAGTTTCTTCTGCTCTCAAAAATTATCAAAAAGTACTGGAGGAGGTGCAGCGTCTACATCCCATAATGTTCCTGACATCACTGAAGATGTCATCTAAGGTCATTTTAATAGCATGTAAAGTCATTTAAAAACAGTGTCTGCATAAACCCTTTTTTCATAAACAGCAGCGGAAGAGCATGGAGTCCCAAACTGTTCATAATTAAATTAATAAATATGACCTCATGCAAATATACAATCAAACAATAAATCTCTTATAAATATATAAAAAGATCTTGAAATTGTGAAAAACCTGCACACAGATTTTAAATGAGCCACTAAACTATTATTAGTATTCTGCTATAGATATTTTATTAGCTTTATCATTGATTATTGTATAATAATAATTCTTGTTTTTTAGCTGCAGAAGAAACTGTTGTCACCACATCTACTGTTGGAAGGGAAAACATTTGACTGTTTTAGTTTTTACTGTTTGCTTTTATTGAAGTTATGTGTCTTATGTTCCAGAGGCTCCAAGAGAGGCGTGAATGGAGGAGGAGCTACTGGATCCAAAATTCCACCTACTTCAAATCCAATACAGCTGAAGTCCAGCTGAATGGCCAACCACACTCTCTGATCCAGTAAGAATGGATTTGGTGCAAAGACGTCCTTTACAGACTGAGAAAGACTCGGACTTTCCAAAATCCCCTCATTGAGCTGTTGTGTTCTTTATTTTGGATTGTTTTATCGTTATTTGACTTTCTATTAAGTTGCTGTTTTTAATAAGTTGGAGTTTTGTGAATGTCATTTGTTGAGTGCCTAATGTTTCATTAAAAAATATATGTCTATATATTTACATTTGTCATTCAAATTTTTTTCTTTGCATTTAAAAATTGTTTGGCACCACTAATTGTGGATCCAACATGCAGGCAATAAATATACTGTGTTCAATTCTTCGGCAGCAACCATAATTCACAAATGTATTAATAGACAGATCTCATTTATATTACAACAACAGTTGCGTTTTTTTTTAAGCTGCTGATCAGTTAGAGGGCCCACAAATGAAATTTCGCTTAGGGCCCCCAGAAGACCAGGGCCGGCCCTGGTCAGACTGTAGGAAGAAATCCAAGCAAATGAGCATTCAGGGCAAGAATGTGCAAACACAAAGAACTGCAACTCAAATCAAAAACTAATTATTTTTAGTTACTGGTGCTTCTGACATAATATTCAGGATTCAGAGTGTTTATTGTCTCATGTACAGTAAGGAAACAGGTTTCCCTGTACAATGAGATTCTTACTTTGCCGTTCGCTCTGAATGCCATGAGGTTAAAAGTTAAGTAAAATAAAAGATGGGGTAGGATATTTCTGTCAGGTAGGGAGGGCTGATGAGCGTAAAGTACCCAAAAATACAGAGACGGGAGGCAAATGGTTCCAGGGCAAGGGGTTTATTTAACTAACAAAAAGAGCTGTAGGGCAGGGAAACAAAACTAAACTTACTGTGGGTAAAACATGAACACAGAGCAGAAGCCAGTCAGGGAAGAGACGGTAATGGACCAGGATAGCAGAGACAAGATTTATATACAGACAGGACTGACCAGAAACAGGTGACAATGATCAAGACAGATTATAACCAGGGAAGTAAAACTCAAAACCATGACATAACAGTAAACCTTTCAAAATAAAACAGGAAACAGAACTCAAACATGACAAAAACAAAACGGAAAGCAAAAGCCAATACAAAGAAACCCAAACCATGACAATTTACGGGATATCTGGAACATTCACACAAAATATGAAATGTAACTAAGCATCAGTAAATGACAAAACCTTCATAGAAATCAGCTGTTGTGCAAATTCAGCTGAGAATAACTTTTGTTAGCTAAACAGAGTAATAAACTTGGATGTTGTTGAATATTAAGGTGTAAGAACAGTAATAAATGTTGAGGCGTTTGATGGCAGAGGAAAAAAAAAAAAATCCTGGGTCTGGAATTCTTGCACTTCACACTCCTATACCTCCGTCCCGAGGGGAGGAGAGTGAACAGACCTTGTTGCGGGTGGGTGGGGTCCTCGATGATGGAGGCAGCTCTTCTGTGGACCCTGCACTTGTAAATGCTCTGCAGCTAGGGCAAGGGAGTCCTGACCTGGTGGTCTTGTACGCAGTCTTCACCACTCTCTGCAGGCGTTTGCGGTCCATGGTGGTAGAGCTGCCGTACCACACTGCTGGTTCAGATGGGCTCAACAAAGCAGCTGTAGATGTTGCTGAGGATCTTTGGGGACGTGCCAAACTTCCTCAGCCTCCTCAGAAAGTACAGCCGCTGATAAGCTTTTTTCACCAGCCGTGTAGTGTTAAGTGTCCAGGTGAGGTCCTGGCTGAGGTGGACCCCCAGACATTTAAAGCTGCTCATCCTCTCCACTTCCAGACCTCCGATAAGCAGTGGCTGATGAAGGCTCCTCTCCTTCCTCATTTCCACCATAATCTCCTGTCTGTGTTGAGAGTGAGATTGTTGTCCTCACACCATGTCACCAGAGTGGTCGCCTCCCACCTGTAGGCTGCCTACAGGAGGGAGGTGTTATATGTGTCCCATAATATGAAGGAATTACACTAAATGTCAACAAAAGCCAAAGGAGGGGATATCAAAATGTAAATCAGACATTGCCAGTGAGAAATTTTAGAATGAGTTTAGTTTAGTTGTGTTATATACCCAATCCAACTCAGTTACAGATGCCTCCAGTTTGTAGAGTGTATCATTTTGATAATGGTGGAAAAAAAGGGGATACAACATTTAACAACAATTTCAATGTGACTTGAGCAGCATATTAGCCTTTTCTGACAGCTACATTAAAGGATGTTGCTTGCAAAAATCAAAAGCAAAATAGCATATCTGTTGATTTGCATTCCTTTTATAGAGTGCTATCCCATATATTTGAAAATAATTACAATTTTACATAAAAGACACATTTTAAAATCAGGTAGTATTGGTAAAAAAAGTATAGGACCCATATGTTGTTGAGACATCATTGATTCTTTTTGCTTTTTTGCCAACCTTCAATCTATCTGTGCTGTGTTGATGGTCCAAAATGTGGAAAACTAAAATAGCGTACTTTTATAAAGTGAATAATGACACTTTAATAGATCATTTAGTAAAATTAGCTTAGTAAAATTTCCCAACTTGATTCAACAATAAGCATTGAGTTAAGTCAGTAAGGACAAGGTATCACAAATAGAATTTCAGGTAATTTCATTTTAGTTTAACTTTGGTTCAAATCAGAGGATCATAGAAAGCTAAACATATCTATATATGGTATTTTTTAAGTATTTACAATTGTTAGTTCACCCAAACTCAACCACAGAGACATTGAACCACGAGAGGAAAATTAATTATGTAGTGTGTTTACTTCATAGTGTGTTTTTAGTGTAAAAACCACCTTTCTGTGCAGATTCTGAATGCATATTTTTTTAACTGTTCGACCTATACAAAGCGCAGAAACAATCAGATCACATCTACTAATTTAAATGTCACCAAATCAGAGTGATTAGATTTGAGAAAAATAAAAACCAAAAATATATCACCGGCCACAAGTGTAGGTGTGGGTTCAGGGAAATGTTCAGCTTTAGTGAGACAAACAAAACATATCAATAAATGACTCACGCAGTTTGATTATTCAGTCAAGCTAGTTGAAGAAAAGGTCTCGGGGATGCAGAGTCTGAAGGAGGAAACAGTGTGTGCTTGTTTCTTCTCAGAGCCCTGGCAGCTAAAGGGAATGAATAACAGTGTGGACTTTCAGATGCTCTGTTCTCTCCGCACTGTAGCACATCTCTCTGACCTCAGCTAGCCATCACTGAAGATTAGCCATGGGGAAAAGATAACTCACTCTGTAAACACTTTGAGTCATTCTCTTTAAGCCAAATAGGCTCTACTTCAAATAAATCACGTTTTTTTTTATGTTTCTATTGCAACTTTCCACAGATTTTTGCAGCTTTACCATTTTTTTTAGACCAGTGTTTTGCAACAAGCAGAGATCTCATCTTTAAATCAGTGAAATACAAATACATAGTTCTTTATGTGATTATTGTTGATGTTTAATTTGCTAGGACGCAATTGCAAATCTGGAAAATTCTGTATTAGATACATCTGTGTTATGTCTTGTTAATAACCAACTTTTTCTTGAATTGTGTTATTATGCAGAAAAAAATACAATACAATGTATGCACCTGAAATACATGTTTACTGAAGAGGATTATTTGCTTCCAAGGTAATAGATATTAGATATTTAGTTAGAGAAAAACAAGCCAATTTCTAAAGTTTCAAATTCTTTTTACATTTGATCTTTGCATATTGCCCAAAAATCATTTGCAATATTTTTATAGTGCAAATTCATAAAATGGAAGCCACAACCAAATTATTATTAATTAAAAATTTTAAAAAATAATACATGTTTCAAAAATATTATATTTATTTGATGATAAATCGGAATTTACTATTTTTTAGCATGAAAAAACATGGCTAAATTTAGAGAAACCAAATACAAGTTTTATAGTCAATAATATGAAAAAACTTCATTCACATGTTTTACTTATTTTTTTTTATTTTACCTGTATATAACCTTCCTATAGCAGCTGTTTGCATTACACATATGCTGTTAGAAATAAATAAATAAAACAAGCTGAGGCTTTTAAGTGAGCTTTTAGGCAGAGACAGTGTGTCTCTTTTTGTTTCGCATCAAGCTGACAGGAATTCAATAGTTCCAGAGACTCATTAAGTGTTGGCAATTTACCTGCTGCAACATGTCTACTCCATGTGTGCACTGAGAGCCCCTTAGCACACATGTTCTGGTGCAGAAGTAGCAGGACTTGCTCTTTATGCAGAGCCTCACTCTGGTGCTCAGTGGTTCACAGCTCACACACAAACACAAGCTTTCCTGTGGCTGATACCTCCGTACAGTTTTTTAATGACTTACGCTCATTCTAGCACACAAGAAAGGCAAACAGGATGGTTTGTGTTCCATTTTTTAAAGACCTCATGCATGACATCTCATGTCATACACAATCTATTGAAAATAATCAAATCAAATCAAACTTAATTTTGTGAATGAAATATTATTGAGTTTAAATGTTTAATTAAAATTTGGAAGGTGGGCCAAAGAACAGCACAGTGTTTGCATTTGATTGAGGAACGCAAAACATTTATAAACCTAAAGATGCTTTCATAAAATGAAACAAAACACTCCTCGTATATTGTAGCTTCGTTGTTGGCTAAAGTCAATTTCAATCATTGTGAAAAAGTTCCTTCTGTGAAATAACTTAAAAAATAAAGAAGAGAAACTTTGCTCTTATCATTATGCTGATTTGATTTGGCGTCCTCTCTTGCACTTTTATACTCTTCTATACTTTGAGCAGTTTAAGCTTTTGACATTTTCTGTTGAAAAAAAGGTACATAAAATGTGACCTTTCAATTTTCCATTAGATTCAGACAAGTTTTCATTTTTTCCCCCTTTCACAAAACTTTATTTTGGACTTTCAGTCCAATTATTTTTACATTTCATGTGTCTTGAAGAGACTTCTCTTCAAATAATAACTGCACACAAAATCCATTATTCACTTGGTCTGAATGTATTCCCCAACAGTGGGCTATTTTCTCTAGATTAGATTCACACAGAGGTTGCATATCAGCATAAAAACAAACAAGAAAAAAAAATAAAAAGAAGAAAAGTCAGTGCACGCTTGCACACTGTGAGCTGGAATCACAAATTCTGATGTGTGACTGCATCCTTTAATTGTCGTTTCAAACAGAAACCAATCTAGTCAGTCAGAGTGGAATGGAAGTTACCCGGAAGTGGGACTTCATGCCACAGCATTAGATCGAAACTGCATCACAGGATCAGTTCTTGTGATCAACTTGACACTAAAAAGAGTATTATTTATGGGCCAGCAACTTTAAATGGCACATTTAACCCTTTAACATTCTTTGGACAACCGCAGCTCCTCAACCGCTGAATCAATTTAATTCCAGCAGATTTAGAAAAAGGGGAAAAGGAGCTTTGCACCAGTATGTAACACTTTACAGTAGTCAAATGTTAATCAATCAGCTGATATTGTGGCAAAAAAAGCTGATATGCAAAAACTGCATCAGTATCCATTGGAGTTACATGATTCCATAAACTGTTAAAGACTTACAAAGAGTGTGTATTATTTAGGCATCGCTTGCAACATCTTCCATATTAAAGGGTCTCAAAAACTATACAACGACTAGTCATGCTTTGGCTGAAAAAATACCAACTAAACCTTTTATAATTATTGTAGATGTCTGAGTGATTGTATAAAATCATAATTACATTTGACTACACATCGTGCATCGTCCATCAGTGTAGGGTATCAAAATCAAAAACAACTTTGTAGACTTTTATTCTTTCTTTTCTCTTTCATCTCTAATCAATTTCACTTTATTTGCTACTTTTTAAAAATTTATTTAATATGTAGATCTTCATTAAATCTTTCCAGTCAGATTAAATACAAATATTTTTTCCCCTGAAAACCTGATTTGTACCACTGTTGAATTAGTAAACCAAAATAACTAGCTTCTTTATATCGTTAGTTAGCAGATACAGAGATAATTATAAATCAAAATATTGGTTAAATAAACATTACGTCATTCTAAGTTTACTACAACTTAAATAAGACTGATACAATTAGGACTTTATTGTCTACAGTCACATTAAGGACCTATTCCTACACATTTAACAGTAAATTAATAAATAAACAATAATGGTTAGATGAGTCAAAGAAAACAAAAAGACAAAAGGACTTCTATGTTTTCATGTCTATCTTCATTGTAGGCTATAAAGAATAGATGATAAAACCTTCAATGTCTTATAGCAGTCAGAAAGCTAACAGTAAAATGTGTGCCATGCAGGTTGTTTATAAAGTGGTTTGAAATGCAGAGCTAGTGTCTGATATCAGGTGTCAGTGTCAATGACAGTTGTATGAGTGCCACTGTTGTCATATTTCCACGAAAGACCTGTCAGAGTGAGTATTTTACATCCAGTTTTCTTTGAAAAACAAAACAAAAAACAAGAAAAACCCATCAAAACACTGGGTTTTAAGATATATAAGCCTCGTTGAAGAGGAGGGCTGAGGGCAAAAGAAACAGTACATTTGTAGATGGCATAAATTTGATATATGAACTCTCTTCTTGTGAATGATCATTTAAACTGTGAAAGAGAGTTTTTATGAAAGATTCTTGCTGTTGTTTTACTGCATCTGTTCTGTAAAAGTATTGCCTACTTTCCATAAATTACAAGGATATTTGTGCTATCAAGGCCAAACGGAGGGAACATTAGTACACACTGTGTAGACTCTTTACATCAAACATTAATGCTGAAGAGATGTAATGTCCAGAGTACTTATGTTGCCCATGCATTCATAGTCACATTTTAAAAGAGAGTCGATTTCAGAAAGCTTTAGGATCTCACCAGTCTCTTCCAGCACTGATAAACTTGCAAATGATAACGATCAGCCTAAGAAAACTAAATAATCTGTCGATGATTCACAGAAGATGAATTGTTTGAATAATCATTCCCTGGATGACAATGTAGTGCATCATTGGATTTACCGTGGATATTAGCCAATTGAGTCAGACAATGCCTAATTAGTGTAAAGAAATCTGTGTTTATCAGACTGATGCTGTGCAGATATTTAATTTTGGATTTTGCTTAAGCATTAAGGAAGAAAGTTTTATTAAACAAATAATGTTAACTCATTAACACCAGAGCTTTTGGTCCTGCGGTTCATACTCTTAACTGCCGTAACGTTTACTCAATAACATCATTCTTGCAGATTCTTTTTTTTTTTTTTTTTTTTTTTTTATTCTTGCAGATTCTAAAACGGAGAAAAGCAGCTTTGCGCTGAAATGCAACATTTTGCGTTCATTAAGAGTTACATATCAGTGCAAAGCCAATATGAAAAACTGCTTTTAGAATGACGGTCTACAACAGAATTAATGTTCTGTATATTTTTATTATTGTATTAGTCTTTTTTTTTGTCATCCTGTGTACTTTTGATGCTATACTCAAAGTACTGTTTTGATGGTTATGTGTTCTTTTTACTGATTGGACTACGAGTTCGGGATACATTTTATCTGTCTAATTGATTTTTTCTCTTTTATTTTGTAAAAACCAATTTGTCGCATATTATATACATTGTATACTGAAGTTTACATTAAACAATGAGGAAAGCAGCCCAAATAATTTTGAGAGATGCGTATTTCATAACTTTTCTTTCCTTTAACGTTTAAGTGTAAAGTTTTTAAAAGTACAAACATTTTCCTGTGCAGTTTTTTGATACAGCTTCATATGTTTAAAATTGTAAATATTGAGTGGTTTATGTTTTTAATTTATTGCAACAAATGCTTTATCTTTGCTTATACTGATTGTATAAACACACAAATACGAAATTGATTTGTTTAATGTATTTGCTTATGTATTAACAAGCTTAAGTCTCTGCCACTGATTGTGTATGAGAACTGGAGTGAGCGACCCCTCCCCTCCGGCGTTCCAAACAGGAAGTACTCAATGATCCCAAGAGGCCAAAATCCCATAGACTACTATAGAGACATAAACAGTTTTTACTCATTCATTATATTTGTCAGAATGTAATGCTCTGGCATGTTTTATTTTCATGCTCTTGCTAATCCAAATATTTTCTTCATGATATTTTTTTTGCAATGCAAGTTACTCAGGTTATAAACTGGCCAACCAGATTTGTCAATAACGTCCAAAGCTCAAAGTGTTTAACAGATTTCGTGTAGCTGCCTTTCAAGTGGTAGGGGTGTGGACTTCCAATAAGATCATTCCTGATTGGTGAGAGTGTTTGCCATCGAAATGTTGACATCATCTGGCTCCAACATGGGGACATCCAAGTGGCTAAAAAATGGGGACTGAATCGTTCATTTCCATGGATGGCATCACATTCATTCGGTGCAGTTCTCATATACAGTCAATGGTCTCTGCCATCTTGCTTTTTTCCCCTGATAGTTACTGGTTTATGTTGCTGATAGGTTCTCTTGGTTCATGATGTGTTCCTTTGAATGTTTGGTCTTGTGATTCCACTTTCTCTTCCTCTTTTATATCATCATAGCAGCTCTATTTAGAATGTCTGATCATGGCTTAATTGCTCAAACGCATCCTCTGTCTGTTGACAAGCTGAGGTTGGTGATGAAACATTCTCGTTGGATAAACTGATAAATAATAGGCAGGTTTTCTCGGCTCATTTCATTTGATTGACTCAAGCTCACACTCAAAGGGAAATGAACCTAGACAAGAGTGACAGGCGTATTCAGAGTAAAGCATTGTGGGCTTCTTAAGATTTCAGATTGGTGCTTGCTGTCTAGGAGAGCAACCATCTTTTTCTGTAGGACTGGTTAATGAAGTTTTTTCCAGGCTTTTGCTGGCAGTTTGACTTTATCACAGAATCGGGTGATTTTTTTGCCATGAACATGGCTGCAGTCTTTAGTTGTCAAGGACGAAAACATGCAGAAAAAACACTTTTGCTCTTTAAACATTTGTTCTATGCTATTTGCATTTTATGTTTTAACTTTTTTTTTTAACTCAATAGTTTAATTATCGGTTAATAGATTTGTTAACTTATGTAATGTTTATCCACTTAATCCTTTGATGCGCAACATGGGTCAAAAGTGACCCGGCTGAGTTTTTATTTCTGATATCTTTGCAACAAATTCATATTATCCTTCAGCAGTCAAGGTATTCCTCAATTAACTTGTTTTAGACTATCACACATAATGATCTTATTTTTTCATTTCTTACTTTTTGAATAAAAACTGTTTTTGGATCACTACCCCTCTAATGCGCACCATGGGTCCAAAATGACCCATATTCATTTTCTATGTTATTTATTATATGGCTCAGTATTTACACAATATAACTTTGAAATAAATTACATTTAATCATTTATTCCTCCATATATGTTCAAAAGATCTTTTTGTGTGTACCTCTTGCGCACCATGCATGATAACAAAGCAGTGAATGACAACAGTCAGAAGAAGAAGCCAGCAGTGATCCAGTACTATAACAAATCAAAATGAGGTGTGGACACAGTGGATCAAATGGTTAGAAACTATTAATGTCTGCAGAGAACACGGAGGTGGCCCATGGTTCTCTGGTACAACATGCTGGATGTTGTCACCGTCTATGCCTTCACTGCACAACACCCTGGCTATCCGGGTGGTGTCAGCGATGCACGGCGGCTTTTTATCAACGAGCTGGCAAAGAGCTTGTCATGCCACATATGAAGAGGCGCATTGAGGGCACACCCCAACTCCAAAAGCATGTTTAGGTGGCAGTTGCTCAGGTGGTTGATCAAGTCAGGCAATGATCGGAGGATTGGCGGTTCAATCCCTGCTTCTCCCCAGTCAACTGTTGTGTCCTTGGGCAAGACACTTCCCCCTCCAGTGTGGCTCCACTGGTGTGTGAATGTGCATGAATGTCCCAGTGATGGGACCGTGGGCGCCAACTGCTATGCCTCTGTCAGTCTGCCCCAGGGCAGCTGTGGCTACAACAGTAGTTGACGGTCACCAAGTATGAATGAAGAGTGAATCAATAATGGACACATTGTGGGAGCGTTGAGCGTCTAGAAAAGTGCGGGTAAATCCAATCCAATCTATTATTATTATTATTATTATTATTATTATTATTATTATTATTATTATTATTATTATTATTATTATTATTATTATTCAGGCAATGGAAAGATGTGGGTTTAAAAACCAAACAGCGCCACCATCCAGCCTGAAGAGAGCATCAGACAAGAGGGCCAAAGGAAGAGGAAGAGGTGTGCGATCTGCCAAGTTTCCTAAGACAGAAAAGTTAAAGCTGGTGCTCTCACTGCACCAGATTTGTATGCAGAACACAAATATCACATTATAATTTGAGAGGAATGTAAAAACGAAGGTCGCAATTTGTGTAAACAGATGTGCCAGTTTAAAGTTGTTAAAATACTGATACAGTTCAGATTGTTAGACATGCTATGCTATCAAAGGGAAGGGTTACAATTAGAAAATAACCATGTTTCGATTAAAGACATAAATGTTTGGCCCAACTCATTGTAAAAAGAATACTTCAAAACAAATATTATTATAGTATTAGGTAATTTCATTAACATCACACTTAAATGACTTAGTCATTTTTGATATTTGTATGTAAATTTGTTGTAAAAACCACTCTTATCCATAAAGTATGAAAGGAAAAATGAAAATAATAATCTGGGTTAATGAAAAACAAGATATGTAAATAATTCTTGGAATATTCAACAGTAAAAAAAATATATATTTTAAAAGATATGACAAGATAAAAACTCAGCCATCATAAACTTACATAGAAATTGAGACAGAATTGTCTAATATTTAAAAAAAGGGTGACACCTAAATTAGGTACCAGTAATTTAATCCCTACTTTTAATTTACTGTCTACATGTTAATTTTATTTAACAAAAAAAAAAAAAAAAACATTTTTGCTCATTCTTCTGGTGTTAAATCCTCTGCGTAAAATCAGGCACTAAGAGTTAACCTAAGAGTTAACAGTAATTAAAAAAAATAAATAAATACATTGTTTCATCCTAAAACCAAATGTTTGCCATTTAAACTAAGATAAATAGCAGAAATAGGAAAAATGACATTATTAATAGCTACCTGAGGAAAATTTACAAGCTTCTTACTCCCAAAGGTAGAAGTTTCTGACAGAACATCAAACCATAAAGATAATCCTCCAAGATCCATACATTTCCTTATTTGGGTGTTGAAAAAAACACTCACTCATGCTCCACAACCGCACATCTCACAAATCTTTGTTAAAAAAACACACACTGTGTAATATTGTCATTCGTCATTGTCTTTACAAACTAATCTTAAACACTCTTACATTCTGAATAAGCAAAAACTGTACAAGTTTTGCTGTTATTTGTGTATTTTGTTTGTTTTATTTTCACATTTTATTTTAGTGATTGCCAATGGTTTTCATTTTATTTAACAATTAGGGGTTGGCTGAATTTCTATTCATTTTGAGGGAAAAGAACTGACAGTGCCAAGAGATAAGGTAAAAGAGCTGCCATAAAATTCTGGGATTACTACTGATGATCTGCAAGTGTGACAACATTCTTTTCTTATCAGTCCATTTCACACCAGCTTGCACTCCAATAGATATAATTTCACATTATCATATAGCAGATACAGGTCAGTGACACGTCTGCTCCTGTATCATTCCTTGTATCAAGACAGACAAAATCTATGATGTAAAACTTTGGGAAGGACCAAACTATTTTTGGATTCCTTCTTGTGAAGGAGAAAACTTTTAGGAAGAACTGGTCAACACAAGCCGAAGTGCAGAATAAAATTAATTTTATGAGAAAAAAGGTGAGCGTAAATGAGAACAATGAAAACATGCAACGTTTCTGTCCTTTTTTGCAAATAACTGTAAATATTCATGTTGAATCATATCAAAGAAAAGCATAAATATAGAAAAAAAAAACTATCCATCAATGCAAGAATACAAACTTCATTCACTAAGAAGAAAAGATTTTTCAATTCTCCAGATTTCTTGCTTTATTGTGTAAATTGATTGTGTAAACTACAAGATCTGCTTATCTTGTGAGTTATAATCACTTGCAATTTTCCACCAGGGATAATAAAGTAAATCTGAGTTTAATCACACATCAAAGTATTTAATGGAAAAATATGTACACACCAAGTATCACACCAAGTGTCTGAAGCCATCAAGATGCGCAGTGATGGCAAATCATGTGGCTTAGATCACATCACAGTGAGCATTTAAGTATGCCAACCTGAGGATTTGTCCACTTTCTACCATTTGTTTTACTGGCCTTTTGACTCATAACCTGACTCAATGACGTTTTTATTGATGGTTCCTGGTATTAAAATCAAGACATGCAAGCTTAACTGTATTGACAATTATAGACTTATAGCATTAGCCAGTGTCCTCTCAAAGGTTTTGGAAAGAATTTTATTTGGTTTTAAAGCTCAACATGGGACAGACATTTTCAGTTTTGCGTTGAAAGAAATTGTCAATATGGTCAGACAAGATAATTCATCTGTACTTATGTGTTTTCTGGATGCATCTAAAGCATCTGACAGGATAAATCACACCAAATATTTTATGAACATGAAAAATCGGGCTACACCACGGTATATTATAAGACTACTAGCCTTCTGGTCTGCGCATCAGAAAATAATGTTTAGGTGGAATGACCAATGTGGAAAGACAACAAGGTGTTTTATTGTTTTTAACCTGTACGGAGAGATTACCTGTAGAAGGCTGTAAATTAATGCCATACTGGTTGCATGGTGGTTTTAAAGTAAATCATCTGATGATGCAGATTAATTAGTTGTTTTTAGCCCCAGCAGCTCCAGATTGCACCAACTTTTAAATGTCGGTTCTGAGTTTGGTTTTAAAAGTGATATTTTATAGAATTCCAGTGAAAGGGTTGTGTTGATTTGTCGTACAAGGATGATGTTACATTGCATTTTTTTTTTTTGCTTTAAACTTTCAGATTCTGAGCTTGCTGTCTGTCACAAAGTGAAATATCTTTTCTTATCATCAATGATAAACTCACAGATGATGATGATGATCTGTGAGTTTAT
This sequence comes from Oryzias curvinotus, assembly GCA_023969325.1. Taxonomy (NCBI): domain Eukaryota; kingdom Metazoa; phylum Chordata; class Actinopteri; order Beloniformes; family Adrianichthyidae; genus Oryzias; species Oryzias curvinotus. Next base: position 4,745,076 of record CM043720.1, read on the forward strand.
CACACACACACACAGATGATGAGGATGATATCCACAGACAACGGTGTATTATATGCTCAGGCAAACATGCTTGCAGGCAGATTTTATTCATGTTCTGACATTATTGTATTCAAAACTTACTTCACACCACTGTATACTGCACACCTGTGGACCAATAGGGGATCCAGCATGATGAGGCTGCAGGTAGCCTATAATGATGCCCTAAAGATTTAACAAATTCATCTTAACTCTCACCAATGTAAGATACAGCACTTTTAGATAAGTCTCTTATTTGGAGGTTTTGGTATGGTCCCTCTTTTTTTTAAATGTTTACGTTTTTTTTTACGTCAGCAATAGCTTGTCTTTCTTTTTTTAAGTTTATGGTACTTGGTAATTTTACGTCACTGTGTTTATACTTGCATTATCATGAATGCTCTCTATTTATGTTTTTATTCTTAAGACCTGTACACACCGGGACGAATTTTGCGCGCGATATTCGTCGACATCTAACGCCTCCTGACTAAACAAAGGGCACCAATGTGAGTGTGCAAACCGAGACGAAAAGACGCCACGCGTCAAAGCGTCACTTTTTTAAAAACGCCTCGGGTTCGTTTTTTTGGTTTGACGCGCCGCGTCAAAAACTATACAACCAATGAGAATGGCGCTTTTGCACACATGTCTGGAGCTTCTGAAGTTACAGTAAAACACAACTTGGGGGCGCTCAAACACAAAACTGCCTTTCTGAGCACACATACCAGCAAAGAAGATAGACGCCAAGAAGCGTCTACACTGCTGCAAACAAATAACGACGGACATTCTAAAATATCCCCGAAAACGCTCATGATACATTTTCAGCTCTTGTACCCGTCAATAAAACTCACCATGTTCTTCTCTTCTCGTAACTATGGGATGTACCCAAAATCGGCGTCTTTTCCGGCGTCTTTCATCATTCAACAGAACAATAATTTCTTCATCATTGGAACTGGAGCTGGAGCTACTGGTGCTTGAAATATTCATGTTTTCTTTGTATGATTCTGACAAGCGCGTAAATACTGGCTCTCTTCTTCTGAGTTTAAAGGGATCACCTTACAGGAGTATTTCTGTTTTACATTAAGCCCCATCTAATGTCAGGGAATGAAATTGCATGTTGGCTCGGCTAATCGTCAGCGAAAATCACCTGGGTGTGAACACAAAAGACGTGGCGAAAAACGCTGGCGAATAACGCCTGGCGAATATTCGTCCCGGTGTGTACCGGCCTTTAAGTCTTTTATTTGTTTTGTGTGTATTGTGGCAAATGAACCTTGTGTATGTAAGCATTCTTCTTATGCATCTTTGGTTGAAGACCTAGTGTGCAAAATGTCAGATTAGTGTTGAACAGTGTTTAGATATTTTTTGACCTTCTGCAAAGAAATTTAACTTTAAATTTAACAGAAAGTCGACGGATAAATCCAACCGTTTTAGCTGAGTGATATAGCAATGATCAAAAAAACATTTTACTTAATAACAGCTGGATTTTGCGTCAATAATGGTTGAAGCAAATGGTTTTTGAGCTCTTTGGTCAGGCTTTGAAATCTAGGTTTAAATCAAATGGTAATGCTTTTCTCATGCATCCTCAGGGCCATTATGTATGAATCGATACAATCAGAAAAGACTTTCAAGCTGTGCTTGTGACCAGCTCTTGCAGACCAGACTCTTATGTTTCATTAATTCCTCTGAAATGAAATTCAGACTTTCAGGGTCCCTTTTCCTTTCCTATAATCTAATAGCTGCAATGACACAGCTTTCTAAATTAAATCAATGTTAATTTAGGGGAAACAAAAGATTTCAATCGGAGGAAAAAGTGGTTCCAGGTTGTTAATGGTTTAAAACCATAAAAAATGTACTGTTTCCTTGTTGCAACTGTTTACAGTGGATGCAAAAAAACGTTTTTCTAAAAATGTTATCTTCAGGTTTATCCTTGTTTTTTTTTTTACATTAGACTCTTTGTGATTTATTCTGTTAAAATATAAACTACAGAAAAGGGCAAAAACACCTCAAATATGGTTCATGCTGATGACCTAATTTATGAAAGAGGAACTTTTTACTGTTTCTCATGTGGCATGCCTCCGTCTTCTGCTCCACACTCCCAAATAGACCTGCCGGTCCAATTTTAGTTTTTCAGTATTTTGCTTTAGTGAATCTAAAATAAAGGCAAACTAATATAACTGATCCAGAAGTAAAACAAAGTAAAAATGATTAGAGTTCAAGCAAAACTGTGGTCTTTTTACTACAGAAGAGAAGATTTGTCCTTATTTCAAATGCCAAGAAATAGTGCAGCCACTGCAAAGATGCAGGTCAGTTACACAAAGTGAAGTAGGATGAGAAAAATTGTCTCAATAACTCCAACTGCTTAAAGTATCATACTATTTTATATAAATGTAGTCATCATGCAGATGCTTCTATCTTAATAGACATGCATGTGTGTAAAAAGCAAAGTCAAAAACAGTGCTTTCCAAATTAAGTGCTACTAAAAGTGCTGCAGTTTCAACATACCAAGTGCTTAATATTTAAACAAATGCATGTATTTTAAGTAAATACGAAACATTCTCTTTTACAAATAGCTTCTAAGGAAAACAGAGAGCAAGGAAGATGCCCTTTTCTGTGCTTGAGAATGGAGCCTTAGCACCTCAGCTTTTGATGTTGACTGCATATGCATGCTGGGAAAATGTGTGCTCTCACCATTTGTGTTACTCCCAGTCTCTTTCCTTCTAAATTCCAGGGTTTCTAACATATATCCAGGTCCGGATGATCAGAAAGGGCCATCAACATGCAATCTATCCTCTAAGGTAGAGAATTCAGAATTTACCTCGGGGATAACCCATAACCCTGAAACTCCAAAAACTCCAAAATGCAAGGAGAACAGGCGTGGTGACAGAAAGAAAAATAAACTTCCTGGTTGAACGATTGTAAAACATTTAATAAAACAAACTTAAAAAAGACAAAACCCATGGAATAACAAAAAGGTGACACAACAGAGCAGTTGACCTGATAAAAATGAAATGAAAATCAGACACTCAAATAGGCTGAGGGCAATTACCAGTAACTAAAATGACGACAGCTGTGGGTCATGATGAACCTGAAACCAGTGTGACTGAGGGCAACTCAGAACATGACCAAAAAGCTCAAAAACCAAACAGAACCACAGAACCTTTACAGGTTAAAATTAGTAGAGAGTTCAAACATGGACTAGCAGGTAGTAGACATAAAGATGAGGCTGAAACAAGCTCCAAGCAAACTATGTTAAATAACAGTGGAATCGATTAACTTAGTTAAATAAAGGTGGTAGAGGTACTCAACAGAAACAGGAAGTAGATGAAGAGGTCACATTCTTGAGTTAAAAATGGAAGTTATCAAAAATAATAATAACAGAAAAAACATTTCCCCCTGGTTTTGAATGAAAAAGTTAAAGAAATTGGACCATTTCCTGATCGATTTTTGCAAAAGTCTACAGAATTTCTTTAGGAATTTTGAATAAGACAACAGGTGTACTCATCTATTGTCTATAGCATTGACCTCAAAAGCAAAATCCATCAGCAAATTAACAACAGGCGTGTCTGGAAAGTCAGCATCTTGATTCAATCTACAAGCTTTTGAGTGGAAGAGGTAGTCCTAGCTTTGGTCCGGTATCTTCTGAATCAATAGGGAATGAATGTCCTGGGGTTGTGGGAAGTTGAAAAGCTTTGTTGTATTAACTACAGAAACAAACTGTGATGCCAAGCGAAAGCAAGACTAATAAAATCAGAATATAAGCTGCATGATATACAGTTTTCCCTTTCTAAATCGTGGCTCACCTTTACCATTCATTCCAGTTTCAATTTTTTTTATTTAAGCAGTGCTCAGTGTTCTGCATCCTGATTGGATGGAGACCTTATCAATCAATCCCCTCTGCGACATGTCTGCTGCAGTTTGTCAACACTGCATAAATCTTCAATCACATCAGATATTTTGTTTTCATTCTATAAAAGTGGATTTATTTTGCAGCGAAGGTTTAAACTTGGAGAGTTTAAACAAGGGAGATAAGAGTGAAAATGTTTGTGTCCGGATGAAAAACATGGATAAAGGGTTTGACGAGGAGTTAAAACATTTGTAATCCTATTTTGTGCATTTGACCTATTGCGGGTTATTTTTAGAATGTAATCCCTGTGATAAATGAGGGACCATCATCAGTAGTTGGACAATGAGATGTTTGGAAACCAATTTGTCAACAATCTTGATCATGGCTGGTTCCAGGGGAAAAAAAAAAAAAAAAAATCAACCATTCATGTATTCAATGGCTAGGATTATTCTCAGTTAAACAAAATAATCAGAAAACCTCTAATGTTAAGTAATCATCTTGTCTGCTGTATATTGTTCACAACAATAACAGCCGATAAGCTGTGGAAGTGTCTTCTTAATGTAATCTTAAACCTTTGGACCATAGAAAATTACACAAATTTATCATTGAGTACACATTTTTTAATGCCTGTTTTCAATGAAAATACAACACCCAGCGTAAATAAATTGGCTTTTACCATGTTAAAATTACAGCAGCTCTTTGTTCTTATTTGTTTTATTTATTTTTGTTGTTTTACAATCCTCTTGTTCTGTTTGCATTTGTAGTGTTGCTTTGACATCGATTTTTATGAAAAGTACTTTAATTCAGTCAGTTGATGTTGTGAAGCACAATATCAAAAAGGTTTTTTGATTTATTGATTTGAACAGTTTTGAAGAAACAGTATTTCAGTACAGCATTTCAGCAACTAAACCTACATGTCTTGATTTTTTAAATTAAAAAGGTATAAATCAAATATTCTGGAGAGGCAACGATAAAATCTCTTTACACTGCAGTCCTGAAGCTCTGCTGTGCAAGATTCCTGATCACATGAGACACATAAGGCGACTTCTCTCAGCTGAACTGAGAGACTGATTGCACCTCAATTGGTCCTGACAGGAGCCTATAAAAATTCTGGTGCACGGCTTGCCTTGTGGACAAGATGTGCTTTAGACCAGCTCAGCTACTCTTTCAGTGAAAGCCTATACAAAAATAAAAAAGGTTTCATCTTGTGTTACATAATTTCTGTTCTGCATTTTTATGACTGTATTCACAGCAGATATCCCACAATCCAAAGACAATATTTGTTGTTGTATTTAAAAAGGTGTGTTTTTGCCGTTGTTTGTTATTAATGTCACTGCAGTTTACAAAAACGGAGGAGCTTGTAAATATAATATAAAATGCAGAGCAGATCTGATGGAATCATTTTGAATTAGGTGACTAACAGAAAAAAGTCACATATTTGTCTGACCACGGAACCTAAATCAAGTCAATATTATTCATTTTTAGCTTTTAAAAGTTACAATTTTACAAGTGTATATATATATATATATAAATATATATATATTTTTCAGCTGAATGTGGCAAGAAAGTTCATTTCCTCTTGAAGTAGCTTTAGAATAAAACGGTAACGCCTGTTTAGGCTGCAAGCTTTCAAAAAAGCCCTCACTAGGTGCCACATTATGGCTGTATGTTTGTCATGCTAATAGTATTTCTTTTCAAATTATGCTTTTTTTTCTACTAATGATAAACCTTGGTTTTCATCTTGTTAACTGAGCTAATGGATTGATGCATTGTATCCAATAAGATACGGTTTTCCAGCTTTCTCTCCCCTCACAAAGAACCTTTTTATTTTCTTAAGGGTTTATTCAAGGACACAGGACACACTTCCTCAGAGGATCTGGACTTTAAAGGATGATCTGGAAGATGTTTCACTGCTCGTCCAAGGAGCTTTTCCAGTTCTAAAGCTGATGGAAAGTTTAGGTTATTTATGTGCTTAAAAAGAGGTGCATGGTAAAAAAAAAAAAAAGATAAAATACCTATTTGTCATGTTTGTAAATGCACTGTCAATGATCCAGTGATGTCTTATGACTTGGTGAAGGTCTTGGTGCGGCTCAGAGGTGGTGGCACTTGTTAGTAGTTTATTGTTGGTGTGTGGCGGGTGTGAATGGGACTCTAGCTCCCTAGGGAAAGATGTCGAAACAGGATTGTACATGGGAAATAGGAATAGAGAATGTTTCTCTATGTTGGATTAATTCCTCTTTCAAACCATACTGTCTCTTTTCATAATTTACTCTTTATCGTCTTCAGAGGAGAGTTCACTGTCATTCAGGTGCAAGTGTGGCCTGATGTTGTGACTTTTCTCTGCAGTCCTTTTTTGTGAAGAGATTATTTCTTTTTCCTATTGCAGCTGAAAGCCCTCCTGACGGCACTGGAAGCTCTGTTCCCCTCTTTGTGTTTTCCCACTGGGGTGGATCAGTTATTGTCTCAGAGTGTTGTTGGGTCTAAATAAACAGGGATGTCGAGTGTGCTGACAAGCTTTCTGATACAAAATGGAGGACAGTGTTGCTTTGCTTGTTGCTCCTCATCTTTCCTAGATTCCATGCTGCAACATCTTCTTTTGGTGGCCAAGTCTAACTGGGGTAACTGCAGTTCCGGGGGGCAGAGTTTGTGTCTTTTTATTACTCCTTCAGATTTTGTTGGTATTTTTTCTTCTGGGTGGTTTCATTTTTCTGACTATTTGTATGTCTCATAAGTAGGTTGTGGGATTCAGACATGAGATACTGATCATTATTGTATATACATTTTATTTTTTTCTCTACACATCTGAGTTCAGAATCATGTCAAAGAAAAGTAAGGTCTTCGTCACATATGGGTGTTGTGGGATTTCGGATTGTCCAGGCCCATGGAGTCACATCTTAAGGGGAGTACATGTGTGTCTTGCAGTTCTCTTGAGGCTTTCACCAAGGGGGGGAAATTGGAATGTAGCATTGCCGTACATGTGGTATGTGTTTCATAAACTATTTTGAAGGCCAATGGAAGTTACGTGCACTTAGTGACATACAGGTGATGCTGCCCTACGGTGCTCTTACACCACACTCTAGTTGTTAGTATGGTGCGAGTACTGGCTCCTTACTGACCACTCACACAAATACTGTATACTGTGTAAATACTGTATACTATGCAAATACTGTAAATAATGTAAGTGCCCGTAGGATGCCCACACCAACTACACTCTGATTGTCTCATTACCTAAATTCTAAGCGTGCACTTATCACTTGAACAACCCTAATTGACCGCTAGCGCAGTCTGTAAGGTTTGGAGAGAGAGAAAAGATAAAAATCTGTATGACACGCCTCGTCTCATCTCACCTGCTTTACCCTTACGCGTCAAGTGTTTGCTATGAATAGTCGACCCCAGCATGCCTGTATAAATTAAGTGTATTAAGATTTTCACGCCACATGATCGCTGACCGCTATGACTTTGATATTTAATGCAATCCACCAGTATATTGCATGAAGGTTTTTCCCATCTTTTGCCCTCATACAGACCATATCCACCCGTACGGGTGGAGGTGACTAAGGCATAAACGATTGTTCTTGGTGTTTTCCCAAGTGAACCTGATGTATCAGTCCACTGCACTGATGTGGCAAATACATTCCTCTCCTTCCTGTTTCCTTCTTGAACTCATGTGCCATCTTTACCAGTGTGAGGGGCCAGTCCCAGGGAAGGATTTCAGGGCCCTGCTTTCTACTCCACATACAGATTGGCCACTTGGATGACTGACTCTGATGAACAGTGAAACATCTCAATAACATTTTAAAGTCCACTTCCCTGAAGAATAGAATCCTGGGATGACATCAACTGGAAGACTGAGGATGTTCACAGACACCCTGCAAGGACACTTGATGAACTAATTTATTACACTAGGTCATCACTCAGATCATTTGTCTCTTCCATTCATGAATACAGCTTTAAGCTATTTCAGTGAGCGGTTTCTCTTTAACCTCAGCCTCTTAAATGGTGCAACTATATTTAAACCATTATTTATAAACTACAATTATGCCCTGGGATGTAGTCTGACTTATCCAAAAAATACAGTATTCTGCATTTTATGGAAGGTACTCTAAACATACTTGATCCTGCCAGTCCCTTCAGCTTAGCCATGCTGCAACAACAAACACGTACAGAAGTCCACTTGTGCCAGTGAACATCAAGCATATAAAGTGTAAAACTCAATGAAAGAAAATATTTTTTTTTTCAATAAAAAAAGAAATAATTGGCAAACTTTAACTTTCAAAACCCTTTATCCTTTGTGATTCGCTTGATTAGTTTTAGGATACAGAGTACATTAAAGTAACTATAATGGGCATGGTTTGTGTTACAGATTACTTCCTTCCTGCATTTGTTGGTGGAGTAATTGCTCCTTTTAGACATGGCTGTGTTAAAGATCATTAGCCAAGCTGTGCTGCTCGGGTCAACGACATTAAACTTTCTTAATCCACAACTGGAAATTACAACATTGCAGTTCAAAAAGATGAATCATATAAACAAACATTCATCACAAAGACCTCATGCAATGAGTCCTTGAATCAAAGATGTTGAGATAGACTTAGTTCTGAATGAAGATCTTTTAAACAACATCCTCAATGGCTGACTGATCAAAGCTTTCATAAAGGTTCCTCTCCGTCATCTCTGCTTTATACTTTAAACAGTATTGATGTTGACCCTTGCTCACATATTTTCACATAATTATGTTTCTATGATATCCTGCTATATCTTCTCCCTTTTCACCCAGAACTGAAATAGTTTGCCATATTCTTACTCTTCCGAAAGTCTAAAATCAGCTCATTTGTCTTGTTTGTAGCTGAGATCAAAGGATTGTTTACCTACCATCTGGCAAAAGTAGAGTGTAACAATAAATCGACTTCATCGATTAATTGTCTCTTGTTCCTATAACCAGATTCATCTGTCTGAGGCAAGTTGTTAATTGAATCTACCTACATCATTATAAAGTCTTTTTAAAGTGAAATAAATCGATTTTATTGGATTTCATTTGGATCAAGGCACAGGGAGATCTTTTTTTCTTTATTAGCGTAGTGCCATCACAGCAGACAACACACGTGATGACAGCAAAAAGGATCAGCCCATACTGTCCAATGTGTGGAAACACTTTGAATTTTGCAAAGACATGTGATCAAAGTGGTATAACGTTGTAATAATGTTCCCCTTTGTCATATTTTGAACTTTATGAAACTAAAATGTGAATGGATTTGCCATTGATTCTTGTTTACTTGTTTGTTTGTGCACATATTTAATTTGCACTTGATTATTTTGCAAGAAATACAAGGAATCTGGAAATCTTCCCCTGCACTGGTCAGTACCATGGTATTTATCTCTGAGTCACACTAAGGTTTTGGCTAAAGATGATCTGGAGGGATTTTAGGCCAGTGAATCGGATCGTTTAAAATGAACCAAAATTGACTATGAATCGTATTGACAGACAGAAATTATAAGAAACGAATTGTTGTTAAAAGGACTCGTAAATACTTATTTTTTCATCTATTCATAGTGGGTTGTGCAGGGTAAGCAGTTTTTATTCATATTTGCATGCTTACTTTGAAAATAAAACACAAGCAAAACTGAAATAGATACCACTGACATCTAGTTACCAGAAACAGTTATAGATGTAACAGTTATAAAGGCATTACAGTCTGAATTACCTGAACTCTATCATATTAAATCCAGGTCAAGCAAAGGTCTTTATTTCTCTCCTTTCTTTTATTTGGCTAAAGAAAAGGTAGCAACTTCTATGAACTGTATTTCCATTTGAGTTTTTTAGATTTCTCCCACAGTCTAGAACCATGCACAACTGCAGAAGTGGTGCTTCTAACTTTCCTCTATGAGGGCACCTGTTCTTTTCTTTCTTCTTTTTTCATAGAGGTCTTTGATAGACCAAATTATTGCGGAGGGTGAACTCCATCTTTTACCTGAGAGAATCAGCTACATGAGCCTGCTGATACTGAGAATCATTAACATCATCACCGTATGCACAAAGAAATTATGATACTCCCAAGTTGTTTAAAAGAATATATAAAACCCTGAATTAGAATAAGACCATTTTTAAAATAAACTCTAAAATATGTACATTCAGTGTTGCTGAAGGATAATAGATTATAGAATTGTAATCACAGAGTGATGTAGTATTGGACTTTTGAATGATAAATAACCTAACCTAATAACCTGCTGGGCAGAAATAAGTGGAGGCTATACATTAAAAATTGCATGTTATATTGTTTTTTTTTTTTCATTATATAGGGGAAATTTTAAATTGGTATGTCTATATTTATATATATAGACACACACTCACTAGATTCTTAAATTTCAAAATGGGCAAGGTGACTCAGAACACACAGAAGGGGTAAAGCTTTCTATACTACCTCAATCCTGCAACAACTTACAGTTGATTTTTTGTTTGGTCTCACTAATGACTGTAAGGATGTATTGTATTAAAAAGCAAAAACAGAACAAAAACTTTTCTAATGTTGCACCCTCACTGCTTCATCCATATCCGCGTTTGTGCATACATCAATGCAGCTTATTTTTCAAAAGTTGCTGTCCCATCATTCCTCGTGGATGCCTGCTGATAAAGGGAAAGGCGCTGTCCAAGGTACTGCATTCTGCCCCTCCCCGGTAGACAACCCGGAGAGACACGTGATCCGCGCGCTGTCTGTGGCTCCTCGCAGTCACTGGATAAACTCAACGGGGAAACCAGATTGCGCCTCCTCTTCCACGAAGATAACTGGATTTTCGCCGCGCGCTTCCCGCTTACTCCATCCGACAGTCTCGTTTCCTCCGCAGTTATGTTTGCTTTCAGATACATTTGGACGAGCAACATATTTCAGGTAATTTTTTTCTTTCTGCCACCGAGCCTGTGAGGTTTTTCTTTCTTTTTTTTTTTAGTGGAGTAAGAGTGAAAGTGGACCTTTTTCTCTGCGCATTTGTCTCGGCGTACTGTGATTCACTTGAAAGCATACCTTGATGTGTGGGATTCGCAAGAAGATCGGAAGCAGACCGAACATATGGAATGTGTTGATTAGAAGGAGCTTAGATCGAGGCTTGTAGTATAAAATTGCATTTTTCTTCTTCTTTTTTTTTTGTCTCCGATTGCAACTATCTGGGGTCCCGTGGAAGTGGGTGCATCCGCAAAGGTAAAATGAACGCTGTTTTAAGGAATTTAGTTGCGCGCAGAAGTCTTGCTGTAGATGTCACCGTACATTGGATTCTACTATGTTTTACATCTCATGCTGTGATATGTTCAGATATGTTGCACATTATTGATGAGATGGTGGTAAAAACCAGGATGAGGTGCTTTTATGGCGGAAGGACCATTATCATTTTATAGATGAACATACCAGTTTAAATGCCGTTATTTTTGCATTTATATTCTGCATGTTTTCACCAATAGCCTGGGGTTAAATGCATTACTTATTAAAGCTCATCTCTACGACTGACATCATTAACACTTCCTCTTTGTCTTACTTGCAAACTCAGAGTAACGATTTGAAATAGCTTCTTTGAAATAAAAGCATTTATTTTGAAAGAGAAAAGTACATTTTGTGGTCCAAACAAGTGAAAAATAATGAAGATGTGACGCTTTAGAGTCTGATTTCACCCCAGAGGAGGAGCGACTGGTTCGTCCAGCACAAACCAACCATTGTGAATCAAATGACGCACTTTTTTCATGTTTGCTTCTCTGCTGAAGGCAGACCTGATAACGTGGCTGTAGATCTTATACCTAATTTTAGGTTTGGAAATTAAAAAAAAAACAAAACAACTATTTCCTTTATATTATTAATATTATTAATATAGGTAATAATTTACTACAAGTCTACGCAGACAAATATTTTCCTTTTTCCCCCTTTTTTCAACACTAAAGCCTACCCATCATTATTTAAACCACTGTTTAAGTTGAGTGCTCCTCTACTTATCTCAATAAATATGATTGTCAAGTGCTTTCTGGAAAGTCCCTGCAATGTGATCACAGTTTAACCATACAGCTAGTATAACAAAGGACTGTAAGTGGCCAAATGGCTCAATTTATGGGATTAGGCTAATTCAGATTTTGATTGAAGCATTGGCCAGAGTGGATTTGTTAATGGATATAGTGAAAGTGCTAATGCTGTTTTACAATCTCTCTCTTTTTTTTTTTTCTACACAGAAAGCATTGACACAGAGGATTGCCTTGAAACCCTTTCTTTTGCTTATCAGCAAGCATGGCATTTTACCCTTTTGCAACTGAGGAAGCAAAGTGAAAAGCCCAAGCCCAAAGCGAGTGACTTGGCATGGACACTAAGATTAAAACTGCCATTTCAACTAAAGTGAAACGGTCTACAAACTAACCAGCATCAGAAAGAACTCTCCCATAATTGCATTCATTATAACAAGTGTGCCCAGTGGATATCCGGATCTGTGCATTTTTTCTAACTCAGCCATGGCAGAGAAGACCTCTGAACAGTTCAAATTGCTTTGGCGGGAAAAGTGAGAGATTTTTCTAGTGGGCTGGAGAGCATGAAGTAATGGTGTCAGTTCCAAAGCATAAATGTTGGCTAAGACCACTAATGTACAGATCTGTGATGATATTTATTCTCTTGTCTTACCATGTGCCTGTTCAAACCTGTATCTCCACATAGGCAGTCAGTCAACCCAACATTGCTTTTAGTCAGTCAAAGGTCTTAAGAAAATCCAGACTCTGTAACTTCCACAGTTTTTTGAGATTGGATCTGTACAGGATGGTTGTTAAAAAAGCTTATAGCACTCAGATCATGTTGGCTGTGGTGCTTCTTTGCTGTTTGGCCGAAATAGGCACTTGTTTGGAGTTTACAGGGGCTGAGGGACAGTGGGCGAGGTTTCCAGTGTGGAATGCATGTTGTGAAAGTGAAATGAGCTTCAACATGAAGACAAAAAGCTCCCACGGGCTGCTAGTTTATTTCGACGATGAAGGATTTTGTGACTTTTTAGAACTTCTCATTCGAAACGGCAAACTCAGTCTCCGTTTCTCGATTTTTTGTGCTGAGCCTGCAACCGTCATATCCGACACGGCGGTCAACGATAGCCGATGGCACACTGTGACAATAAGGAGAAACTTTAAGAACACTACCCTGATGGTGGACAATGAGATAAAGTGGGTGGAGGTCATGTCAAAAAGGCGTGACATGACTGTTTTTAGCCATTTGTTCGTTGGTGGAATACCTCCGGAGTTACGCTCTGTGGCACTGCGTCTGACATCGGCTGCCGTCAAAGATGAGCCCCCCTTCGCTGGATGGATAACGGATGTGACGGTCAACAACACGGAGTGTGCAATCGTCAACAGTGAGGGTGTCTTAATGGACATCTGTGGTACAGCCAACATGTGCCAAAATGGAGGAATCTGCAGTTTGATTGACAATGAACCAACGTGCGACTGCTCCCACACTGGCTTCCAAGGAAAGGACTGCAGTGAAGGTAAGGGGTGAATCACATTTGAAACAAACATTGAGCACATCATGACCTTTTCTGTTGACATGAATTGAGCTTACAAATTCAATTACTTTGTTCTCAGCACTATCCGTTGAAAGAAATGCATTCAAATCCTCCATTTGGCTAACAACCTGTGTTTGTCTTCGTCTCATGATGTGTGCTATTGATCTGCATTACAGTTTTTTTGTAGAGAATGAATCTCCTGCAAGGCCTCATTAGCAAAACATGCAGGTGTTCTCTGTCCCCAAAGGTGTCTTCCATTCCTGTCAAATGGGTCTGTGGGGATTGGTTGACCTATGAAACATCTCCAATGGCTTACCTCGAATGGAAGAGCAGGAATAATCATCTGAGTCAGATGGAGTAAACATGAGTGATATCACTGCAATTCCTGCAGTGGATTAGTAGTGATGGCAACAAAAAAAGAGCCTGGCGGCCATAGATACAGATGAGGTTTATGGATTAGTTATGAAGCATGATCCTTAAAATACCATTCTTCCTGCAGACATCTAGAAGGCTTGCTGTATGGAGTCTTGAGTTTGAAAGGGTAATTTTATAAAAACGAAATGACTGAGAAAGAGTAAGCAAGTGTAATGTGACAAATAGAAAACTTATGATATTAAAGAGGACGGAAAAAACAATATGAAGCTATTTTATTGATTTTAAGTAATTAAACTTTATTATAAGAAAAAATATACCAGCATAGGAAATTTTCTCAGAAAGTATTGTAAGTGCTTGCTTTTGTTGATTAGAAAAGTGGGTCAGAAAAGAGGAGGTCCTGTACAGTTTCAGGTATTTTTTCACTTTGAAGTCAACGTTGAGCATATCTGATTTACTTTTTTTGGGATAATTTTAAGCATATCAATATTTGACTACCCCCTAAATAATTTAATACAGCAGTACAGCAGCGTGATGTAAAAAAAGGCCACTGTGGCCTCTATTTGCACACTGTGAGCTGAGCATTTTAAGCATGGCACACTCTGGGTTCGAACTGAACCTTGAGGAGCTTCCATGGAATTTGAGAGCAGCAGTCAGTCAGTGCGCCATTACATTGCCCCTGGTGAGTCTGGTCTCAACACTGGAGCCCGATCTTTTTGCAGTTTACAACAGATTTCTGTTTGCAGGCTTATTTTCACTCTTGTGAAGACATACAGAAAGAAAGTACCCAGATTCTCTATTGTTTTGTCCAAAAAAAAAAAACCCAAAACAATAGTTCTTGCCAAATACCACTAATTACCAATAGCTGCCCAAGTTGAGCAGGTTAAATAGTAAATGGCGTATACTTTATTCAACCATTCACACACTGATGTGTGCGCCAGCCTATAAAGGAGCCATGAGGTTCAGTGTCATGCTCAAGGACACTTTGACAAATAGGTGCACAGAAGGGATCCAAACCCGAGAACTTCCAATCAGAGGTCGACCGCTCTACTTCTGCACCATGTACAGGACAAATACATTTTGATTCTTCGATAAGAAAACCTCTTAACCAAGGTGTTCTTCCTGAACTTAAAAAACTATTAAACAGCAATTTTTTATTTTTTATTTTGTTCTACTGCACATATTTCACCTACACTTTCTTAAAAGCTCCTTATTTTTTATTGTAATATATAAGCATTTTTGTATGTACACACCACTCTAACAATAGCCTAAAACTTACATTAACTTTTGATAAAATCAAAGTTTTACAAAATTCTAAATATGGAAATCTATGAAATAATATAACTTTTACTTTAAATTACTTATTTCTGCTAATATGAAACTACTGACAAACTCGTCTATGTTATCAAGGTCTATAGAAAAACAAATGAAAAGGCATTACTGTTCTATACGACATTTCTTTATATGTTGATTATGAAAGATGATTTGAGTCATAATTCAAAATAATATGCAATTCTTAATTGATAATTCAATTAGCAATTTGAAAATGCTTTTTTTTAATGACAATTCAATGTGCAATTCAGGCTCAGAATACGAAAATACATTTTGTGATTTAGAATTCAATATTTAAATATAAAAGAAATTACAAAATATTAAATACAAACAAAATCAATCGCATTTAAAATTGTCAAGGAGTTTTGATTACATAATTCAAATAACTGCATTTTGCGATTTATTCTTTAATATACAATTCGACTATTCATTTTGAAAATGCATTTTTTCAATTGATTATACAATATGAAAAAATAAAATTTTAATAAATGGTTTGCTTTAAATTTAACTAATTTTTTTCATTAAAATTTTATTTTTTTAATTGTTAAACCGAATTGTGCATTTTAATATTGAATTCTGAATCGCAAAATGTATTTTTATCTTCCAAGTCTGAATTGCAAATTCAATTGTCTTTTGAAAAATGCATTTTCAAATTGCATGATCAAATCGCAACTTTAATCTTCAATTGAGAATTGCATTTTACCTTTAGTTATGACTCAAAAAACTGCCACATTTGATAATTATCAGCACCATGCCTAACCATCACTGATGAGCAAAAAGACCACTGTGAATGCTGCTGACAATTCTTCAAAGGCTTCTGGTACGTTAGCATTATTTATGCAAACAGTTCCACACTATTAAAACGTAGCAGGCTGGGATGCAATCATATTGCTGTGAATGTTTTCTAAATGCAGAATTATGTACTCCAGCAAAAAGACTTGGACAGGCCACCCATATGGTACCATTGCCCCTTTCAAGAGCAAGCTGTCTACAGTCTTTAGTCACAATCTTTGTACCATGACCATTGACTGCATATGAGAACTAGACTGAGTGACCCCTCCCTTCTGGAATTATAAACAGGAAGTACCCGCTGGCTCCAAGAAGCCAAACTCCCATAAACATTTAATGAGAAATAAACAACTGTTACTATGTCATTTTATTTGTCAGAATAACAGTTTTTGCTTTGTTAGCTTTTGTTTTTTTTTTTTTTTTTTTAACCATTTCTTGCTAATCCTATTTTTTAATGACTTTTCTTCTGTAGAGCAAGTTGTTTAATATCTAAACTGGCCAATCAGATGCCTCAATAACAGTTTATGTAAAAAATTTGATTGACAAATTTGGTTCAAAGATGAGCCCGCTTTTAAGTGGTAGGAGTTTTGACTTCCAACAAGCACACTCCCAAATGGTGAGAGTGGTTACCATAGAAACATTAACTCACACCGACTTAGAGTTCAATTGATTTGGAGATGAAAGTAAAGCATTTCCTTTGGGTGACGTCAAACTCACTCTGTCCAGTTCTCATTTACAGTCAATGATTGTAGCACCAACATTATGGGCAGCAAAGGTTTGTATGTGTGTAAACGTTTTTCATTGTCTTGCTTTTTGGCTTTACCATAGATAGCAATACAGTAGAATCTATAAACAATTAAAAAAAAAACTCTTACAGACAGTCCCAGTGTTTAAGGTCATAAATGTGATGCATTCATGACAATGTCTGATTCCTAAGAAATCCTCCTTAAGGGAAAACAAATTTACCCAAATAAACCATAAATATTAGATCAAATGATTTTAGTTGAATAATTTTAAGTTTAGAGTCAATACTAAGAGTTTTCTGCATAAAAGTCAATTACAGTAAAATAAAGAGTAGAGCCATAAATTATTACAAGCAACATCATAAAATGCATGTTATGTTTGATCAAATGCAAATAAAAAAGAAATGTTGATGACAAAATAAGAAGTTGTAACTTCCAAATTCCAGTTGTTCGCTGGTTTGATATATTTAAAATTTTTATACAATTACACCTTTCTGTCCTGCTTACAAGGGAAAGCAAGCTATCCGTGAAGTGCTGACGTGGACTTTTAAAACTCGTAAGACTTCTGCAGGACTTGTAACAACCTCGTTTCTCCACATCATTTTAATAATGTGCACAGCAGGGTTGCACCTTAGTATGCTAAACAATCTAAATGTGCTTTTGGCTTTAAAAATAGAAATACATATGCATTGATTTTGACCTTTGCACTGAACTCTAATCTGATTGTGTGCTTATAAATCTTTGCAAGCTCCAGGTGAATAATTAAAAAAACAAAGCCTTTTAAAAGAAATAGCACCAGATTTCCTTTTTTTTTTCGTGTCTGCAAAATGCTTTTTCTTGACATCATAATTCACTGCCATCAACGGCAGTCGAAAACATTCAGACAGCATTTTAGGTTTAAGTTGTCAGCCCACCTTTTAGACAAATTGCAGATATAAAGTAAAAACAAAACAAAAACAAATTTGATTGTGAAGACATCAGGAACTGTTCTCATTTTCTTCAAGTGCACTTAATGCTAATTCAATCGAAGTTTAACACTTATCCTTCCATTAAATAATTTAAAAGCAGTTGTGTTACTTTGATCAGATGAAGGGATTATAGGATTTGCCAACAGGCCTGTCAACACTCCCCGGTCCACCAGCAAGCACTCCCATTACAATGACCCTGCATGTATGCACACACACTGAACACGCACATACGAAAACAAATCCCTTTGATAAGCTCAAACAATTATTTAAATGCACTGGTTTATGATCGGAAAGTTTCCCAGAATCTCTCCTTTTGATTGCACTTTAGAGAAATAACATAGGCATTGTATAGCTCCGTGTTTTATCCTGATAAAATTCTTTTATCGTGCATTAGTCAACCCTAAATCACTCCAGGTGAGAAAGTAGGACAGATTACTGCTGCCCAGAATTTTTATTTGTCATTTTTCATGTTTGTGTGATCCAAATGTCTGAATAGCTTGGGCTGTCACAGTTTAGCATCTGTCTGTGATTTTAAGTCGTCGCTTTGCTTCTGTGACCTTGTGAAACAGCAAAACCCTAAGATAACTTGTGCTTTGCAGATAAGCTGATGCATGATATCCCGGCAACAGAAGGAGAAATATCACAACAGAGGTCGAATTTAAATCATTGTCATCAGCTGTAAAAACAAATTCTCTTTGAGCGATAAAATAACAAAACAGATGTATGCACTACTCTATATTCAGAAAGGATTGACCTGCAATGTGAGAAACAGGCATAAAATGTTCTCACTTCCTTTATGTTCCCAAAGCATGCAGCCAACTAACATTTTAACTACTTATTTGTATGTATTTATTACAAATTAATATTTTTTTTATTAAAACCATTGAATTTTACAACAAACAGAATAGCATTTAGCCCTTAAAAAAGTGAGGTAATCTAGTGTAATTTGATCTACGTACTCTTTAGTTAATAATTATTATTGCAGGAAAATAAAATAAATTTGACTTTATTTCTAAAGTAAATTTAAAGACTGATTTGGCTATTGGATAAAAAAAAACATACCACATTTTTTGTTACTTTTTTTGGAGGGCAGGTGTACTTATTACTTATTAATTACTTTACAACATGTCACTAAAATAGCATCCAGTAATGCGGAGGATCTGCTCACATTTCTAGTCGTCTTTCTCCATCGCAGTGGATGCAGGTGGTGCAGAGATGGGTGCTCACTGATGAGAGGCTGAGGATCCCCTCTGGGAAATGTAGGCAAACTGAACCCCTCAGACACTCTTGTACTCAACAATCTGATAATAAATGAGGAAGACAAGGGTTGGTTCAACTACCAAAACGAGAGGAAAATTAGTCCTAACTTGATTCTAGTTTTTTAAAGAGGAAATGCGACTTTGCTTGTGCCTTTTGTGCCTGTTAACTTAACATGGAAGTGATGGGATTAAAGACCTTTAAACTTTGTACATTTTTCTTGTGGTAAACACGCTCCGCTCTAAATCCGCCATGTTTGGGATGCTGCTTTTCTTGTGCTTTGGTATTGCACAGGTTAAAATGCAATTTGAAGCTGAAAGTCTGTGAAAGCAAATCAATCTCACGAGTGTGGGAGGTAATGATGATCAACTTTACAGATTTACAAATATATGTAGACTTTTAGGACAGTAGTTTCATGTTTAGAATTCTGAGCTGATGTTTGAGAGACTGTGAAATGGATGAATGGCAATTAAATTCGAAAATGTTACTAAATATATTGTTGAAGGTAATAGGACTATAGAATAGAATACAATACAATAGAATGGATTAGAATTCCTTTATTGTCACTGTCCTTAAGAGATAATAAACCATCACCACAATCTGTGCAAAAAAGCAATATCTACATGATATAAACATGTAGGTTGTGTGCACACAATATGTTGGAAACGGTAATTAAGTAAAAATGCATAGTTCAGATAAAATAATAAAAAAGAGAATAAAAGCCATTATTGTCAGTAGAATGTAAAAATAGGAAGTTTAAAAATAAAACATAAAAGAAAACTAAATAAACAGACACATTTTTTTATACTTCACTTTCACATTTTTAGACTTTTTTGGTTATTTTTGGTGGGAAAATTGATAATTTTTTTTTTCCAGCAAGCATCCCAGTCCCCTTTTTTAAAGAATTTACAACTGGTTCTCTGTTTTGTTACCATCATCTTGGTAGCAAAAGGGTTTTAATCTGTTTCATGTTCAACCATGTTTGGAGCATCTCTGCAAAACTGCAAAAAAAAAAAACAACAAAAAAAACAGGCCTACTAGAAATAAGTAAAACACTTAAAGTTTGTGAACTTTTCTTTAAATTAGCAAAGAAAAAAAGAAAAAAAAAAACTGCCGGTGGGTTAAAAAAATGGTCTTACCAAGAATTCTTATTTGAAGAAAAAGATTAT
Source organism: Oryzias curvinotus (assembly GCA_023969325.1). NCBI lineage: Eukaryota > Metazoa > Chordata > Actinopteri > Beloniformes > Adrianichthyidae > Oryzias > Oryzias curvinotus. Next base: position 4,765,057 of record CM043720.1, read on the forward strand.
AGTCAATACAACATGTTTTTATGAACTAAACCTATTTTGCTTTTGAAAAACTTTCCTGATAAGAATATTTTTTCTTGCAAAAACAGGAAATAGGACACTTTAAAAAAAAATAAAAGTTTTTCTTAAGATTCAGTTTTTCCAGTGTTTGTACTGGTTTCATATTCTTCTTCCCTGTATAGATCTCACTCCGAGCTGATATGAATTAACTTCTGAAATAACTCAAACAATCACAAAAAATAAGAATAGTTGATGTGTGCACATAAAAAGCCACTGCAAGGAGCCTGAATTAACCCAGCGACTATTTTTTAATCGGTTGTCCCAAGAAAACAGGCTAAAAACAGCTCTTAAAAACAATCATATATCGATAAAAAGGATATACAATGAAAAAAATAATTATAAGAAAATCAATTAAGAGATTGGTAAAAATACACTGTCTGGAGTTTTACACTTATTTTCTTATTTGAGTTAAATTTCAGTCAGATGTAGTATACATCTTACTGTTAAATGTTTCTGAGCACATCTGTCATGTTGTAACAAACCATGTGACTGCACTTTATCTCTGAATGTGCCATATTGTCCAGGGGCTCCCTGCAGCATTCGCTCAAACAAAGCAGATTAAGTGTATACTGCTGTCTCTCAGTCCAAAGACAGATATTAGAATCAAAAGATTAAAGGGTTTTAGGGGGGATTTTTGACTTGTTAAGTACATTTGCTCCCAACTGTCAAAGGGTGTTTGTGAAATTCTTTGACACCAAACTCCTCCTTTAAAGGGAGTTGTCATGCCGCACAAACAAACACAATAATGTTTTTCTTCTCTCTTTCACATCCTCACAAAAACTGAGCTTTAGAATTTATTTGTTTTGGACCAGATGTAGTTTGCATGCAAAAACAAAATACATCGTTAGATGAATTGCATCTATAGGTAATTTAGTCTTAAACTGACTTAGAATAACTTTTTTATTTAAATGTCAAACTCTTCTGTGTAAAGTGTCTTTTAATTCATTGGTTTATTTATCATGTATGATGTCATTTAAAGTGCTCTCAAGTCAGTGAGTCGATCTTTGAAAATAAACTAATAATGCAACCAATAAACAGTGGATTATAATAAGAAACTACAACAAATAATTTATAAGATTTTACAGTAGGGTAGTGTGAAAGACCCACCTGAATCACATTTCAACAGATTTTGAATAGTGTTCCAAGTGGTCTCTTAATTATGATTAATGCGTCTTGTTGTTTTCTATGAGACAGTCTTTGCTTTTTTTTTTTTTTCAAACTGCATTTTTTTGTGTTCCCCTGATTTGTAACAGTTCAAATAAAAATATACTCAGGAATGTAATTTTGAGCTAAATCTTCTTTATACATGTCCTTCATCATCAGAAAAATGTCATAAGGAAATGTAAAAATGACCAAAAACACGATTTTTCATCAGACTGAATCTTTCAAAAATATTCAAGACCATATTGGCATCATTAAGGTTAGATTTTCTTGGTAAACATCAAGTGCAGCTGAAACAGATAAAACATGTTTTTAGTGATTAGTCATCTTAAAATTCAAACTCTACTTCAAGAACAAAGTTTGTAAACTTTAACACTTATTTTAAATAAAAAAAAAAAAAGATAAGGAATTCTAGAGAATATATACAAGTTTATTACTTCAAGATTCTATCCAAGTCATACAATTGTTTACAAATAATTATGCAAATAATAGGCAACTTGTGTTTTGAGTTTTCAGTGACCTTTTTTAACTGTTGTATTTGGTTATCGTGTAGCCAAGCACTCAGAGCTAAACAGCATTTGGATGCTTTCTAGTATTTTGTAATTTATTTTTTCTAGTTTAGCCGTAGTCACATTTCAAAAGGATTAGCTGAATGAAAGTAAACAGCAGGAGACTCTGCAGCTTTCTTAAGCTGCAGCTGTGGAAATTTACATCTGACAAACATGTTAGAGGTTTATTACAAGTCAAAAATATGCTGCAGGCATACCTAAACACCTGGGATTACCTAATTCTTCCACCAGTCGTAGTGCTTCTCAGACAGAATTCTCTTTACATCTGAATTGTTATCCCAGATATTGTCAGTCCTTGGATTAAAGTTATTAGAACCTCTGTGTAAGCTGCCATGATTATCCTCTTGGATCATTTCAAACCCAAAGATGTCAAAGAATGGAGAGGTCTCCAGGACATCTGCTCGCACAATCGTCCATGATTGGTCTGCGTCTCTGGAAAAATCTGGATTTGGCTCTAATGTTCCCAGACCATCTGTGCCGACAGAGTTGCAGCACAATAACAATTACAACTCTAAAAATGTGTGTATGACGGACAAAATTAAATATGCATTCTACACTTTGGCCATTAAAATGCAACCGATGGCAACAATTACAAATAGTGTATTGTCTGGAAGAAATATATATAAATTTGCCCACATGGCTCATCTGAGCCATTTTATATGACTAATATTAGTGCTCTAAATCATAAACATTTACTTTAACAGGAGAGGAGCGGGTAAAATCCCTTCCCACGTATCTAAAACAGTTTGGTACATAATTACTATAGCAATAACCTTGATCATGTTTTCCCTCAAAAGGCAACTTCTTTTTTTCTAACTCATTTTGTCGTTCATTGTGGAATATGATAACACATTTTTTGCCACTGAGCTCTATTAAAGTCACCCACTGGCATACTCTCCCATTTGGCAAGGGTAGTGCCAATGTGGCTATTTTGCAAAACGCTGGTATGGGGAGAAAATTTGCACTGGAAGCGTAAATTCAGCACAGATGAATTACTAACAGTAAGGAGGGTGGAAATTAGCCAGAATATAATTATCCGCAGCTGTGGTAACTATCAATTTCCATTTGAGTGGTTGGTCACGCAGCCCGTTCCCCTCTTCTTCCTCCAGTCTCGCTCAAGGAGGATAATCAGAGAGACGGTGAGCTGTGCCACACTCCTCTGCTAGATAGATGCATTAAGTTAAGGTGATGACACAGAGAAAGGAGCCTTCGCTCTCATTACTCTTCATTTCTTCAAATTATATTTAACAACAAATCCATTCTATGCTAGTTTAAACTTTTTAGTGCAAGGCTCACATTTTCTCCTAAACAGTGTTGCTTAACAAATGCAGATGTGCTTCATACAGTACTGTTTACCACCAGTTCTGTGTTATTTGTAGGTACACAGACTATTTAGAAAAAAATCTAGTTATTCAGTTTGGGGTCTAGATGTAAAGTCAGAAAACTTAAAAAGATGTTATTTATATTGTTTGTGGAGTCATTTAAAATAGTAAAGTATTATAATATCTTTAAATTAAAAAAGTTAAGCAGCAATGTCAACATCAAAAACCTGCTTTTTAAGAAATTTAGTTTGTACGATAATAATAGGAAACCTGATTTTTTTTCTATTTTTCTATAAAAAAAAACAACAACAATTTAACTGCAGTTATTATATAGCAGTTTGTATTGTTGCAACTTTTTAGCCATTTTTGTATCAACAGTTTAAAAGTTGCAGAGGTTTTACTGCTGCATTCAAACAATTAGAATATTTATTTCACTGAAAATATTATTCTATTAATTCAATTGTGAAAGTATTATTGATTCAGGAAACTTAACTATATGGAAACATTATTCCTTTATAATGACTTACGGTATTTGCAATAATTAAAAAAAGGAAAAAAACGTTTTCTAAAATGAAATTCTGTACCAAAGCCCCCCCCCCACAACTGGTTGATAAATTAGATTATTTGTGTGTTTATTGAAACTGTACACTACAAATTGATTACTGTTTTTACTGTGCAATTGCACAGTTTAAACTGAACGAAATTGAGTTGGATAAACAAAAAAACATTTTACCCAAAATAATTTTTTTCCCCCCGATTTTCAGCTTTAAACTTGAGGAGACTAAAGTATGAATTCTGAGCCAGAACAATGTGCTAATAATACTATCCATGAAATATGAAGACTGTTCTGTTTCTTTTAATGGTAGTGATACATATATATAGAAATTAATCACATAACTTAAAATATCACTGCAACCTTTGCATTGTTTTGTGAATTCGTGACCAAAGAGCGATGTAAAGGAGGTAAAGATTCTAAATATAGACTGATTGTAAAAAATAAATGTAAGTCATTATTCAGAAATGACTGTTATGTTCCTACAGTATTGTATTTAAGATAATATGATTTATTAAAAAAAAAAAAAATAAAATGGGAACAAAAGTTTACCAAACCTGCGGCACAGCATTGCTTATGACATTAAGAGATGGAGGCAAAAGGTTGATTCAGGCAGACAGGATCTTCTTGAACTCTCAAACGGCAGAGGAAAACAAACTACATCCATCGCTGTTGTGTCTACTGAACATGACACATGTTCCTTCATGTGAAATGTCACCCACAAACCCTTTGCTCTTGCCATGTCTCTTCAGCCAAATGCATCCAGACACAGTGCAGGACGTGTGTGCGACTTAATGGCATTTTGGCCAGCCGGCTGCCCGATAGTTGCTTATATGTTGAATAATAACAGAGGCAGTGTTGCTAGTTTTTCTGTCGACAGTGTGGTCTGTCACTTTGGCCTTGAAGAGTTGTCACAGTTTTGAGTTCACAGTTTACAGGGCCAAGAGTTTGTAGATGCAAAAGAATCATGTCTGCATGAGCCAAATAAAAAAAAAAAAAAAAAGAATTGATTTACAAATTTGTTTTTCATCCTTCTCCTTCCTGCCTTTGCATGCCAGATGCTTCATTCGACTTGAATAGTAATTGTATTCCATGAGCCATGAAGTGTGTGGATGATCAACAGCATAAGAACATCAGAGATGCAGATCGTCTGATAGACAGTTGAGTGCATTTTGGTGTAGTGTTACCAGCACAATGGTGCTGGGATCGCTTTGTCAAGGGGATTAAATGGATTTATAACTCTGGATTAGTATATAACCAGCTGGGTACATTTGTGAAAGGATGTGAGTGTGTGTGTGGGAGACAAAGAATGATAGGGGGATTGTTTTAATGGTTCCTGTCAGGTGTTATTGCTGTTAAGGAAAAGCTCATCTCTCTACAAACACAACCAAATAAAAACCTCATCTCTAGAAACCCCAATTATTTATGGAGTTTCAGTTTATGAGATTTACCCACATATACTGGATATGGGTTGCATGTATAGCCACAGAGTAACATTTTAGCAAATTATCCACATTTTAAAGACCCACTCTAGTAAAAAATAGTGTATTTGGTGTTTTTAACATGTTCTTGTGGCATTTTTACAATTCTAAGCTTAGAATTGTATTTTTTGTTCATTCAAATCGTTAGGAATCAGAAGCAGATGAAAAAACGTAGTAAGAAAAAAGAGCTTGACAATACTCTCTTCCCTGGGATCTGCCTCAAAACTGTACGGCTGGATAGCTCCTTTATTGCTCGCCATTTTTGTAGCAGCTGTAATGTTACCTTACAATGGGGAGAGGGGCGGGATTGCTCCGCGCCAATCTACCAATTAATCTGAGGTGAATTTCTGCTTAACTCCTGCCACTCTGCAGAAACTATGTCCCTTTTACATTTTTACATTTTGGCTAAAAACTGAATAATTATAATTAGTACACCACAGGCATTTAAAAATCTCAAAATTATTGGACTGGGTCTTTAAAAATATATTTAATGCATCTCCATCAAAAACTGACTTTTGATGATTTCATGGTTTTAACGTTATGACAGGATTTCTGTGCATTGATGAACTTGACTTAAAGAAAAACTAACCTGCGATTTAAAATAATAGTCCCACTCTTGTGAAATATATTCAAACAAATTAAACCAACCAACCCCTGTCTTTGTTTATCAAGGAAATTTGTCAACATCTTTGGGGTCTTGACATCGGCAAATATTCCTTTCACGTTTTTCATTTGGTCTTTTTGCACCTGCCAGCTCCATGCGTGCCTTGTCAGAATGCTTTTCTCAGCAGCGTGCTTCTCATCATCAAGCAAGCTTATTTGAACATGTGCATGTTTGTGTTTTCTTTTTTTTTTTTGACAAAAGAATCTCATTTATCTTTGCCCTGTTCATCGAGTTGGAAACAACCCCTTCATGTGCACACATTCCTCTTGATCTAAATTACAAAAGGAAAACATCTCGGTTCTTCTGTGTGCACTTGCAAGTGTGTTTCTTTCTTAAGGGGTTTGGATAAATGAGGAATTACTGTGTTTATGATACATTTGAACAACTATTCGAAACTTTAGAATCACAGTGAGATATTACCATAAAAACTCACTAAATAGGTTATGTGCCTTAAAGTAAGCGTAGTGTTTTGTGCTTTTTGATGGTTTGGAATGATTCTGAGCATGGCGTCTGATTTCGAAGTGGAACCAGTGGTGATGGTAAGTTCTTTTGGGGAAAAAAAAAAAAAGAAATCCTGTATGCCTGGGCAAAAGGCTTTTATGAAGAGGTAGGAGGTTATTTTTGGTGAAAAATCATTTTTTTGTCCCCATGTGATTGCATGTGTGTACTGGCTGACATAAGTGGAGCATCTTTCAGAGGCACACAGAAACTAAGGATTGCATGCTACCATCATGCCTTTAAGTCTTTAATTTTAAACTTTAATTTCAAGTGGGGTTTTTTTATGTTTTATAAGCATATCCTGCATGTCCTTAATTCATGTTTGCTTATTTACCACCTAACTGCTAAAGAAAAAAGCTGCCACAACCTTTCTGCATTTATCAATTTTTAACAAGTAAGTTGAATTATTAATGGTTGCATGGTGTGTATCATACCTGTATCCTAACCCCAGACAATGTCATGTTTATCCCACTTTTTATTTATTTATTTTTTTCTCAGCACCACAGACTTCACACAGTGTCGTTCTCACTTCCACAAATAAATCACTTTGTCTGCACAAACGACCATTAGGGCGGTTTCATATAGGCGATGTCCTTTTGCATTGCCATTGTATGCTCACTGGGCATTGCCTCCAGTGACTGAATCACCTGAATAGATTTTTCCTGTAACGTGAGAGCCCACGGCCCGCTCTGAACCATTAGAGGTGTTGCTTTATCACAGCCAACTCTATTTATTTGGGTGATTTTCTCTTGCGGTCCATTTTATCAGACAAAACAGCTTTTCACTGAAGAAAGAAACAGTTGAGTCAAAACAGAAAGAGACTAAAATTTAGATTCAGTAAGCCTAAATAAACTATCGTCACATCATAAGAGGCTGTTTATGTCTTTAAATACGTTTCTTTATGCAGTTTAAGGCTTTTTTGAGATAATTAAGTACCAATTTAATATGCAAATGAGATTGTTTCATCCCTGATCAATTTATAACCTTAACAAGTAGATTGGTAATAATTCAAAGGCCTGTGTATAAACCAGCATTTCCTCTGCAAGAGTTAAGACTTGCATGTGATATCTGAAGCCTTGCATGGCAGCAACATGCAACGGCCAGTATCAGTCTGCATGCTGCTTAATGAATATCTTCCTCTTTCTCTTTTTACGTGTCTGTGCTTCCAGAAGACAACTATACTGAAGGTGGGTGTTCATTTATTTTTCCCATTTGTCTTTTCAAATAAATGTTTTAGCTATTATTGGAGTTTTTGTGTGTGCGTACAAGAAGGCTTCCTTAAACATGAGGATAAATATTTTAGGATGGTGTTTTTGCTGACTGGAGGGGTAAGTGTTACGTCATGTAGTTATTTTTAATGTTGACAAAGACCAAAAGTTTACATTTTTGTGATATAAAAAGTCAAAAATGTATCTTCATTTTTATTATGTGTATTTGGAAATAATTACAAATTCTGTGGAGATCAGAACAAATTTAGCTCATTAAAGTTTTTTCTTTGAAAAAAGACAAAAAAATGTTTTACTTATAGGTGGTGTTTGTGTTTTTACTTAAGAAGAATGTGCTGTCTGATTCCGTGGGACTAAAAATTCATGCGGAATGGGAAGTTATCAACATCACAATTACAGGTTGTGCAATGCGCGTTTTACAAAAGAAGTCATAAGCCGTGATATGGGCTGGCCAACCCTGGTCCTCATGAGCCGCAATCCTGCCTGCTTTCCAGCTCTCCTCGACCATCTTTCTGCTGATTGGCTGACTCGAGTGATTCCACATCCCGATTGACTGAACACACCTGGTTTAGGTATTTAGCATCAAGCAGTCCAGGGAGTGTTGGAAACCAGGCAGGGTTGAGGCTCTTGAGGACCAGGGTTGGCCAGCCCTACGAGAAACCATTGTGTTTAAAAAACAAAACAAAAAAACAAACCCAAGCACCCACCAACTTTTTGCCAGTACTACCAGTTATCTACCAGGAAGGTGGATCATTGTTCTTTGGTGTGATTCCTGACATACGAGTTCTTACGTGTCTCATATTAAGATAACGTGCGATAAAATGTATGTTGACTTTTACTTAAATAAATGGAAGTGACATTAGTTGTTTTTTGCCATTTGTTCACGTATCATAAGTCATATCGTCATCACAATATTGATCACTAATATCACACATTGCAGGTTTTCCTGATATTTTGCAGACAGACACATATGCAGATCTCAAGATTTACAAATATATGTATAGTTTTGTTGCCCTTTAAAATGTCAACTCCTTTATTAGCATCCTGAAACTTATACCTTTGGATATTTGCAAGGAAATTTGAAATTGTTCAAATACTTGAAAACAAAGGGGTGGCGCCTCAACTTGACTGTCCTTTAGGGTGGTAATCTCAGATTCAGTTGGTCAAGCTGAATTGCAGTTTCTGAATGGTGCATAGTAAGTTGCTGATGACGCATTGCAACCCACTTTGGTGGAGGGAATGCTCATCTTCAAAAACCCTGTTTGTACACCCTCCTCTCACTCTCCGTCCCACTTTTCCCTTCTCCCAACACTCCTCATGTGACACAGACATCCACTCTGCAGAAGATACCAGCATGTCTCTGACAGACACTCTCCCCATTATCCCTTGTTCTCTGCTGACTGTGCTTTTATTCTCCTTAAAGGTCTGGCACACCTGATGATGGGCGACCAAGGTATGGGCTCAGTTTTTTCCCCAACAGTCATCCCTCCATTGTTCCCTTTGCTCCCATTGTGCTCAGAAATGGCTGCTGTGTACAGTAGGCCTGAAGCTTCAGATGTGTTGTCAGCTCACTTTTTATTGTTTTATTTTTATTTTTGGTTTAAGCTTGCTGGCTTTAAGATTCCTTCAACCATTCTCCATTTTGTGACACATTTTTTTAAGCACATGTGCATTTTAATCCATTTTTTCTGAGGTAGTCGTGTTATTTTGAACATTTGATATTAATACGATGCAAACAAAGGGACAGTTGGGTTAGCACAGTTTGCCTGCAAAGTATGGTGAAATTGCAAACATTTAAGCATTTTAAGCTGATTTAACATCCGTGATGCATGTTACAAGCTTTTGAGCAGACTGCCTGTTCATCTCATCTTCATGTTTTCAATTTATTTTGAATTTCCAGAACAGAGACAGGATGTTTTTTTGTCTCCCCATTGCACTGTGTTGTTGCTGCTATAATTATATTAGCACATAACTGTAGCAATCAACCCTCTCTCCTTTGACACGTGTCCTTCTCCATGACACTTATTGGTGTTTCCTCTCCTTTTGTTCTCCCTCTTTGTGTGGGATCTGCTTTCTTCATGGGACATTTCACCAATTATAGATAGAATTAAAGGTACAACCCCTTTTCATTCTCTTACTTCACTGAACTTTGTGGCTGTGGCATTATATACCAATACTGAATCATGTATATAAAGCCACCGTTTATTTTCTTTAAATGATCCCTTCTGAACATATAAAATCAAGGTTTTTTAAGGTAGGTGCTGTTCTCGGTTTACACTGACACTTGAGCTACCTGCTCCACTCTGCTGCTTGCATGGGAATATAATAAATGCACATGGGCACAGGAACACAAACTCTACCCCCCCGCTTCAGCAGCCTCTAGAGGCGGCCTTTCTTTTTTATTATTTAAAATATGGGTTTCGAGGGTGAGTGTGAGGTTTGACCATTGTGTTGTTGGCCTCCCATCCCGGCTGTGCTCCTCACCTCTTCTCCCCATGGGGTAAGTGGACTTCTGATTTTTTCCCATTTAACTCTCCTCCTCAGGACAAAGAGGGGAAGCTTGGCTTCTAAGGTCCCTACTGAGCACACAAGGTAAAACGTATTCTTATTTGCTCCCCATGTCTGTTATCATAGTTACGATCCTTTAAGAAGTTCTTGCTGTGAAGCATGTATGCTCAAACTTTTTTAATTCTTAAACCATCATTGCAATAGAGCTAAACAAAATAAAAAATGAAACTTGATTTTATCTTATTTATTTTTTGCTTTTAACTTGAGGTTTACAGTGTCAGTAGTGTTAGTAAAAAGTTCTGAATATTGTTTGATATAAAATTTCTTGAACATGACACACCACCTTAACAGGTAAGTCGATAAATGAATCAGTAATCATAAATTACAAATATATATATATATATATACTTTTTTGTCTTTATGTTATCAAATACTTTGCTGAAATAAGCTTTATGGTCATTTTATGGTTACTGAAAGATCCCACTTTTAGGATCCCACATGGACGGTGTGAATAATGCTCACTAATTTAGAAAACAAACAAACAAACAAGCTACAATAGTTGTGAAAAGTTACTCTGGTGTGTTGAGAAGAGATTATGAAAGACGCTATATGAATTTATATATACCTTATTCGCATGTGTATTACTCACCTTTGAAGTGTATGTGTATAAGGGTACACAGAGGACTTTCCGTTTTTAGCTGCATTCCAGATGCATTTGCCACTTCAACAGACTCTCTAAGGGTTATGGGCATCAAGGAGCTCCCTGAAGGACGACACAACTTCAAGGGCTCTTTCGCTGATTCCATTTGTTCTGCAGATAGATGCGATGCCATAGCAGACAGACTCTGGGTAGTAGACCTAAAATAAAAGAAAACAGAAATCACTATAAACAGTCTGCATGGTACCTATTTAGTTTCTCTCTTCAGACAGGAATATTTAAAATATAATTGGATAGTTTCAATAGTAAATTCTGGTGGTGGTGTGTATCAACCACCTTCCACTAAACTATTTAGACTACTTAGGTGAGTCCAAGCTGCAACAAGTAAAAGTAAATACAGTTCTAAATTACAAACAACCTCACTAAAATCCTTCAGTACTATTTGAGATAAATGGGTCTGCTTGTTGGTTACCAGAGGGCACCATAAAATGGCCTTAAAGCTTCAATACATTTTACATGCTTACACACACACACACACACCACTCATAAGACTTTAGTTTTCTAAAGACTTGCCAAATTCCTATTTTGTGATAAGATAATGATTTTTGTGGGGAATTTCCTTGTGCACATTTGCAAAACATCACGGAAATCAAATCACTTTCAAAGGTAAGTTCAAAGGTTGTAGTTACATTTTTGGAATAAGGTAGCAACTATGAAGGTAAAAATGTGTCTAAATGGACGAGCTTATAGATTTGATGTGAGAACTTGTAAAATAGCATGTAAAAACGTGTGCATATTTTTACACACAGATGCAGATTTTTGGTGTGCAAGTTTTCACATTCTGTTTTACAAGTTCTCACATCAAATCTACAAGTGAATGCTTTTTGGAGCATTTTAACCTTCATACGCAACTATTTACTTATCAGAAGTTTGGTGGATTTTAAAATCACTCAATTTTTTTTTTCTTTTTTTTGTCTCGATAGCAGTATAACATGTTCGGTGGTTGGCTTTGGGCAAAATAGGTACATATTGGTTCTTCTTTTGGGTTTACTCAATGGTATTGATGAGACTGATGGGTAAGAGCATGCATTATTTAAACCCAACCCCCTATTAGTTGAGTGTTTGCATAATGACTGAACTTCGTTTTGTATCAACTAACTGTGGAGTCATAGACACACATATTGTTAAAATAGAGCCTTTAGTGTCTGTTTTAAGCTATTGTAAAAATATATATATATATATTTAGCCCACCCCCTCTGCTTAACTCAGGTTGACCACTTTATGGTAAATCCTCCGATTTATGAAAGCGCTCTGATGTACTATATGTGCGTGTTGCTGTCACCTGGTTCAGTATTAATAAAGTCTTGAGACCTCGTTCTCATTTAGCTCTTGAGAGCACAGCGAGCGTTGGGATCAGTCATAATACCTTTGGCGCAGAAATGACATGGGTATTTAATTACTATCATCACAATAAACTACCACACACAGCCTTAGAGAGGATGCAGGCAGGCTTACTGGTAAAACAGTTAGGAGCTGAATTTTATACTTCATAATGTGATTGCTTTCACTTTCTGAAGATGAAAACTGGCACTTTTTTAATAGCACTGTACACATTCCAGGGGATTTCTGTGAATCTGTTTGGCTTGTTTCTGCTCGACGTGCAACACTTGTCAAATGAAATGGATTTTTAGAATGCGTGATTACTCTTCTTGTTTGCATTACAAACGGTTGACATGTCTGAAGCTGTTAACTGAGTGCCTCTGGATTTGCAGAAGCTGCTACCTTCTGTTGGGACTCCCTTCAGATAGTAGATTCCTGCCATGAGTGCATGAGCTGACATGGATAATAGAATATGAAATTATCAAAAATGAAAATTTTACAGCCATTATAAGAGTCAACCGGGTGTGAATATTAGTTGCGTTCTGGCGCATGCAAATTCGTTGTGGTTTTTGAGCTCTCACAGCAAATGTCCGCAAAGCTGGGATGGGTTCATACTTAAACCAAGCTTTATGATTAACCTTTTCTAAAATGTTTGCAGATCCGGCTATTGTCCCTTGTCCAAAGTATGCAATAAAACTATATAAAAAAAACATATTTGCAAAAAAAAAACTGGTTCAATTTGTTCTTTGCGGTTTAAGAGCTGCATAGGTCTTTGAATTATATTATTCAACAAGCTTAGTCTAAAAGATAATTCACACTGCAACACTGCAATAGAGATGTTTTCAGACTTTAAGGCAAGTTCACATTTCTGGAGCAGAGAAATGTACATACTTGCTGTTAGCAAACAGAACTCCAAAAGCCAACATAGTACAGCAGAAATAACCTTGTAGGAGGGTTAGATTCTTGTAGAATAAGCATATTTCAGACAAGGAGATAATCCATCTTTCCAGGGACCAAAAGAAAAGAAAAAAATAAATCAAATCAATATTTGTTTTTTCCACATTTTACCTCCAAAATACCATCAGTTCTTCTTGGTACACTTGCGCAGTATTTGAAGGAACTCAGCCAGTAGTTGTTCTAAACCACATGGAGAACTAAACACAGATTTTCTGTGGATGGATGTCAGGAACTGTGAAGGAGCCAAAATTCAGGCGGCCAGGCTTGGTGTCAGAAACTTAAACATTTAATAGATAAATTTAAGACTGGCAACCCTAATAGAGAAAGGAAAACATGATAAATCAGATGATCTGACCACAACAGACTGAACAACAAACACTTTATAGCCTGAGGACAACTAACAGAAATGAAAACAACTTTGGATAGTAATTAACATGAACCTGAAGTGACTGACTCAAAACATCACTAAAAACAACATCACATCACATCCTTCTCTCTCTTCATGTAACCCCAGACACACTTGATGATTTTATGATTTCACAACTTTCTTGTTTATATTTAAGATGAAAATAATGATTTTTATTTATTTTTTTCTGAGCTGAAGATAATTCTTCATGGCTCTGGCTGCATGTTTGAGGTTGTCGTTGTTCTCCAGAATCAATTTGAGGCCAGCTGTGCAATCTTACACCTTTCTGCTGGTCTTGGATGATGGTTAAGTATGTGCCTGTTTTTCTAAGCATCAGGAACACCATTACTCCTGAAAAAAGCTCCAACTCCACTTGCATAAATCAGATGCCAAACATTCAAGGAACCTCCACCGTGCTTCACTGTTGCTTGCAAGCTCTCCTTTTGACAAACAAACTGCCTGCAGTTACAGCTAAACATTTAAAACATAGTTTCAGTCCAGAGCACCTTTTTTTTAACTTTTCACACCCCAGCTGTGTTTTCCTGCATATTTCAATTGCTTGGCCTTGCAAGAGGTTTGACTTTTTGGTTCAACTTTTCCGTGGAGAACACCTTTGGCCACATCTCTTCAGATATTAGGTTGGTGTACTGGGGTCACACTGGTTTCTGTCAGTTCTCCGTTGATGGAAAGAATGAACTTAATGTGTCTCTAATCTGCTGTATTTCGTTTCTCACTACCTCTACGATCCTGAACGTTTCTTTGTGCTTCTTCAAAAGAGCTTGAACAGAACATCTGGAAACCCCATTCTGCTTTAAAATGTTAAAATCTTTGAAATTTGGCAGAGACCTTGATGATGCAGTAGAACTTTGCTATGTCTTGTTGCTGTGCTTAATCTCGCCATGACATAAACCTACCTTTAACAAACTCACCTCAGTAGCAGAGGTTGGCTGTTCCTCACCTAGTTTTAACCCTTGTGCTATCCAAGGCACTTTAACATTGGGAGGTGGGTCATCTAGACCCACTAGACAGTGCGCTGAACCTTTTTTCTTCAATGATTTGTGATCTTCACTGGTGTCCATGGATTACATTAAATCTTTCCACCTTTACCCACCTTTGTCATGGTAGGCAGAACACGTCAATGTAAGGGTGGGGTCATCTAAGATAGCACAAGGGTTAAACATCCTAAACAGCCATTTTACCTGGGTACTGACCAGTGCAGGTGAGGTTTTTCAGATTCCTTATTTTTCTTGCAAGATTATCAAGTATAAATTAAATCTGTGTACAAACAAACATTAAAAACAAGAATTAATGGCAAATCCATTCACATTTTATAACGTTCAAGCCACTGTTGTTTTCCCACATCCAAATATTCCAAACAGTACATTATTAGAACATTCTACCACACTGTATGGTCACAAGTCTTTGCTAAATTCAAATTGTCAATCTGGTTAGAGAAATCAATTAATTTATATTTGATTAACTTGTGCTGCTTCAAAATGTGTTGTCTATATTAATTTGATTTTTTTTAAATATATTTTTTATAAGAAGCAAAGACTAAGAATAGAGTTTTTCTTGTGAAAAGATTGTTCTCCCCTTTAGCCCAAGTTGTTTAGAAAGAGTTTGATTCTACCAGCTGGCTCCTCTCCACTAGTCTGATCTGTCGATCTGCTGGTTGAAAGTTGACGGTGAAAGACTGTGATGAACAGATGGTTCCTCCAATCGATGCCAAGCATTTTTCCAAGGCGCTTGCCCTTTTCGGAACACTTTGCAGTAACAGCTTCCCAGATGGTTGTATGTGTCTGGCTCGTCAGGTTAAATATGCTCTCGCACAGGAATCAGACTGAAGTTTGAGAGCCTTGCAACGCTGCTGCTTCAGTGGAGCTGTGACGTTTCAGAGGAACCAAGATTCTGATCTTTTTGAGGCATCATCACATAGTCTGGTTTTAAAGTTGCTGTGTTATTTATTTATTAATTATGCTTGTCTAATCTGCAGAATTTGGAGGACGTTGTCCTTTCTCTTTGTCAGCAGTAAAGGTTGCAGCTGAAAGATGTCTGCTGGCAGCAAACGGATGGCCAACACACATCCTGTCTGCTTACTTCACTCACTTTAGCTTTAAGATCATTTGCTGTTGTGTTTTTTTTTATAGTAATGGTGGCTGAGATTGAGGAAAAAAGTAAACAAGGAGAGATTTTCTTTACTTTCATATACAATCTAAAAAATATTTGAAAAATATATAGATCGCTCTGTCAAAAATTTGTAAGCATCATTTCAATTTTTATTGTCTAAAAAAAACAAGCTGCATGTGAAATTATTTGGGACCAAAATATCACAACTCAGTACATTAAAAACTATCCAGAAATGTGGCTTTTATCTAACCTTTGCAGAAATTATCATAATAAATTACAAAATGATTAAGTCCCCTGTCAGGTCAGGTATTTTCAGAGTACCAAATTATGAAAACCTTCAATAATTCTCTGCAATAGGCCACACATAGAGTTAATAACGGCTTACAGTGAGTAGTCATCTGTACTCTTATTATGTAAAATGCCAGTGTAAGTGCTGAGAAGCCGGCTCAGAGTTTTTAAGAAAAGCTCATCCAGGTGTTTCTAAAAGCATCAGGAAAAACATGAAACCAAAGTAAAATACTCTGAAACCCCCAGTCTGAGCAAGTAGCTCAAGCAAATCAATGCTAAATTATTAATTTATTTATACATTTTGAGGCCTCAAAAACAGGGAGGAAACAAAAAAAATATATGTTTTGGGAGAAATGTGTCAACCTGTGTTTCTCAGTAGCTGTCTTTTAAGGAAACAAAGGCTAAAAATGTCTGAAATAGCCATGTTTCTTCACTCCCAAAAGAAAAATGGTTCTTAGCAACCCATATTATGGAGATCTCTGCTGAAGTGTCTTAGCCTTAGCAAAGGATCCAGTTGACTGACCTAATTTTTAAAAGCTCATCTTGCAAAACAGTCAATGAAAGAATTTAGGTTTCTTTTGTAAGCCTTTTAAAATACAGATCTTATCATGTAAAGTGGTAAAAAAGGTGGGGAATAAAAAATTATGTTCCTGAGTGCCTTACAACATCATCGGTTGTGAATAGGTTTCATACTAAAAATGTCACTAATGTTTTTCTCCAGACTAATATCCGCACAAAACTCAATTTTGTTTTCTTCAGATTTCAAAAGATCTCTCAGAAATCTTGTTTGCACTGATGGAAAGCTGCAAACTGTAATTTTGTCAATAGATATTGAAGGCTGTGGCTTTCTTCTTACAGCGTGACCTTTCAGTTCATGTCAAGAACAATTTTTGTTAAGGTTATTGTTACTTTCTTGTCCTTCCATTATAAATTTCCTTTGACTAAACTTGCAGCTCTGTGGTAGCTGAGGTTAGATCATTGTGTGCTCCAAAACTGTGTTGTTAATTAAATAATTGAAAGCCGCTGATCATTTATTTAAAAGCATAAAATACAGCATGTGTGGGTGAGTGTAGTAAGTTATGCATATTTCCTAAAAAGCAAATTACATTTATTCTAATTATCTTGACCTTTATCAAAAAAAAAAAAAAAAATGAAGGTTTCTTACTGACCTTTAATATGAAAACATACTTAACTATTTATGAGACAAAGAAGGGAAAGAAGACAGATTCATTAAAACCTTTACCTGCAATTATATTTTAGTTTTGTGTAAAAAATGATTCCTAGAGCTGTAGCAGAATTCCCCTGATCCATTCTATATTATATTACATAGTATAATATATAAAACATTTCAACAGAACCTTGTTCAGTCTGAGGAAAATCCAGCTCTATCCTTTTCAGACAAGCTAAAAAGTCGAAGTCAAGTCTGAAGACTTTGGTGACAAATCCAAGTCAAGTATCTAGTCTTAAAACTATAAGTCACGGGTAAGTTTTTTTCTGCCACAAATAATCATTATTGATTTTTTTGTTTACAATTTGTGGTAATGCATTAACAAGCAGTCGGTCTTTCTGTATTCCCATTAAAAGATAATTGAAAAAGAGTTTATATTTTTAGAGTTGACAACAACGTACTGGAGCTAAAAACCAAACAAACAAACAAGTATTGTTCGAAACCCGAAGCCCATCGAGACGACTGTTGTGAATTTCGGCTATACAAATACAATTGAATTGAATTGTTCACAAAACCTTAAATCTTAAGCATCAATGTAAGGTTCCAGTTCGTAAGACCAAGTCCCCACCATGCCACAAAAACATGTGAAAAACTCCAAGAACCCCATTTTCATTAGAGTGGGTCTTTAACAAATCATAAAAAATGAAAATCAAAACAACTGTTTTTCAGCTTGTCTTCCAGATTTAGGTTATTCTTGCCAACAGATAAATAAATAAAAAAAACATGATCAAAGCAGAATGGAAGAATACACCTAAAAAAAAGGTTTTAAAAAGTATGTTTAGAGGGATACAGCAATGCAACTCCTTGCAAATTCTCTAAACATCTGTAAGATCTTGGTTTAGTTCTAGATTTTACATGGTTAATGAACACCGGAATTCCTGTTTTTATTTTTCCCTTTCACAAAGTATTATGCAGTAATATATTTTGAAAAATGAAGCGTGTCTGCTGTATTTTACATGACACTTTCTGTCCCTCAACAAGTACCTCTTCAAGGCTTGCAGTGCCCAGCTCTCCTGCTACCTGGTGCCACCGGTGCTTGTTGAAGCAACCATGGTGGATTGGTCACAGTAGCAATATTTATTGCAACTGAGACGACGAAGCCAACTCTTATGCTATGCAGAGAAAAAAGGCCTGTAATTGCCTGGAGTGAGAATTGTGTATCTTGACATAGCAGATTGGCAAGACTGCACTAAAGCTTCACAGATTAGTACATTACCACAGACTCTGCTCCTGAGGGGGGAAAAGGAAGACATAGAGGCTGAGTGAAGGACCTAAAGCAGACAGCGAGATGCATTTAATTCAGCGCAGAAGGAAATGGACTCAGAAAAGGAGAGGGGCACCATGTGAAATGACGAACTATGATTAAGTGGGATTATACAGCAAAGGCATGTGATTGTAATAGACGCTGAAGGAAATAGAGATGAAGGAACAAATAAAACTCTTTGCCTGACATTAAATAAAAAGGAAATTGTTCCTTTTTGAAGCGAGTTGGCTTTTGTCTGTTTGGAGCAGACATTTATTTTTATGTCTTTCTACCAGGTTTCCTGACAGACATGCTTTGCATCTTTGTGCCAGTCAGAGCTTCTCCGGCAGCACCTTCAATCAAATAAGCAGAGGCATATCTTCACATCACTGAACAGTGAGAACAGGCTGCTTGTGCGAGGATGTGAGCTTTAAACAGCTTTCCTGTTCTGTCGTGTACATCGTGAGTGATAACAAAATAAATCAGCTCACTTTGGTTATCAGTGCCTTTCTGAAAAAATATTTATATTTCAGTGACAAGCCTTTTCTTTTCTTCCAGACTTGAAGAGAGGACAAGGCAGTATGTAGAATAAAAAGCTAGGATCGATGTGAAAAGAGCTCATCTGGCTCCCCAGGTAGAGTGGAAGGAGATCTGCTCCAGATCAATATTATTGGTCGATGACTCTGAGAGAATGCAGTAATGAAAAACTCAGTTTCTTTAGCTACAAAAGGAAGCGGATGAATTGCAGCAGAAAATAGATTAAAGGTAGATACCTATACCTGTGCTGTACACTAAAATGCATCCACTACATGTCAGTTTGTTTACTTATAGCTTAGCCTTTGGATCATTTGGTACAGTCACTTTAACGGCCCTAAGTGATGAAATGTTCCCCAGTGTGTTAATAATACACTATATTTTTATTCACTGTCACAGTGGCTGTTAAAAGCCCTTCTTAAACGATTGTTTTCTAAATTATGTCAGTAAATAGGTCATAGCAGAAGTAAAAATTCAGCTGTTATGGACATTTTTTTAATTTAAAGAATAAGACTAAGCACAACACAGATGTTTTTTGTTGTCATAAGAACATATTTTTTCCAGCATTATATTCCATAAATCTAAATTTGCATCTCTGGGTGTTATGATGGGAAGTGTCTTTTCTAAATATCAAATCTGCTTGTTATGAAAACCAAAACAAGACATTCTATTCATGAACTTAAATATGTGAATTTTGTGGATGATTATACAGACTAAACTCATTGATTCCAAAAGGAACTCAAGATTTAAGCTAAAAACCAAAGATTTTTTTGTGCCCACTTCATCTGAAAATGCCTTACCAATATGGATAAGCAAAGCACTTCACCTAATAAAAGCACATACTAGAGAGTACTGTGGTAATAATACAAATACTGAAATTTTAAAATGCTGAAATTATAAGTTATAAAATGTAAACAAGAGTGGTGAATGGAAATAATGAAACCCAAAGCCAGATATTGTTAAGGAAAAGGAATATAGGCTACCTTCAAATTTTAAAGTAAAAGTAAAATTCACATTTTCCAGATTCTGATTGAAAGAAGGATTTCTAATGCCGTGTTCATGCCAAACACGATTCATGCGACAAAATCTGGTTGCTGCCTCTGTTTTGACATGTGGCGGACTGACTGCTGACCTTTGAATGTCTTTGTAAACGTGATTCTCCCGACCATAAAAACTTTTTATATGGAACCAATGAATGTATATCTCATGGACAGTAAGTGGTTGGAAGACACAGATAGAACCACCCTGAATGTTGAGAGATCAGGTCTATTTATATTAAAGAGCTTTACAAAGGCGTCGCTGATCACGTCTCCATGTTTTGGTTCATGAGGTCATTCAGAGAGCACTGAGCCTGATGCTCTGATCGTGTCTGAGTTAACATGGAAGCTGTCCGCCTTTGCCGTGAATCCCATTCGGTGTGGGAGCGGAGTAACGTGGATTTAAAGAATGTGACACTTACAGGGTTTCTGCAAACAATGATGGTTTTGCTTTTGAACTTTGGTCATTATCCATTTTTATGTTATCTAAACTAGTGTCACAGAAGGTCAGCCATCTCTTATTTTGCATGCTTTGCTCTCCCTCTCCGCTGAGTGGGTTTTCAGCAATCAAGCATGACGCCATCAGTATCGTATTTGTTCAACATTTGGGATTAGCTAAACTATTAAATATTAAAGAAAGACTAATTTGAAACGAACATCTACTGGATAAAGAAAAAAACAATATTTTGAAATTTACTTGGAGTTAAATACGTTGCCCATCTGCTGCCGCCTGAGCAAAAGTTCAATTTCATTCATAATAGCTCTTTGACTTCTTGCAAAATTGTGTAACTTTTTGTTTTATGTGTTTATTTTTTTTGAGCATCTTAACTCAACAGTGAAGGCCTTTTCAGTGATGCATAGCGAGGAAATGGCACAGCTCCCTGTGGGAAATTGAATAGTCCATTTCCAATCGAATGTGCCCTGGAAAATCCATGGGGGTCAGTGGCAATTTGTCTCAGGAGGTCTACACCGAGAGTCATTACGCTCCAGACCAACATGTCCCGAGGGACAGAACCATTCTTCAAATGGAAACTTGTATTTCCTTTTGATACTCAAAATATTTCCTTTTTCTTTCCGTCTCTGCAAGTAAATGAGGGGATTTTCTTTTTCGGGGAAGCGACACGTGAAAGCAAGTTCCATAACGCATGATAATGAGCAGAAATAACATAACTTCCACCTTAAAAGTGAAGTAGCCACTCTTAACAATAGCTTCTGTTTCTGAGGACCTCATCTTTGTTGAACAAATTGCTTATGTCTCTTGTTTAATTATATGCAAAGTGTCATATCTACTCCTCTCCGCTGTGGTTCGGATTACAAGTGTCATGAATTTTAATGGGCTAACTGCGCTGCTATCAATCATTCTAGTTTGCTCATATTTCTGCTGCTGGAAAGTGACTTTTAAGCAAATGTTTCCTGGCAGATAAACCCAGAATCATTTTCTTAGCTGCTGCCAGGTGACTCAGTTTTTATTCATGCCGTGGTTACCCACACGCTCTGTGCTGGTTGTAATTAAAAATGATGGCATTGATTTCATATTTAAAAGCCATTTGATACAAAAACGATGGCTACCATTTTTTTTTGTAACTCAGTTTTTCTTGGTGTCAAAGCTGTGGTTTTTGTTAAATAAATCATAAGCTGTGCCTTTGCTGAGATAATAAGTGAATACAAAGAAGTGTTAGCAATTTTTTATTAAAAGTATTTTGACAAAATAAAAGTCTTAGATCTTTTTTGGGGGTTTGTAAACAGATCTGACTGACTGTTGCAAGGAAAGCACAACTGGTAATAATAAATGTAAGATGGTTGGAGAAAATGACTAGAAATAGACAAAATAAAATAATGTGATGTGCAAATAAATATTGCACATCAGCGTTGAAAATAGGAGTTTGTTTGCAGGTGTTATTAATAAAAGTGTTATGATTGGACAGGATTAGAAACTGATATGTTAGTTTTTCATGACTAAAAATGTTTTTACATACATTCTATTGATTATTTCCATTAAAAAAATGTTTTTGGCACACTAGCATTGAAAAGTTTGCTTGCAGCTAGCCTTCTTGCTGTGTGATACACTTTGCCAAGGCTGGAGAACAACATCATGAAGTGTAAATATACAGTACTGCTCTCAGGTGGCTTTGCTGAGGGCATAATTCCTCGTCTCTGAGCTTTAGTGAAGGTCACTGGGGGAGCTGTCAAAAAGTCCATGTTTCCATGAATGTGATACCACAACACGACTCCCAGGAATTAAAGTGGCTCCTTGAATGAAGCCGACCTGAATCGATAGTTTTCATTTTTGTATACGGTCAGCTGCTTTTTTTATCCTTGGCCAGTATAGTTTTGTACCGTTGGGAAAGGCTCCCCTTTTCATGAGTTGGTAAGTCCATAATTTAGACTCAGAGTATAGCAACTCAGTCAGAAAAATAAAGTTGTTTCAAGATTTTTATTTTATTTTTATTTTCAAAAATAAGAACCAGGAACATTGTGTAAGTTACAGGATATAACATCTAGTTACTTAGGGAACATTAAAGTGGGAATTAAAATCAATCTTTTCTACCTTCCTTGCTAAAATATATTATAATTTGAAAGTGGCCATTTTTAACCCCGATTTAGATTTGGGATAAATGCTGTAATTACACTAGTGCTTGTAAATCCATTGAAATTTCATGTCAAATGAGGAGTCAAGAGAATGAAAAAAGGCAGGCTAGGCATAACTGCATTATACCTGGAAGTGAATTTAGATCTTTTATACAGAAGAGTTAAAAATATTTGATCAATGTTAAATCAAAAGGAAGTCGGATGTAATTACAGAGAGAAAGAAAGCATAATATGACGCGAATGTAGATTTCTATCAAGTGAACAAAAATGAATTATTGGATAAACCGGAGTATGACATGAGAGACAGTTCTCAACAGCTTTTTACACAATAGAGATAAATCTATATAAACATATATTACCTCTAGTTTTAATATACCATATTTTCTGCACTGTAAGGTGAACTTAATAGCTTTATTTTTCAGGAAAACGACAGGATGCCTTATAATTCGGAGCAACTTATATATGGAATAAGATAGGTTGTCCTAACTCATAACGCTGCTATTTCAAGAGGTTCAGGGTGGTTCTATCAAAAGTTAGTCTTTTTTGATCTTACACGTTGCAAACAACGTTGGGAGTTACAGGTATCTGGAATACTCTAACAAGGTTAATGTTGAGTTCTAGAGTTACTGTGAACACAGCTAATACAGTCTAACTTGGATTTGTCTCTGACTCTTTATGCACATTATACAGTGCGGCAAAAAAGCATTTAGTAAGCCACTAATTGTGCAAGTTTTCATTTGGTCCGCTTAATGTGAACCAAAGTTCCCCCAAAAATCTAAAACTAATTTTCAGTCTGAATAAACCAAAAATGACCCTGGTCCAGGACCATGAACAGCTCCCAGACCCATCTTTCAAGGTTTGTTTCAGGTTCAGACTGAGCTTTGGTTTTTTCTGAGTATTTCTCAGTCTGAATAGGCTCTGTGCTCAGAGCGGAGCAGCTGAACCAAAACGGCCACTGTATGTAGTCAGGTATTACGGAATGTAAGCACAGTAGCGGAGCAACGATGAGACACAGCAGCTCATTGAAATGTGGTCCAATCAATGCAGGGTCATTAAAACAACTTTGATACACATTGCTTCTCAATGTTTTCCCAGGCAATCGATATGTCATAAACACTTCTCAGCTTCATCGCCGATGTCTCCCCAGTAACCGCCTTGCAGCATGCGTCCACCGTACCAGAGTAGCAGTAACAAGTGTTGTACCTGATGTTGATACAGGCATTCAAAATTGGAGAGCGGGTATCAATTTTGACTCGAGTGAACTATATCGACAAGGATTACAAAGAGTTGGATTTTTGTAGCAACTGTGTCACAGAAAGTACTCCACAGAGGAACAGCTAAACATGCAGAAAACTATTTACTGTAAATCGTATCCATATGTTCTGGTATGAATAAAAAATGCTTTTGTGCAGACAAACTGGTTAAATTTGTCAACTGAATCTTGATTTTTTTATATTTGACATTGTTCATTACTGTCAGTAAAATTACCAGTGAACAATGATAAGAATGAGTTGTTAAATAAAACTGAACATAACATGAGGCGGAATGCCTAACAGCTTTTTACACAAAAGAGATATATCCAGATACACATATTATTACCACTAACTTTAACATAATTCACTGTACTTTTATTGTTATGATGCTCATTTACAGCAAACCATTAGTACAACTCTTTAAAGTCTCATCGACACTGAGACTTTAAAAGTAAGAATAAACCAAATCATGATAGTTTCTAAACTTAGCAAAGCAGTCGTTTTTTGATTAAAGAGGAAAGCTACTGACTGCAAATCATGTCCACATTGTCTGGTAAAATTCTATGCTTTTTTGCAGAGAAAGTGGTCAAATTTGTCAGCAGTCATTTATATTTGACACTGTTCATTACTGTTAGTTCAATGTTTGCAAAATAAATAATGCATGTAATATTTATTAGTACAAGAGAGGTGTTTTTCTGTAAAGATTTAGTATGGAGGCAGTATCAGGGCTAAAGATAAGAGCTGAAGATGCCTTGAAGATCATTAAGTGTGAAATATAACAACACGCCCTGAGCTGCCTACTGTTCCCAGGAGAGACAACAGCTAGATCGAGCTTTGTACGATTGCAGCACAAAGGAGCACAGACCTACCTTGCACATATTGCTTCATTTTAAAAGCTGCTGTGATTGGAAGTGTAGAACAAAGGTTGCAGATTCTTCAAATTAGTTTCTTCTCTGGTTATATTGTGGTGATATGGCTGCTGCAGGTCTGATTGGGTTTTGTTTCCCCCAACAGCACAGTAGACTGTTTTTCCCTTTAATCATTTTGCCTCCACGCGCATGCAGAGTTTTACTTTCACTATCTGCCTGTAAGCATGACCCTAAGCACATCTCTATGCTCCAAATCTATTTTTTTTGTGTGCAACTTCAGCGACTGCATGTGTTGGGCTCTGAGGGTTTAGAAAACATGGGTGACCTACAATTGAGCAATGCTTCTGAGAGCATCCTGCATAAACAGACCTCTCTCGCTCTGCAAACATGCTGTTTACACTTTGCTGCCAGCTTAAATATGATGTTATACAGGTGTAGCATTGCATGAGCCAAAAGTGCATGCAGAGCAAAATTAAAAGTGACATTTTTTTCTCTCCAAGTAGTTCCTGGGAGGGGATAAACAAAGCATTACATTAGCTATGAAGATGCAGCTTTACAGAGCCGGAAAGACTCTGAAAGGCAAGATTCTTTGCTCCACTGACTCATCTTTTCATTTCATTCCCTGCTTTGTGAAAAAAAAAAAACCTTAGTTCATTGTTCTGAAACCTTAAGCTTAATCTAGAGGTGAACTGTATTTTGCAGAAAATGTTGGCAAGCAGGACTGTAATTCCATCAGCTTTAAAATGTAATCAAATTCCACCTCTGTGAGTCACTTCATTACAGTTTTAGAACAAAGAAGCAATTAGCAGCAGTGTAAAGCACAGCAAGCACAACTGAACCTAAAGGACCTGAATCCTCATACAAACAAGCTTCACTGATTCCTGTGGAACACAAACAAATATTTTTTAAGGACATTTTAATTACGCTCTGCGTAGCATGGCAGAATGCACAAAAAGTCATTTGCATTATTAGAATTAAGGTAAATGTTATAGCTGCTGATGCCAGTAATTTATATGTATATATTTTCCAATATCTTTCCCTTGGCAGAACACAGGAATCCGGAGACAAGTTAGAAAAAAAATAAAATAAAATCACACACTGTGCTGTTACAGACTGCTGACAAGCTGCTCTTTGGCTATTAAATCCATTCCTCAACGTCAGTGGAGCTGAAGTAGATTATACCTGACCGGGTATATACTGGTGCTTCTGCTGCTCTGGGACTTACATATGCACTGTTTATGCTGCACACTGATGGGCACATAGTCTATAGTTTGCATTGTGCAACCATAGGAGAAATGCTGCTGAGAGGATGTTATTGTAAAAGTGAGTACATATACTGTATGTGAGAACATATTCCTACAGACTGACATGTGGGAAATATACAAACATGTCCCTTATTGAAATTTCGTTTCTCTATCCAGGGTCTTTTCAAACCAAATCAAACTTTATTTATAAAGCAATTTTCATACTGCAGTGATACAAAGGGACTTAACTTAAAAAATAAAAAATAACTTCAACCCTCCCACACACCCCCCACCCAAGATAATGAGACATAATAATGCTATATATATATATATATATATATATATATATATATATATATATATATATATATATATATATATATATATATTTTTTTTATGTCAAACAATTTTCACTTACTTTTGATACTTATCTGGATATTTTATAATGATCTGAAATAATGTTAATTAATAACAACTATAATAAAAAATAATGATAATTAATTTTATGTGATAAATTATGCACATCTTTTTTCATTTTATTTATAATTACTTATGGATGTTTTAATAACCTGCATTTGTGTTAAGGTAAATTATCATTATCTGATTCTTAACTTATGTAATGAAAAAAAAAGTAAAGCGTAAGGTGTGGGATTAAATTTGCTTTCTCTCACTCCCCTCCAAACTAATTATCCAAAGTTTGATATATCTGTGTATAGATATATTTCTATTTTTTGTCTTGTTTAGTTTGTTTTTTTTTTTTGTTTGCTTGACTACCAAATCCAAAATTGACAAAAAATAAAGCTCAAATATCAGAAATAGAAATGGGAAAAAAATTACATTATATTATATATACGTAATATTTTTGCAAATGACTTATGAGATCATTTACAGTTAACTAAATTTGAAAAAGTAATTTGTCACAAGCAAAGAAACCAGAAATATGTATCCTTATGTATTCTAGGAAAAAAATGCAGTTTATAAAGATAAAAGTAATGTTGCTCCATAATTCATACTTTTTCATCTAAATTGTGGCATTTATGTGACATTCACTCAAGTTGCATTTTACATTAAGTGCTGCTCTGAGAATACTTGTGTGAGTGTTGCTGAACTGGATGCAATATGTTAGGATGAGCTATGAACTATTTATGTTATTACAGTTCTTGAGTCTTGGTAAAGACTCACTCTGTTGAAAATTGTATTTTTAACATGTTCTTGTGGCATTTTTCTGATTATGGAGAACATATATAAAAGGAAAATTAGCTCAAAATTGCATTTCTGAGTATTTCTTTATTCAAATTGTGAATAAGGAGCAGATGGAAAAAAATCTTGTTTAAAAAAGAGCTTTTTTTGTGAAATAGAAAAAATGCTGGGCAGGCCACAAGTTCCCAGCTACTCTGCAGAAACTCTATCCTAGACCTAGAAAACGA
The DNA here is from genome assembly GCA_023969325.1 of Oryzias curvinotus. Classification (NCBI taxonomy): domain Eukaryota; kingdom Metazoa; phylum Chordata; class Actinopteri; order Beloniformes; family Adrianichthyidae; genus Oryzias; species Oryzias curvinotus. The sequence goes on from CM043720.1 coordinate 4,792,336, forward strand.
CACAAGTTTTGTAATTTTGGCTAAAAATGTCTAAATCGTTATTAAAAGACCACTGGAATGTTCTCGAAATAGATCAAAAGATGACCGGAGTGGGACTTTAGACATTCACTTTGAGCAACAGCCTTTCCAGATGTGACAAAAAGTGACGTTTTTGTTGTTGTTTTTAGAAACTTAACATTAAAAACTAATAAAACAAATAAAGAAAAGTCTATTGGTTTTATGTCAAATTATGCACAAGCCTAATCCGCTTTTTCTTTTATCATAAAATGCAATTGAGTTGAATTTTGCATAGGACATAATTGTCTTTAAGCATAGCAATTTGATACAGTTTGTAAAGGTCCTAAAGGCATAACACCTTTACTTTGTCACATATTTCTTTAACGTATGCGTCCACAAAATGAGAATTTCGCAATTTTTTTCAGAAGGTCACATAAAATGCAAGTAGCAGGATTTATCCCTGCATTCATCAAATTTACTTTAAAATCATGGTTCTTTCTACAGACACTAAGTCATAACCATCCAATGAGTATAATTGAGCCCAAACAGTGGCGCGGGTTCATCACCACAAAATTGTTTTAGAGGGGGAAAAAAAAACAACAACACATAGTTCATCCAAAAGTCTTTTTTTTTTATTTTTGTCTCACAAATCTCACTAGACTCCAGTTTAGAGAAGACCTGGAGCACTCGTTTCAAACCTACACAAACACAGCAAACCAGAGAGGTTATAAATACAACTCTTTGCTGTTTTTCTTTGTTATGCACAGTCTGGGGCTCATTATATACAGTCGCTAAAATGCTGTGGTTACAGAGAGGACATGTGACTAACAATGGGAAAAAAAAAACAACCTTTTGGAGCCTTCAAACATATCATCACAAACACCTTGCACATCCCAAGAGATTGATAAGAGGATAAAAGAGTTGACAAAGTATTTCTAGTATCAGAATGACTTCTATGAACTTTATCTTGAGTCTAATTTGAGAAACAAATGGCCCTGCCATCAAGAGCTCACCATCTATAATTCTTTGTCCTTTTTTCCATAAACAGTTGTTCTGCCTATACCGGCCTTGGTGCCACAAAATAAATAAGAGGAATTAATTTGTGTCAGGATGACAGGAAAGCGCTGCTCTGCTTGGCAGGAAAAACAGAGCACAGAGTGTTATTAATGACTCAACGTAGGGACTGCAAGGACCACAGTAGCTCAAAACGAGGTCAGAAGAGAGGGAGGCGAGCCAGGAGGACAGGGAGGATGGAGCCACGGTGCTAATATGAGGATAAAAAGAATATTTGTAAAGTGTGAAATGAACAAAAGAAAGTGCTGAAACACCCTTAATTCCTCAGTGCTACTTAGTGGTTCCTTTTTTTTAATGTCCTGCCCTTGTGGTGTGACAAAGTAATGTAAATAATAGGATGTAATTTGCTGACTGAGGAGGTGGGTTTTGTGTGAATGCAGCACCCAGGTCTGGAGGCCTTTGACCAGACCACCAAAGGCGAAGTAAAACCTTCTGCTTCCTGCTGTCGTCGTGTAGTATTAGAATTTCAGAAGCATCTTCAGGGGTTTTGAGTTTGTGTAACTTTTTTGTTGTTGTTAGGAGCTACTACTTAACAACCATGATCTAATCATGCTCCCGATCTGAATTTGAATAAACAATGCATAATCTCCTAGTAGATTAGAATATTTGTTCTTGCATTTATTCAGTGTTTTTATTTTTAATTTTTTTTCCATAAATTATACAATAGGCGTGATGAACTTGAGGGAAGTAAAAGCTCAGGTATTTCTACAAACGATCCGAGGTTTAGCAATGCATTCATGAAACAATGCTTGTTAGAAGTGATTGATTTTCTCCTTATTGATGCTGTGCAGAGTAATACCACGCAGCCAATTTTTGTGTTTAGTCCCAACACTCATTGAAATACTTTCCATTTGAGTAAAGGGTGTCAAGATTACCACACCCCACCAATATTTTTTCTGTTTTTTATCATTTTGTACAACTTGTGCAGATAATGTTGCAAACTAGATGTTGCAAAGCAGTGGTCGCCAACCTTTGTGAGGCCATTGACCTGTTTAATGTCAAGCAACATTTCTGCAGATCACCCTCAACACTTCGGAAATTTTAGCTTTCAGTTTCTGTGAAATCTGTTTTTCACAATAGAAAGTTCCAAAATTAAGTCTAGTGTAAAAAGACAGTTTGAAAATGTCTGTAGATATGTCACTGAAGAATATTCAACAAATTTTACAAGTTTTCACTAATCAGAGAGCCCTACAGCTATCTGGAGACCACGCATGGTGGCAGCAACAAAAATGAAACGTGCTCAAACGGGAAAAATAAAAAATAAATAACAGAGAAACAAAAAGGTGACAAAGCAGAGCAGAACAGATGACCTGATCAGGATGAACTGAAAACCAGACACTTATATAAGCTGAGGGCATTGAAATGAAGACAGCTGTGGATCATAATTAACCTGAAACGGGTGTGACTGGCAAAAAGAAAATCACAACACAACGAAAAAGCATAAAACCCTAACTAAAAACTGCAGAACTCTTAAAACTATACAGCAGAAGTTTAAACCCTCTGCAGATGTCATACTGGGCCCATTTAAATATGAATTAAAGCAGAGAATAACCAGACGCCAACTTCAGCTTTGTCCCACTTCTAAAGTGTGGTGGATAAATAAATCCCAAAGCAAAAGATAATTTGTCACAACAACTGTTTTTGTAGATAAAACAATAGACATAAACCTATTGAGTATGAAACTTTATTAGCAATGCCCTTGTAACGTTGTAAAGGGAGCTGCCATCAGTTGGGATTTCAATATCTGTATATGGTTGGTACATCCCCTTTGAGACGGTTACAAATGTATTAGGCGACTTGATGTACAGCAAGAGTCATACATGGATGTATGTAATACATGGATGTACTAAATAAAACTTCCTTCAAAATAAGATTAGTAAAACAGAAAACAAAAGTGAATTACAAACTTTTTTTCTCTACAGCTTGGTACCAAGTGACCCACGGACCGCACCGGTCTGCAGCCAGAGACCACTGTAAAACCACGGTGTAAAGTAATGCATTTGGTCTGAGTACATCCATGACCACTACTTAGGCACCATTTCAGAGCCCAAACAAAACATTTCATGTTGTTGGATTGGTAGATTTGAAGGTTGTTAGATGCATTTATTTTTCTAAAATACCCTCATGAAATGGAGCAAAGGAAATTGGCTGCATTTGAGAAAAATAAATGAATAAATAGCTGCTACTTGAAACAAACCCTAAACCCTGCAGGCGTCTTGCGATATTTCATTTGTTTTAGCCCTCTAGTTTGTGTCACTCTATCTAAAGAATATTAAATAGACCCTTTATCCTGCGTTCTCACACATGTTTGCAGGTTTCAAAAAAACACTACTAATTGAGCTTGGCAGTGTGTAATGTTGTTTTGGCTGTGTAAAGGTCAAGCACATGGTTCACATTGGTCTGCATGGGTTGGCATTTCCACAGCATCTCATACTCCTGGAGAATGCAGAGTTCCTCACAAATAATTATCTTGTCCTAACTCAGAATTATGTACATGTCCACGTTTGTCTGAGTCCCCCATCACACACACACACAAAAGGATGTATTGTGGGGAAGATCAGTCACGGGAATACTACTGTATTCAGCTGACCACTTGTGTTCTGACAATGCAAATGTTTATAAAGTTGTAAAAGCGAGAAGGGGACAGGCTCCGTGTGTCTGTGTGCAAAATGATTTGACAAGGCACTCAGTTTACATACTCGAGATTGCAGGGGTCTTGACAAACATGTGATTATTCCTCAGTAATTAGCTTGTTGGCATCCCTGTGGTAAAAACAAGGGTGGTAATTATGACGATGAGGTCTTGGGACTGCTGTCTGCTTCTCTCTGAAAGATAACTCACCAGGGGATATGGCAATGAGATGGGAACACGAGGGCAGAGGGAAGAGAAGCAGTATTTGTTGACAGTGTCCATGCTGTCATAAAAAGACAAACTGTCTTTTAATTGCCTTCCATGGTGACTAAACAACGGTTACGCATGCAATGATGTGGAACTGAGTGTATGGCATAGACTGAAGTCATTATAAATGCAAAGCATCAATGGGTTCTGTGGTTATTGAGCAACATATGAAGCAGCAGTTCTGTTTCAGTACAAGTCCATATACTGTCTCGACAAAATAAACTGAACTCAAAGCTTAGCACAGACATGTGAGGCGTAAACGCTCCATCAAAGTCAGAGGGCAAGAAGGTCACTGCAGGCGGATGAAGATCTATCACTGGCTTGGATATTGCTGGTAGGACTTGTGGTCCACTTCTGGACCTGTAAGGCCACATTTACAGCAGTTGCTTAGCAACTGCATGCTGTAATTAGTCCTGAGATGTAGCGCCTCAAGTCAAATACTCAGTACTCAGTGCCAGGTCAGACCAGAGATGAAGCAGAGCCACACCTACATATTCTCTGGCTGCTTAAGTGAATTCATATTGTTGCATTAGAAATAAGGGAAATGAGTTTCCTAAATAACTGTTAGAGGTTGCTATTGACTGGTTAAAATTAGAAAGAAAATAAAAAAATATATTTTAAACTTGTCTTTTATCAAAGGTTTGGAATTTTGAACACATAAATATGCCAAATTTATCAGTCATAAGTCTGAAAAAGGACACAATTGCAAATAACATTTGAATGAGGGACTTTGCCAAAGATTTCCTAGTCTAATAAAGTTATTGCATAAAATAGTTATGACTATGAAAGATGATGTTAACCATGAAGCACAACAAATGAGTTAGGTAGGAAACCAAAGGAGACTTTTAGGAAGATTGGAACAGAATGACCCACAAATTCACGACTGAGAGAGCTAATAGCAACGAAAAAGAAAGACAAATTACTATTTCCATATTGTAACAAGATCACATTTAGTGATGGGGGGAAGAGAGTAACAGTTCAGTCTCCAGAGTGAACAAATAAATCATGCATGAGCTCAGCACTGATAGATCTTATTTGTGGAAAACAGAGGAGCTGGTAAGAGAAATAAAGGCAAAATAAATTAGGTGAAGCTTTAAGAAATGCTGTTATTTTTCTTAAAAAAGCAGGAATAACATGTATTTTTTAGGTTGTAGCATTTTTACAATTTATCAAGTAATGAGCACTGTGTTTGAAAAATCTGCTTCAACTATTAGAGTAAGAAATTAGTATTAAATAGATTTAATTATTTCAGTAATTAAATAAATTGGTCTAAACCTTCCATTAATCCTATAATCCTTTTTTTCTAACTCCATCAACCTTTTCAACTGGGTTCCATTTCACCAGTTTCAATTCTTTACACCTTTTTTTGAGTCTGAAAAATAATTTTTGTGTTTTATTTAAGGAATAAATAAGAAAGGAAGTGTCATGGTAGGAAAACGGACATAATGCTAATAGACATTTAGACCCAAACTGATCTTAATTACCACTTTTAATAGTTATTAGAGAGAATACACTGGGTCCATTTATGAGCGTCCATTTCAACAAAGACAATATCATTCAAATATAACCCGGTACAACACAATGCAATTAGTAATTGGAAGTAATCAGTAAATGAAAACTGTTATTTTCTTAGTGGTAATAATAGAAAAAAACAAGTTGAAATTAAAAGTGTTAACTATATGAAATGATTGGAGGGGAAATGGACAAAAATAGTCTGATTTGCAGATCTGGGTGAACACTCAGTTTGTCCTATTTTCACATCAACATTTGATCCACATGTATTACAAAATATTGATCGAAGAGCTTTTATAGCACTACACAGATAAGCTGAAGTATTGAGCCCCATTTTAAACGGCTCCTGCACAGGTCCTGTCGCTTCTTTCATTAAAGGCAGTGAAGTGTCTCGCCTCTTTTTCTCTCCATCTCTAAATGGGTAACATGTAATTGACGTGGGCTTGTTTGGTTGTATTTCATGAACTGCGACCCATATTGGTGACCCATAGCATTTCAGCAGAACATCAGGGAGTCAACTTCAGCTCAATAAATTTTCAAGAACAAGCATCAACATCCTCAGATAAAACCATTACTAAAAAAAAAACAAAAAAACAAAAAACGATACACCTCATAAACCAAGCTCTACAGGGCAACAATGATCCTTCCCCGCTGGCTCAAACCATCATTTTGAGATCCTGTGACATTGAAATTTTCCCTCGCTCTGCTGTTTTATCTGGAATCAGGCCAACACGTATTTGATAGTCTTGTATAAACCATTTTTTTTTTTTGATGCAGCAAAAGTATCTCATTACATTTGTACTACACAAAAATAACTTTCTTTTTATTTTTTCTCCTTGTTTAAAAAAGCCAGTTTCCCAAATTTGGCTTTCAAGGAAGATGGGCAGCTGTTGCAGTAAAGTATTTTTTTAAAGAGAAAAACATCCTTATAGTATCTTTGACTCATTTAAGTAGAATGCATTTTAGTTTGTTAAAATGTAATGTTAAATTCAATCTGTGAGCGGCTCACAGATGCCCGCCTTTCTATTGGTCCTCACTGGTTGAGCAGCTGCTGTACGCCCCTCAACCTTTCAATCTGTCCCCGTTACCCTGTTCCTTTTTCAAAATGGTTTTTTTTTTTAGAATTTCTAAAAGTCAACTTTTTGATTTCCTTGCCAACAGAGGTTTTTTTTTTTAACCACGCCTACATTGCTCGTATTTTCATCCTGTACGCTATATTTACATATTCAGTTTGAGCCAACAACTCATGTATAACATTTTTCACGATTTTTTGGTTAAAATGTCAGAGCAACAGGGGAACGTCTTCTTGTGCGAGCTTGCCACACTAACGCCGTTCAAATGCACAATTCCTTACCCAAACATTTTTCCCAAGTAGCTTCCCAGTAATGCTCAAGAAGTCAGGAAGCAATAGATAAATATCTCTAGGAGTTAAAATTTGTAACTGGTGCTAAACGTGATTTTTCTTTTTTTTTTGTTTTTTTTTTGGGGGGGGGTCAATATGGCGACCTCTTCCCATAGTTAAATGTGTGGTGGTAGACTTAATCTGTTGGCACAGGTATCACTTAAATGAAAGTTTTTCTTTTCCTTATAGTGGTAAAATGTGTGAATCGCCAAATTTCACACTTTGCCACTAAATGGTCATCAAAGCTGTTCCTCTGCATATATCTGATAAGTGTTTTGGTCTTGATAACTAATTTTTTGAGCCCCATAAGAGATTTTGGGCCCATTCATTTTTTGATTGGCTTCTACTGATGTGATGTCATCATTTGTGTGTGTGTGTGTTTGTGTATGTAGGTGTGTGTGTGTTGGGGGGGGTTGTTACTATGCCCAAAATTATTTTTCCGAGTACTAGACGTGTGCAAATTTTAGTTGGTTTTTGAGTATGTGGTGGGGGCAACATTTCAAACAACCCAGGAGTCCAGGATTCTGCTGCAGGACAGAATAAAACAGGAATTCACCCTAAAATTTTGAGCTGCGTAAAAGAAACCCAACAACAACAAAAAATAAAATAAAAAACAATAAAACGGAAAGCTTTCTAAAAAGTCTAAACTTTAATATTTAAATATTAGTCTTTTTGTGTTCCACTCACCCGATTTCTCCCAAATTGAGGATATTACCATGAAATGACTCTGACTTTGTCTTCTGGCTTTGCAGCCTGCCAATGATATCATGAGAAACGTTCTCATTTTCTTTCTTTAAAGATACTTTAAACAGATTTCCTACATTGTCCGTGGGTATCAGCCTCTGTGTGACACGAACACAGTGACCCATATCTCTTCAGATGTGTTGCTGAGTCCCACTGGGGAGTTTTGACATTTCCCAATGTGTTCTTTTTTTTTTTTTTTTTTTTTTGGCTTAAAGCCGTGCTCTTGACAGTTCTGCCTTCTCATTATTTTAAAGCCTTGCGAAGACTCTGCAGGCATATCCCCCCCCCCCTTTTTTTTCTGCTCAAAGGTCCACTTTCCTGCATGAATAGCTCGTCCACTGTTAAAGTTTGACAATGAGAACTCCATATTAAATACTTTTAGTACTGAAGACCAAATCTGAATAAAGTGTGGCTATGGAAGCAATATTTACCATTAGTAAGCATATATTCATGATTTAAAGGCCAGGCATCATAGGCATTTCGCAATACTCATTTTGCTCAGTGCTGCACCTTTTCATAACTATATGTGGTTTTTATTTTTGATTTTCCAATAAAAATGCAAGGCTCATAAATATTATTTTATTATTGTAACTTTCTACACTTTCTTAAACACAATTATTGTTTTAAGTTTAAGTTTCAGATATAGTAATACATAACAAATTAATTAAAAATGTAGATTTAATCTAATATCTCTGCTGTTGTTACTGATTTTTTTTTTTCACTTTTTATTCATTTATTGCTTAACTAAAAGTGTGCTCAGAGTTTTGTCGTGCTGGTTCTGTTTTGAGAATCACAATTATTTTTAATAAATATTTAAATTGACAAAGGAAAAAAAAACACCATCACAAATTTCATCTAGATCTTTTGAAGTAGAAGTATGTTTGTACGGTAAATCACACGGCGTGTTTGTTTCTTGTGGCCTCTGTTGACTCCACCCTTCATGCGGTTTCCCTGTGGCGACTAAGGCACCTGTATGACTCCATAAGCCAATCCCCTGATGAGTTCCCTCTAATGAGCTGCACACTGTATCTTCTCTGAAGTCATCTCTTTTCCCATCACTTGGGATCTCTCATTTATAATTTTGGGTTTTCATCTTCCTCCTGTCTTCGCCAAATTGTTCTTCTTCTGAACCCTTACAATCAGACAGGAAAACAAAAGGACGTCGATAGCAGCCCACAAGGCACAAATGAGCAATTAGAGGTCATCTCGAATGACAATGGAAGCTGAGCTTCCATCAACAGAAAAGCTGCAAAGTCCCAGGACTTGTTTTGCCACCCAGTGTGTCCCTAAAGCATCATGCATTGCTACATTAGTGCAGGAGAGCTCAGACACTGAAGAGAGTCGCGTGGATGCGTGTCAGTTTTGAATCGGAGCAAAGCTGAGTGAGCGTCACTGACTCAGAAATATGAACAATCTGCGAGATGTGAATTAGCATTGAAAGAGTGCACAAACAAGGCATTCATTGACGGTCCTGGCTTTCCACTTTATTCATGCATAGCTACTAAATTTAGCACGAAAAGTGTAAACAGTTGTTGTGGCTACATTCCATGATAATAAACCTGGAACTGCTGGAGAGCCTGTTTATTTCACTTTTATGTGGTGCCAAGTGGCAACATTTATGTGTGATGAGCAGCAGAGCTGACTGTTGCACCTGCGTTTCCTTTTTCTGCCAATACGCAAAAACTTTCTACTGTCAGGTTTTGTTTGGCGGTTGTGAGGAACAGGGATTTGAGGAAAAGTTTTCCATTGGATCCAGATTTTGCCTTTGCAATTCATGGAGAAAGCCATTTTGATCGCAGCACCGAAACAGCATCACCTCTGAGTGGAAGCAAAACAAGGCTTCACCTCATAGGAATCACTTTAAGTGCTCAGAGATGTAAAGATGACTCTGCATCCACTTCAGTCTCATACCACCACACTGTTGGGACAAACTCTGTATTCTAAGATGAAAATCCTGGTCCCCACAGAACAGTGGTTTATTAGAAGCCAACTCCAGAATTTGGAGGGATGAAATGGCCTGCCAGCAGTCATCACCTCATGCCCAATTAAACACTTATGGGACCGGCTTGTTCTTTGCGCCAAAGTGACTAACACGATTCTGTTAGCTGACTTGCTACAAATTCTGATTAAAGAAATAGAAGTCATACCACAGCACAGTGTGACAAAGCTGCAGAGCAGCAGGAAGACGAGATGCTGAGCTGTTGTGCTCCACGATTCCTTCAGATCAAAGCGGATACAGGTTTAAAGAGGCCATGTCATTCAATCCTACAGTAATACTTCATATTTTAATGCCATCAAATTTGCACCATTTAAAGCCTTAGTCACAATTGCCCTTAAGGGTGGAAACAGGCTACCTGTGGGCCAAAACCTGGACGAGGCACACAGGTGGCCCACAGGAAAAATCAAGGTCATAGACCGCTCGGTGAGCCGCAAAATGTTCATGCATGTGTGCGACAGGTCAAAGGTTACTCACTTATACAACACATAAGGGAAATTAGGAAATGAGACAATCAGAGCAGCTTGTGTGTGCATCCTTCAAACACTTATGTATCAACTGCACACCCCGTATGTACGGCATTTGCATGGTCAGTAAGGAACCGGTACATGCACCTTACTAACAACTAGAGTATGGCGTAAAGGCACCGGATGACAGCTCCACCCATGTGTCATAAATTTATCTATAAGTGCATATTAGGTACATTTTAGGATTTAAGTGATCACAGATGTATTATTTGATGTCAACTTTTCATTTGTAATGATTTGATTAGAACAGGGGACATAACAGGGTAACAGGGTTGAAAACTTTCTATAGCAGCATGTGGAAAAAACGATCAATAATAAAAGAAAACAAATGCCTGAGATGGGAAAATGCTTTTTTTTCCTGATAGCTAAACATATCCCTAATTACATGTAAAATACGTAAAAATAAAACATTTTGATAAAAAAAAATGATGAAACGTTCAAGGCCAATTGGAGTAATTCTCGAGGAATGACTCATGTAACTTATATTATCCTTACAAGTAGTTTATGATACACTTAACACACACAATGGTACATTCCATTTTCATGACGTCCCTTGAGGTGGCCGTTTGAGGCTTAAGAAGTATAGGCCCAAACGTTAGCCTCTGTTGATATCCCATAATCCCTTTGTTTAAACTCTCTCCCACTAGCTTTCAGGGCCTCACAACCCCAACATAACATTAGCAGTGCATTAAAAATGGCGAGCAATATCAAAGCTATTCAGCCGTACAATTTTGAGCCAGATTCCCGCTCAGACAAGGAAGAATGTTAATGGATCTTTTTGTCTGCAAGGGGATTCATCAGAATGGAGCGGAGTAGGGAGACTTTTGCCCGCACTTTTTAGTTTCTAGAGTTTTTTTTCTATCTTCTCCTGAATCCCGACAATTGGAATATTTAAATACTCAGAAACGTTTTTTTTTTAATCATACATTTTTTTTAATATATGTCCATCATGAGAAAAATGTTACAAGAGCATGTTAAACATACCAAAAATCTGATTTTCATAGGAGTGAGTCTTTAATGTTATGAGTTTTTTAATGTATAATGCCTTGTTAAGGCACCATACAAATAAACATGATTTGATTTGATGCCCTTTTTAATAGTCAAGGGAAATAAAGTAAATTTGTGATAGTCTAGGTACCTTTGATTCATAAAGTCAGAAACTAAACATCATTTTTTTAATCAACCCTTTTTTTTATAGTATAGGATCATAGCATTAAAAGCAACCATATTTTATTTTATATTAAATATTTCTGATTATTTAAACATATTTTGTATGTAAAATTAAAAATAAAAACAAAAAAAATCACAACATATGGGAGTCATTAAAACACCACCCCCCCCCTCCCCAAAGGCTGTCACAAACCATTGGCTTGTTTAAAATCAAGGCCTCTGCTCTTGGACTCTCATGGTGACCGCAGGTACATAGCAGCTATTGCCATCTGCCAGCTCAGCCCATAAATGGGGAACACTATTGTGGTGGAGCTTTTAGCCAGCATCATGGGGAGTCCCACAGCCAATGACATTTTTAAAAGGACAAATGGACAAGTCAAAGGAGACAGGGGCACTTTGATTCCCCTTTCTGACATTTATTTTTTTGAGTGTCTATGGGGGGGGGTTAAGGTGTGTGTGAGTGTATATCTTTAAACAAAAAAAAAAGACTAGTTTCATGTATTTCTCTTATTACATCAAGGACTTAAATTAATGTCTTTTGTTTCTACCTTTGCAAAAAAAAAAAAAAAAAAAACAATTTGAGTGTAAAGTTCCGCCTGGTATCACTTAATATATCAGTGCAATTCATTTAGAGATTAGAGATCATCACATGCTGGGAAGATTTGTTGAACTGGAACACACCTATGGTAGGATGTCCTTAGTAAAAGTGACTCAACATTCTAAGGTCTCAACTTTATGTTCTGTAATGTGCCCTGAAGAAGAGTTCTGCTCTGCCTGAATGAACTGGAAAAACTATGGACATGGGTAAACTCATGTGGTAGCCGGAATGAAAGACTGAGTCAGAAACAGCTCATTAATTGGGAAGTGTGACATTACAGGGTTTTAAAAAAAAAAAAAGATGCATGCTGATTTTTCAGTGAAGAGCTGGCTCTGTAATCTCCTTTTGAACTTCTAGCAAACATTAATTTGTATTACTGCCAGACCAGAACCGATGAAGCATGACTTGTTTGCTTTCTTTCATGATCAGTCCCAAATATCATGCACATTTGTGCTTAAAAGAAATTTTAGTATTTTTACATTTTTATATGTTATTATATTTTTTTTAATGCACAAGCGTGTGTGTACAGTGATGTCATTATAGCATTTAATGATGTATCTTCTGATGCGAGGCCAGTTTCTTTAGTCTACTGTGAGTGTTCTTTTTAGTATTGAAGACTAGGATTTGATTATTTATGATGTTTACCCCCCCCCATACTTCCTGTAACACTGGATCACAGGGAAAAATACCAAGACAATTATGGGAAGCAAAACAGCAAAGTAATAATCCGCTTATGAATAATGAATTTAGCTAATGGCCTGATGTATTGCTGAAGCTATACTGGATGACTGGAAATGTGAATTGACAGGCCAGAGTTTACCTGAAACGCTTCACATTTTATGACCTCCCAGCAAAAGAGCATGCGTTTAAAAATCACAAATAATGCTGACACGTCACAATAACTTTAGCGATAAAAGACTGAAAAACTGCAACAGCAATCCATATGAAATGGTTTGGGTGTTTACATTAAGCTAAACTGTCACAAAATTAATAATGCACAAGTACAGAATGTGGAAAAATGCTTATGGGAGGTTAGAAGGTCGGAAGAGCAGAAGAAAGGCCAAACATTCTGATTCTTGTATGACCCTTGCCGGTTTTGCTCAAGGACTTGTGTGTTTCCACCTTGATGTGAGTCCCAGTTGGTTAGTGTTAAGCAGAAAAAAACAAAACAAAAAAAGATGGCTAGGTTGGGAATAAAAAATGCATAGACCATCATGATGGGTTTGTTTGTTTTATAACGAGAACTAAAAATCCCACTCTGTAGAATTTCTCACTGTTTAACCCTCAACAGTGCTGGGGTTTTAAATAAGCAATCAATACTTACAGTGAGATTAATTAGCATGGAGCTGCACTACTGTTGTATATTTTACGAGGCAAGATTGATGCCAAAAAGGTGAACCTGACTTGTCTAACGGTCTGACTCTTGTCGATGTGGTTAATGAATAATTAACATCTGATGAGAACTTCATATTCTGAATTAAATATAGGCGCTGTGATCTTGTTACTTACTGTCAAAAGAATGACAGAACTTCCTCTTTTACTATGCTTATTATAAGAACCAGCAGAAATTAAGTTTTCTTATTGGCGTGACTTAACTGACTTTGACTGAACTGAGTGATGCATGGTGACTGGCCTGACTGGTTGAGCATGTATGACTGTCTCATAGACTTTCAGTTCCCGATTGATCTGAGATGTTGACAGTCACTGTTGTCGATGTTTGATTCCTCTCCTGTTATCTGTAATGTAGCTAAAGCTCTCAATGGGCTGACAAGATTAGAATGCATTACTGTCAGAAAGCAGGGTGCCCTGGGGCAGCAGTGTGCATGTTGAGAGTTAATGACTCAGACCGTGCCTCACCAGTACAGAGCATGTTGTTGACAGACCACTGGATCTCTGGCATTCCAAATGTACCCTTATTTCACAACATCAAACCATGTGTGTAAGTTTCTTTTCTTTTTTTATTTAAAAACCCACTCTGTTGTTTTCAAGTGTTTTTCTAACATGTTCTTCTTGATGATGGAGGACAAATATATATATAAAACTTAAAATTGTATATCTGGGTATTTCTTTATTCAAACCGTTGTTAAGTTAGAACAGGTAGAAAACATGCTGGGCAGAGATGGGAAGGGGGGGCGGGGTGACTATGCACCAACGGTCCTTCCCACAATTTATGGGCGAATTTCTGACGGACTACTGCTGTTTTGCATGAACTATGTCCTTAAAATGACGGATTTAAAACAAATGTTTTGACTCAAAACGCGATAATCATAATTTAAAGACCACTGGGAACGCTTCGAAAAATAAATCAAATAATGATCATAGAGTGTCTTTGATAATTACTCAATATTGAAATTATTAAAATTGTCCATAAGATGTTCTAAGTCTCTTGGTCACTTGATGATTTTAAAGAGAGGGTCAGGCTTGTGTTTAGTCAGGGAATAAAACGTACATTTTCCAAACATCAACAAAAAAATGTAAATGTTAATCTTATCTTAATCTTATAGCAAAGCTATTTTTGTTTCTTTGGGCAAAGAAAAATTGCTATTACAAAATGTAACAATTTCATTCTTAAACACAAAGACACACACAAACAAACAAAAAACAATGTCTATATTTTTTTTTCTATTTTTCCAGAGCCTGCAATAGCTGATAAATGTAGAATAGTTTTGTCTATTTAATTCATTGTGCTAATGTTCATAATAAATAGAATATGAAGTTACCAAAATTAAATTTTAATTGACTTGTTCATTAATTGGAACTCCTTTTGTTGCTTTCTAAATGGAAGCATTAAAAAACCGCTAAAAAGAAATAAGCAAAGAGAAGAAGTTGAAATAATTACGAGGCAAACCCTAAAAATAATATTGATAAACAGATGTAGTTTAACAAGTCAATTATATTTCTGATGTTCTGATTCAAAGCTTCTGTTTGGATCAAAGGATTATTATTGTGAGTTTTGCAGTAATAATTTTCAATCTTTTAAAAAAAAAAAGCCTCCATTTTTTTAAACCTCGATTTTAATTATATATTCTTTGTCTTTTTCCTATTAATGTTTTGTCTATTTTTGTGTCTTTTCTTTTTTTAAATTCATCTTAAACAGTAAAGCCTTTCAAAAGTTGCTAAAAATCCACTGGAGTCTGGTGATCTGCTGTCATTTTGATTGACAGCTGGCCTATGACTTCAGTTTTATGTAACACAAAAACAGTGCCATGCTTCCTAAAGCTGCATCCTACTGTTAATCAACTTAGTATCATAGTATGTCAGCCCATGCCTAACATTAGTAATAGAAATAACTTTGGTTCTCACTACGGAGGTTTTCAGGCTATTATTGGATTTATTTTAAGAGGAAAAACAAAAAGGTATCAGGTGATGCAAAACAGTTAATTAAAGATAATCTGCATTACAAAACTGTTATGGTCAAAGACTTTTTTCGGGGGGTTATTGTGGTTGTTAAAAAGTTATCTTTATTAAGGCAAAAACAAAATCCACTTGTCAAATTGGCATTTTAATGCAGAAATAGTTGTGTTGCTGGTGAGTTTTAAACGCTCTTTGTATTTTACACCTTGCATACGTAAACAGCTACATGTCATTGTCACTGCATTGTTGGGAGTCAGGCAGAAAGTGTCTAATAGGTCCTTGAGGATCATGATAAGGGGAATTGGATCATTAGTGCTCAGGTCCTTAATAACTGCCCTGGGGAAAATTAATATCCACTTAATGCTCAGTGGCAAAGACTGCTCATCTGATGGCGTGCATGGCATGCAAATGTAGGGTAGACAGAGAACTCTACAGTTTTATGTCACGCTTGCTTTCTAAAAAAAAAAAGAAAAAAGAAAAAAGCTGCTCTTCGACTTACATAATTGACAGCGTGCTCCTCACCATTCATCTTCTTTACTTTCCTCTTGTAGCCATTACATTTTCTGTTTTGAAAGGCTCCCCACTGACCCTTCTTCCACCTATGAGAAATCCAATACACCAGGTTTTTCCTTATGCTTTTTATTGACCCTCATTGAAAATGCTAAATGTCATTTTGCCACTTCTGCCGCAGGAAGCATAAGGAACCATCCCCGTTAAACTTAAAACAAGATTTGAAAAAATAAAATAAAATAAAAAGCTGTACCATGATACTTGAATAAATATTTCTCCAAAAAAGACACCTTAATTTAGGCATCAGTAGCCTTGACAATAGGAATAAAAATATACAATGTACCTACTGTTGTCATGGAGACAGAGCCTCTTCATTGTGTGACCCAAATTAAGATGCTAAATCGTATGTGTGGGATATACAGTGAATATAATTTCCATGGAAACAATAAATATGCAGTTTGATCAAATGTATAAGAGGTTCATACATATACATCATTAAAGTCTTGCACATTTTTAATTGTGTAATTTCAAGCTTAAAAAAAGTACATAAAACAATGTACTTTTTTCAAATGTAGTAAAATAAGATACTTATTAGCTTTTTGCTTAGTAAGTCTGCCTGAGTTAAAGCTGTATTTAGCTTTTATTTCTCAGTTTTTCTGACCATCACTGCCACCTCAAAATCTGGACTCAATGAAACAAATTTAGTCTTTAAATAAAATATTCAGCTCAAGCCATCCATGTTATAGACCTTTACAGCTTTATTCAGCACAGTTCCTTGCACTCGTTCCATAATTCTAAACACGGAAAATGGCGTCATGTCAGAATTTCATGGCTACCCACAGCGCATGAATCCACAGGCAGCAAGACCGAGGCAAGAGTAGATAATAGTAAATACTGCATGGACCCAGGAAACCTCCCATTGCTTTTTAGGGCCTACAAATTCACCTTGAAGCAGAGGGAAATGTACTCATCACTGAACTCTAGTAGGGAGCAGAGTGACGGGGATAAGAGAGTTCCACTAAAAGTTCAGAGACAGCTGTGGAAAAGCAGGAGGGGTTAAAGTTGAAAATTATGTTTTCCAAGAGATGGATCTAAAAGAGTGAAGACCCCAAGATAAATCATAGGATGCATTACCCCGCAGATTCTTTAGACTAAAACAGAGGCCGCCATTAATAAGACTCTTATTCCTTCAAGGTTAAGGACTTTCAGAACAGCTTGTTATGTAAAAAGATGCATTGTGGGAAAACGGTGCCTTCCTATGTGGATCACAACAGAAAAGGGAAGTTTTAAACTTGCAAAATTACAATTTGAGGAAAAAATACCTATTTCTCAAATGTGATATTTTGTTTGCTAGAATAAGAAAATATGTACATTTACAGCCTTATTGTGGAAAACTCGGCAGGCTTGGATACTACAGTAGCTTAACTTCATGTATTTGTAAGGCAAATCATGCTATCATAAAATATTGTGGACTTATGGAAATAAATAATTGACTTTCCTCTTCGGAAATTAAAAAAAAGAAAAAAGAGCAATGTGCAAGAAATTATAGTAGTACATACTTGTCTTGATGGCTTACAGTAGCCACATTTTTGAGACAAATCGCTTTTTTTTATTAATACAGAGCATTTTTATCAACATTTTTAAGCAGATTTTTAAATGTTATTTTATCTCAATAAAAACAAGAAAAACATGTTTACGTGCTTTAAAGATTCAGTTAAATCTAGGCTGAAACTTCTGTCATTCCACAAGCAGAGCTTTCCAAAGCTGTCGACATTAAATATACATTCTCTGTGTCAAAGCCCTTTTTAATATTCTTTCCAGGTTGCATGGCTGGGAGGCATGAGTTTTCTAATAAATGTGGAGCAAAAAGGCAGAATCTTTCTTAATAACACAGCAAGCAATAGTTTGCATGTGTAATGCAAAAATAAGCAGCCAGATGATGAAACAACGGATTCTCACCACCCCCACGCTTTGTAGATTCTGCCATTAGTGTGAAGTGAAACGCTTCATGTGCAGTCCACACATGAGGGCAGGATAGGACAAACCCTGAGGGATTATGAACGCAGAAAGGGAACAAAGAGGGAATAAGCATGCATGCATGTGCTTGTGTGACACAAGATGACTGTCAGAGTGAGAGGACAGCTGCTGAAACACACGCAGTCATGAGCCAGATGAGGATGACATTAGACCTGCTGGGCTTTAGCAGGTTCTTCTGGAAAGTAGAAAAAAAGCTAAAAATAACGGAAATTATAAATAGATAACTACTTTTTTGTTTCTACTGGGTGTTCCATTGACAGTACATTTCTAGATGTTAGGAATACGAGTAAAGATTTACTTGTGTTCCAGAAAGATGTGCATGAAATTGCTCCATGATCTTTGGCAGATAGGCTCTGGGCCGCTGACGTCTTGAATGCTCAGCATGAGCTCAGATCATAGCAGTGACGTGCGGTCAGGTGAGGCAGAGCCTCAAATATCCCTTTTCAGTCAATTCAACACATTTTCCACAGTTTTTGAAGTTAAAATCGCCGAATTTGAGTGTTTGAGCGCGATCACAGACTGAGCTGAATCTCCAAGTGAGGCTCGGCAGCGGTGTGCCTCACCTCTGACGGTAGGGCTCAATGTTAACACAGACGTGCGCTGAAAAAAACTGCTAAAGGCCAGCATGATAGGCTTCAGGTGAGGCATGCCTCACTAGGGGGCAGACGTGAGCTGACAGCTGCTTTGTAGTTACACTGGTGCCGTAGAAACAGACTAGGAACGTCTTTCTCCACTGAGAGGAGAAACTCATATAAACTAAAGGAAAATAAGGAATGCTTGGAAACAGATCATAGAGCTTTTTGTGGAGAAGGATCAACACATGGACTCAAAAAGTAAGGCCAAACATGTTTTTCAATGTTTGTTTTTTAAAAATAACTTGGGAGCAAGTGGATAAAAATGTAAGTGAAATCATTTATTTTAACTTATGATCATTCTCAGACAACATTTGATAACTGATTAGAATTTGAAGTTGGAAAATTACCAGAAATAGTTACTGAGGGTCAAATGTGTGCTGAACACATATGTATACTTTCATTTGTTTACAGTATATATGAATAATTTATACAAGAAGAGTGTTCTATCCATCTATAAAATAAATATTCTCTGTAGGACAAATATGATCCTGTGTGTATTTTATAAACTTGTTAGCTGCCGTTGGATGAATGGTGAAATATTTAGTTCTTTCATTGTAAATCTGACTCCAGAGGATTCAGTGCCTCACCAGTCACTGACCTCACCGCACGTCACTGGTGGAGAACGAGATGGAGAGAAACAATCATTTATGAATTTAAAGGAGAAAATATGATTGTGATTGGCTGAGAAGAAAGGCAGGTTCTTTAGCTAGTGGTTTGAAGTGAAGGCCTGACTGATGATGGAGTGACGTAACAACTACTTATCCCACAGTTTAGATCAAACCTCCATTTTCGAGTCAAGGTTTTGTTTCAGTGCATTATTTTGCTGTTCACCTTTATACATATTCCTTCAGAGGTTGCCACAGCGAACCAGCTTTCACTGATTTACTGATTCACACAGGGGGTTTGGCAGACATGTTTATGCTGAATGTCCTTCCTGACATAACCCTGTAATTTATCCGGGCTTGGGACGCACGGGGCACCCAGACTTAGACCCACTTGCGGCTACATGGTAAGGCAGTTGCGTTAAGGGTCTTGCCCAAGGACCCACATTGGATGGAACTCATCACCACCACCCCCTTTAAAACTAACTCTAGTTCCGCCAGTCCTACAAGCAGCCAACTGAACCATCCAGACGCTATTCCAGTTCAATATATCTTTATGTGTTTCAAACAACGATAAAAAACATAAAAATCTGAAAAATCTTGTTTTTATTTGCTAATCAGCACAAAACAATGGGAAACCTTTCTGTTGCAAGCCTGTGATTACATAAAATAATAACTAATAAATCTTTCTTAGATTTAAAACACGTGTTTGGCAATTTCTTCGTAAACATAAATTGTGCGGTAGGGATGCAGCGATCCAATTTCCCCATGATTCAGGTCTATGATGTAACATACGGTTCTGTTTTTATCCTGGAGAACCCCAACAACAGATTTCTTCAGGGCTTTTAAAGGTAATTAAACATATATATATTTATATTGTTTTATTTATTTTGGGAATTTTGCACCGATCAACAAATAGCAAAGACAAAGGAGATTGTTTTCAAAATTATTAGGTCAAAATTTGTATTTAGCCAGAATGCATTCTAAAGTTTAACTGTCGCCTTGATAGACAGCAAGGGCCTTTGATGTGATCGTGAACTCTTCACTCCACACTCAGTTTGCTCCTCTCTGCAAGCAGAGTGGTGCATCACACTGAGCAAACAGTGGTAGCAGCCTCTTTAGGCACCGCAGTCTCCAGGTGCGACAGCAGAGGTCAAACAGTTTGACGGGGGGGTGGGTCCTGCCTTATCTAGTGGCTGTAATACAAAACGATTCAAATCCACCAGGATTTCATACTGTGCTTGAATATTATACAGTTTTCCCATAATGTACAGAGCTTATTTGAAGAAGTTTATTGTTTTTGCTCTGACATGAGTGGCAGACAATCATGAGCTTCTTTTCTGCAGAAATTGCTCTGTGTTCTCTAGGAGCTTTGAATTAGTTTATTGTAAAACATCCTTCAAACTGTGGCTAAAGTGCTTTAAAAATAAACGGCCACAAATTGCATTGCTTCGTATTGTGGAGCGACAGGACTGAATCAAATCTCGTTAAACCGCCGACCACAAATTTATTACAGGTGCTGCCTCTTTATTGAGTGAATAGTGAGTTACATATTGAGCCTGTAGCGGAGGAACAGACACAAGGCCACAGAATGCAATTAGTTTGTGCTCCATAATCTCATCCTTACATCTGGATTAAACTGATGAGAACTAAAATGTTTCCAAAGGCTCTTCGGCCTACATCAGTAGCTGACATCTGTGTTTTCAGCTACTGAGGTGTTTTGGAATGTGACGACATGATCACAGAATTTATCTGTTTTATTATGACTTGTGGAGAAGCTATGAAGTGCTGTCGTTTCATGTTTCACCTGTCTAACGTCCCTGTTGGCTAACTTGATCAAAGACAAGAGAATGAAAGTTTTTAATCGGAAATGTAGCTGCTCTACTTTCCGTATATTCAGTATCTCAAGATAAACATCAGCCAGATTTGTTTGATCAATCGTGTACTGAAAATTAATATTGTCAGGTAAGGAGGGCTGGTGAGCATAAAGGCAAGGGGTTTATTATAATAACAAAAAGCGCTGCAGAGCAGGGAAACAAAACTAAACTTACTGTGGGCAAACCATGAACAGAAGATGATCAGGGAAGAGACGATATAGACCAGCACAAGAGGAGGGCAGAGAAACAGGACTGACAAGACACAGGTGAACATGATCAGGAGAGATTGGGACCAGGGAAGTAAAACTCAGAAGCATGACAAAACAGGAAACCTTTCAAAATAAAACAGAACTCAAACAGGACAGAAAGAAAATGAAGCAAAAAACTAAGACAAAGAAGCCCAAACCATGACAAATATATTCAGACGGTAAAAGTTTTTTATTTTTTTTACTTTTATTTGGCTGAAAATCAAAGTCAGAACTGTTAAGAGAAGAGGCACTGATGTTCAGATGCTGACGGTGGACATTAAAGTCGAGATGTTTTCCAAAGGGTAGAAAGGTGTGGGGAATTGGGTGGAGGAGAGAATGACAGTATTTTTTTTTTATTTATTTTTTTTTTCCAAAAAGGCATAATGCTAATCAAAAGACCACTGGGAACACTTTTAGAATAGCTCAAAAGATGATCAGCGTGGGTCTTTAAAGGGTTGGAAATGGACATTGATTGGATGGAAATTGCAGGCAGAAATGCTTTTGGACCAAAGTAGTGAAGAAAATACCTACTGAGGTCAAAGGGACAATGGGGCTGGGGGAGCATTTAATCATTAATTTCAAAAAAATGTTTTTATTTATGTATACATGTTCGCCAATAGGCCGGAATTCATTAATAGGTGAAATCAGGCAAGGTTTTCCCAGAAAACGGGATTAATATGAATTTACTTAAATAAAACACAAATATATAGCATATATATCAGGGTACATTTAACTACTTTCAATTATTTGTCTAGTGGGACAATTAAAGGCCATGACTGGCCATACCTTTAACAATGTAAGTTCAATGTATTTTTTTTTTTTTTAAGTAACCAGCAGAACTGTCCTTGGTGCTCTATATTAACACCAGAGTGAAACTGGTCTTACTGTATTATGTAGTGAAGGACGATGTTAGCAATGATCCCCCAAGTACAAGATGTAACACAAATTACTGGACTATTCATTTCCTTTCAAGTACATTTGTGTTCCTTTTCCTTTGACATTTCTTCATCCCTCATGCATCCTCATCCTCCTGACCTCCTCTGTGGGTGTCAGCTTTTCCACAAAGCCACATTCTTTTTTTTTTTTTTTTTTTTTTTTTTTTTTTTTGCCCACCAGGGTAACGACACACATGGCGTGGCATTAGTTGGTGGGGGCTTGTCTCCTCTCAGCTGCCCGAGGACCCATGTCAGATTGATGAACAAGTCACCTAGAGACTCCCTCGCATTGTGATTAGAGCAGCCAACCATCATCCCCAACTATGGAGGGCTGAGCCGCTCTCACACACATCTATGGTCACGGACTTAAATAGCAAAGGTGATGCAGCAGTCATACAAGCATCAGTGTGTTTGTGCCTCCAGCTATGTTTCCTGATGTTAAGCCTCTCATTAAGCTCAAACCCATTCCCCTTGAACACAGCATGCTCCCAGACATATTTTTTAATTAGTTTATTTAGCCTTTCTCGTGACTCAAGGATAATGCCTTCCTCCTCCTCCTATCGGCCATTTTCCCCTTAAATGTGCAGGGCTGGGATGCTGGCAGGATTTCAAATGGCATATGCATGCACAAAGGTGAGTCAGTTGCATTGATAGGGCCACTGTTTCCTTGGAAGGAGGTCAAAACACATTTCAAGAAAAAAAAAAAAAAGA
The DNA here is from genome assembly GCA_023969325.1 of Oryzias curvinotus. Classification (NCBI taxonomy): domain Eukaryota; kingdom Metazoa; phylum Chordata; class Actinopteri; order Beloniformes; family Adrianichthyidae; genus Oryzias; species Oryzias curvinotus. The sequence goes on from CM043720.1 coordinate 4,815,163, forward strand.
AAATCCCAGAAGGGTTTTTGTGACTGTGTTTGAAAAGACGGTGAAGACGTGACAGGGACAAGGAAGGATGAGTGAGATGCACTAAAGGCCCTGGGTTTCTGTCCAAATCCCAGCCATGCAGCTGTGAGAAGCTCACCTTCTGTTAGGGTGGAGCATGTCCTGCCGGGTTGTCCAACCTGGTTTTCCAAATTCTCCAGAAAAACCACCAGGAGGATAGAAATCTTAATACAGAAAACTGCAGTGATCAAAAAATCGACTTATGTAATTATAGTTTAAAGGAAGTTAAACTATAGGACTAAGAGGATATTTTATATCATCAGCAAGTCTTGTTCTTTTTGATGCATGTAGACGTGGTTTTAACTGTTTTTCATTGACCCTTCTTGGTACGCTGTAAATCCGTTTAGCGGTGCACTGCGTGTAGCCTTGAAGATAAATGTGCTAAAGTCAATCTTTGCTATAGCTCTTCTTTTCACTTACTTAGATGTTTTAAATAGACATTTTGTTATTTCTGCATGTATTTGACAAAATAGCATAATTTCTTCAAGCTTACTCTATCATGTATCATTTGATCGGAACTTCAAGTGTTTACAAATCCATGATCCTTTTTTTTTTTACTGTGTTAAAGTATGGAAATGCAAGCAAAGACGTCAATACATTACCAAACTTATGAACTCCTTTCTTATATTAAATTCTTGTAAAACTGCCCTTTATTTGTGATAAAGTAGGTGTTTTCTCATAACAACTTTTGTTCCATTTAAACTGTTAAGCTGTGTTCTGTATGAACGTAATTGGGAGGTGGGGGGTGAGGGCAGTATCAATGTTAAAATCTACAGATGAGATCAGAGGTCTTGCAACGCTCTCAATTATCTCATGAATCGAGACATGTGATTACAGACACCTTTGTAGAGCTCCTCTAAATAAATAAACCTGATCTCTAAACATCATCCATGTCTTGCATGCATTTTAAATGGGATTTAAAGACGTATAGACAATGCTTCCATGCAGCAATGAGGCTAAAAACTCTGGACAGTAGCTCCTTCCACATGCCACAGGAGCAATAGGTTTATGAACACATTTTTGGATAAGCGTGCAGCAGTGAATTGGTCACACATCAAAACAGAGGCGAAGGACGCAGTCTTGTTCAGTGTGAACAAAGCAAAAGCTTCTGTGTTAGCTTTGACAAAAATCACTCTGTTATGAGCAAAATGTTATAAAAGGAATTCCAGGTCTTACTAGTTTTAATTATGTGTGAATAAAATTGAAATAAAAGTAAAAAATCTAAAGTTTTACCAAGTTTGAACATGCAAAAGTGCTGCTTTTGCATTTTTTGCATTTTGCTTGGTGCAAACTTTCTTTATGTCTTTACTGTGTCCTGTTTTAATTCAGATATGAAATTCCTTGAAATAATTTTAAATTCAAGGCCTTGAATTTCAAATTCAAGGCATTGAATTTCAAATGCTTTGAATTTTTGGTGATGTTTTTAAACTTCTTTTGAAATTCTTGTATGTAGTTGGTCTGTTCTTGTAAAATAAGTTTACATTTATATGCATGCATGTTAGTCTACCTGATGGAAAAAAAAAAAAAAAACATTTATAGTTGTGAAGTTACTTTACTGCTTTTTAGTACACATTAAACATTTAGTTTAACTGACATGAAAAAACATCATTTAAACACGCCATTCGTTTTTGCACAGGCTTGCACTGAAGCTTATAATAAAATGACACTTTTTCCTACAATTAAAAAGAAATATATTTAAAAACTCAGTTATTTTAGATATACAAAAGTCAACCATAACTCCTTAATTAAAAACCCTTAGGAGTGGAATCAATCAAAGTAGAATTACTATAGCCTACGACAATCACATGGAAATCTTACATTTTAGTTTATGCTGCGAGTTTAACAGTATTGCGTTTAATTAAACATAATGCTATACATTAAAGATGTTGGGTGTTTGGCGAAGCCGCTAGTTATGCTGCTCAATTCCTTCTGACGGACACAAAAGGAACAGGTCAGACAGGAGGGGGGGGCATGTTGAGAAGGTGTGTGCCCCCCTCCTCCTGCCTCCTCCTATAAGCAACATGCTGAGATGGCACTTTCCCCCCCAAAGACTGAGGGATTGAAGGGATACAAAGTGCAAATCAGCTCCCTATCTCAGCTGGCAAGGGTTCATCTATATGTCTATCTCTCCCGTCTACAAGCAATCTGCCTCTATTTATTCATAAATCCCTCTCAATCTTTATTCATTGCAGCCATTTTGTTTCACAAGGTCTTTGCAGAGGCTCAGATATGTCGACACTCACACACATCTTTTGAGCTCCAGTGCAGGGTTTGTTGTATTTTCTCAGCTATGGCATTTGCTGAATTTAAAAAAAAAAAATGCTTCAGAGTAGATGTGATACAGTGTGATGATATCAGAGGAAATTGAGACAAAAAAATAAATTAAAGCAGGAAAAGAAACTCCTTCAGTGCAAAAAAAGCATTATAACAGGATGCCTATGTACCGCTACTTATTAGTGGTACATAGGCATCCTGTTCTTCCCTCCAAATAATGCTTATGTACCACTACTAATTAGTGGATTTATATTTGTTTCTGACATCTGGGACATGAATAAACATGACCAGAAGCAGAGCTCTATATAGCTGTCTAAATAAATCAGAACAGACTTAAAGCACTCAGTGAGTAAATTAAATTATTATGCAAATACATATACATACATTTGTATGTCTTTACTACTGTGTTTCAATAGGTTTGAACTAATAAAAAATAGGGCATTTACCATTTTAGAGTGGCATTTATCATGGAAACACACTGACTGGACCTGTTTCTGATAACATGTCACAGTCTATGATGTACTGGTATTAGATAGCCAGTGCTTGTAAGGCATGGCACATTGTTTTATTGTTCAATTTCACCCTCTCAGCAACCCTGTGATATCACAGCTGCATTTTGTAGACATAAAAGAGATCTTCAGCACTATATGAGGTTTTTTGTTTTTTTTCTGGAGTCTATCATCTAAAAATTTCTCACCCAGGATGGTTCTGTCAGCACCCAGTTTGAAACGAGAGGCTCTACTGGTTCAGTGGCTGGCTTTTCTCTCTCTGTGGGCTGCTGTTCATTTGCACTCATTTCCAGCTCCTCTGTCTGCCTACATCTGTCTGGGTCTGGAGATCCAGGCCAGCCCTGCTCTCCTTCAGCTCGCCGTTCTGACAGTTAGCTGCAGTCTGCCGGGCTGCAGGGATGAACAGTCGATGCTAGGAGGGGATAAAATGAGCCGAGGTCAAGGCAAAAACATTCCTTACATGGGCAGAAAAGAACAGAGACATCCATCACATTTTATCACCTCCCCCACAACCATTTCCATTTGCAAATCCGTGATCAAAAAAGCACAGCTTTTAAATGTGTTTTCAAAAAAGTAAAGCTTCACCTTCCTATAAGTACATTGCACTGGTCTCTCCAGTGATGTTCTCCTCCAATTTTCTTCCTCTGCATATGAGGGGTGTATTTCCTCAAACTGGCACAGCATCATAGAATACATATGCTGCTGCTGCATCCTCCACCTTGTATGAATAGGTTTTCTGTCAACAACATTAATCTGCACCACAATTGGCTACCTGTGCATCAGCAGCCCATGTTTTATGAGCAGATACACAAGAGAAAAGGCTCGTTTTTGCAGGTGCAATCTTAAACTCCTAAAAAATACAATTTGACACTTTTAAGGTGGGCTTTCAGTCTAAAATGTCAGTCTCACAAATAATGGTAAAGTGCCACACAATACAAAATAGTGTAGTTTCAAAATAAAACATGACTTCCTCTTTCTGTAAAGTGATATAACTTGGGATTTGCCACATGATGACATCCATTCTCTACACCTCTGATAAGATCTATAGAGTTGACACTGTTCATTTCACCACAAATCCACCACAAAGAAGGAAGGTGGTCAGAGGCCTTACTCTGCCAACTCCAGTGCTAAGCAACCAGGTTCAAGTATCAGCCCACACAGCGCTCCGCTGTCCTCTCAGTTTTCTGCTTCGCCTTCACCCATGAATGGTTTGTTTAGAATGCTAAAACTCGTGGATGGAAAAAAATACACAAGATTAGTGGTAACACATTTTACCTCCGATGTTCCAGGATTTCCATTATGTAATGGTGATGCTGCACATAAAAGCAGCAGCTCCCAAATAAGCGTGCCTTTTTCTACCGATCCTCAACTGCAAACAGCAACTCTGTGGTTAATTTTGAGCAAATATTTCTGTTAAAAAATTCTGTGGACAGTGGGCTTAAGTACAGACATTCACTGTTTCTAGTAAATGTGGAATGTTAGGATGTTATCCTGCAACAAGAAATACCCTCTTTGACAAGCAGGTTTTAAACCCATATGAGAACTGGACTAACTGAGTCTTACTTCCAGCTCCAATGACATGAAGTCCATTCAGTTGCCCTTTTTTCACTATATGGACGTCGCCATGTTGCAGCCAAACGTTGTCAGTAACCAGTGATTGGTCCAAATCGATCTGAGTGATCATTTCTATGGCAATTCCATAGAAAAAACATGCATCATGTAAAGACGCCATTTGGAATACTCTGACCCAATCAGACTCATTCGAATCCAAATTTTCTTCCGATTGACATGGAATGACGATTGTTAATCTGATCGCAGTGCATGTAAACAATTTATTCCGATTGATTACTGTGCTGGCTTTTATGTCATGCATAGACCATGTGCTCTGGATGAGGCTTTGGAGGGCAAAGGAGATCTGTGTCTCCGTGCAGAGGACTGGTGTGTGAGCTCTGGAGGCAGCTTTTGAATGCAGAAAAACCCACTCAACGCTCCCAACGGTGCTGTGAAACTGTGCACACAATCGTGTGATTTCTTGTCACCAATTGTGTCCAGAAAAGTAAAAAAAATATATAGGCTGATCTTATTTGCATGTATTTATGTGCAGCCAAGATGTGCATTGCTGCATTACCAACCCTAACCTTTTTTCCAGTTCCATGCGGCCAAGAAAAGAGTTCAGCCCTGGCTGCATGGATTTAGAAAATTGTAAGTGAATGGTCACTCTTAAAAAATAAATTAAAATAATAAAAGCACACTCTAAAGATCATCTTACTACATGCCAACAGCAGCCATGTTTGTTTACAACACAACTCTGTTACTTCTTCTACAGCTGTTTCCGGTACTTTAGAGAGTTCTGCGCATGTCAAAATGATTTATTCTAATCAAACCTGTGGCTTTTGTAAACGTTTGTCATAATCAGATAAAGTTTTCCAGGGTCCATATACACAGTTTAATTCTAATCCAATTTTTGATTAGATTAAAGAAATTTACACACAGCTAATGGTTTGTCCTTTAGGTTTAATGGTAATGTTGAAAAACAACACAGAATTATCTAGATTGAAGATAAACTGTAAATATAATATTTAAATGTGCAAAGTATTTGTTACACTTTCTTCCATAGGATCAGGTCAGAAAGGAAATTTGAAAGTAATGCATTTGACTGAAATGCTTCCAGAAAACTGCTGGATTCCAGTTGTATTTTGTACAGATTTGGCTCAGATGTGTTTTTGGCCAAAAGCTATGTTAGTACTGTAAAACTGAGAATATACAGACAATTTTTGGAGATATTTAAATTGGCTGCTTTATATTAGAATGATTGATTATATGGATGCTTTAGGGTAAAAGACAGTCTTTCCAGCAAATGCTACGTAAAATACATTTATTATGAGTGGCAGTTGCTGCAGGAGCAGCGTTTCACAGATTTTTTATGTATATTTGTATCATTTTAATTATTTTGTGATTGAATTTGTTTTACAATATCTGATGAGATGTCTTTATTACTATCAAAGGCCCCCCTCTCTCTTCCTAATGGCAGGTATAAACAGGTGCATTGCAGGAGTCATAGTCAAATATAAAAAGTATGCAAAAAAGCATGAGGAAAGGAAAAAAAAAGTACATTATTTATAAGTATGCTCCCTTCCTTTGCATGGTTGATGTTGCTGAAAGACATCACATCTTTCCGGTGGACCAGCAGCTGAACTGATCTTCGCCTCAAATCTCCATTAATGTCCTGCCAAAACACAAGTCCACCAGGCTGGCTCTCCAAAATGAAGAAAATTAGATTTATAATAATGAATACACCATGAATCTTATATGAGCTTTGGAACACACTTTAAATGATCTGTGTCTCTTATAAAAGCATTTTTTTTTATTTCCAAATCCTCCTGACTGCAGTCTTTCTTGGTCCTCTATCATTGCAGATTGTAAATGTAGATTGAAGAGGAATAGGTTCAAAGCTCCTTTGCAGTTCAGTGTAGCTTGTGTGTGGACCTCTCCAACATATTCTTTTAGGTTGGCCAAAATGCATCACAGAAGCTCTGCTTTTGTGGTGGAATGAATCAAGATAATGGGGAACCACAGATACAGGCTGTCAACTCCATGGCTTTATTTATGGCTCTGCAGCTATTAAGCAATGGTTTGGTGTCAGTCTTGCCTGACAGATTGCCACCCTGAGGTCATGGAAGAAGAGCTGTCCTAGCTTCCAGAACGCTATGTGCTAAGAGACAACAGCAGCAGCAGAATTACCACAAATGACTTGTTGCCTAAAGCTTTCTCTGCCTCCCTAATTCTGTTGAAACTTCAGGGTTATTTTAATCCTAGTAAACACTGTAGTAAATGAGGGCAGCCGTCAGTGTGGATTGCCTCTCAAACAGTTCAAAGCTGAGAGCCGCTTGTGTGGGTCATTTGGATGTAAAGTCATGTCCTTCATCATGCCTGAGTGCCAACCAATCATGCTCATCATGCTCCTCTGTGATTACCGAGTCTGCAGTTTTCCAGAGGTTCCAGGAGGGAGGCGGTTGCCAGCTCCACCATGTTTCTGTGTGCAGTTTAGTCCAGCTATCCCATAGCCCAACAGCCTGCCTAGACACAGTCTGCAAGACTGGAAGGAAGACTAAATTGAATAGAAAAGTGTTCAAATTAAAGCTTTTCTGACATTTGTTTACTTTTTTAAATTATTTTCCTTTTTTTTCTCTGTGTTTTTTGTATGTCACACATCATAATACATGTAAACGACAGTTTAAATTACCCATTTTCATATTCATCAATTAACTAAATACTAAATAGGAGTAAAAACTTGGACTTGTTCTTTTACTCCACAGAAATCCACATTTTTCATTGTTGCTGCTTGAGTGCACGTTTGACAGAGCATATTGTAGGTTTTTTCACATTTTGCTAATCTAAATATAATCGAGATCTTTATTTATTATTCTCAGTAATAAATTAAAAATAGTATATATTCCATATATCCTTGATGTAGAAGCTTATTGACAGCAAAGGCTCCTAAATTACTGCTGCATTGATTGACTTCACCCTCCATCAATCAACCGGTCTGTTGAGAATAATTTGATACAACTCCTCACATAACTTTCCTTATTTACGCAATATCCAGCTAAAGTCGTTTCTGAGACCTTAAAAGCATAATTAATTATCATTGTTGGATCCTGCAGCCACCTTAAGGGCATTTAACCCCGACAGGAAGTGTCAGAGAGCATCCAGGGGTTTAGAGAAGCCATCAGAGTAGAAGAGTAAAACACATAAGAAAGCAAATTTACTTTAACCACTACCCATCAGGCTATATATTGTCATTTTTTTAATGGAATCACAGCTGTAACCCCGGAGCTCAGTAAGAAAACATGTCTTCATGCAGGAGGTTTCTTCCAAGTAAACCTGGGATTGCAAGATTGATACATTAAAGGGTCACTGATGGGTTGCAGGAAAACCTCCAGCAAAAAAAGGAATTATCCACTTGATCCATATGGCTCTGCTCCATCTGGCTATAAGCTGACCATGTTAGTCATCAACTGCCATGCCCTCAAAGCACCACAACACTGGATCATTTATGGTCTAAGTGCTTTTTTCCTTCAAATATTCCTTTTATTTTATCAAACATACCTAAAGCTAGAGTTTCAAAAGAAAAAAAGTAGTCCTGCTACACTCCTAAAAGCCTAAATATTTGTGTACTTGAATCGCATTTACTGGAATATGTGCAACACATGATGGCCATGGTAACTTAAGGTAATTTGATAAGTTAAAAACAAACATTTGTTACCTCTGTCATTACTAACCAGCCTTGGGGGTTCATTAATGCAATAAGCAATTAGTAGTCTGAAGTTAAGTGACTTACCTGACAGCTAATTAATAAATCTCAGTGCTTAACTATTCATAGCAACACTGATGAAAATAGTATTTTTTATTTGTAAGCATATGAATCTACCATACCTTCCTAAAATGTCATTAGATTGAGGTGTTTACAAATGTTTTAAAATGTAATTTTAGTTTCAATAAGATTACTTTTGATGTGATTTTCCTGGTATTCATTTTTGACGGACATACTTTTAATTAAGTTTAGCCCTTTTCTCACATATTCAAATGAATCTCAATTCTCTCCTGACTTTTTTGTGAATTTAAAAATGACCATATGCTAACACACTCCAATTCCTGGACAAAGTTATTAAGCACAATTGCTAAAGCTGTCAAGCGAAATTCTATGCTGGAGGTATGCGACCTCCGGCATCCATCCTGTTACAAACAGTGACGTGCCATGGTTATAGCTTTAATGAGCTGCGCCGTGTGCTTCCAGCCATCTCATAATGAAATTTGCTCAAGGCGGAACCGACCAGAGAGGCTTGGCAGAACACTGAGGCATATGGCAGAAACAGCAGTTATTTCCACGGCAGGTGGCTGGATGCTGCAGATAGGTAAAAGGCGCAGTCACCCAGAGCTCGGGTCCTGAGCGAGTATACGCCGGCAAAGTAATCTCCAGAATGTGCCGGTTTCTGCAAGAGATCTGAGCTAACCAAATCAAACTGGAGCAAAAAGAAATTCACTGAGAGCGTGCAGTGACACATGTGGACCACAGCTACTATTAGGCAAAGCAGGGAATTTTAAAAGAAGTACGAATGTGTGCAAAGGCTGCCACAAATGAAAACAGATCAGTTACTGCATCCCTTCTTTTTCACTGTAAAGCAGGCAGCAAATAAGTGTGCCTTAGATCATTCCACAGTGATGGGGGGACCCCAGTAAATAAATTTGAAAATGGAAATTGATTTTTATAAGATAGATGCATCAATTGATAGAATTATTTGACATTTTATTTCATTTTTTTAACAAAATGAAAAGTCACAAATCATTTGGTGCAACAGACAGGATTATCAGATTGATGAAAAAAACAACCACACTGTCAATACTGTCTTTTGACTTTAGTCACTGATAACATCTATTTATTACTTTGCAGTTCTTGCTGCTTGCAGCAGAATATCATGGATTCTCAGACATGAGAAAGTGGGAAGATCTGTTTGTCACCACTCTGAGGACTTTGAGGGAAAAATGCAGGATCATCTTTTCTTCATAGCCTTTTCTTTACCGTTTTCAGTCTTGATAGAAGCCGATCTTTATCAAGCCGCTGCAGCCTTGACTCCTGTCACTGTTACTTGTTACCCTCCCCTTCATCACTCAGGCCTGTTGACAGCAGAGTGTCAGCTGGACAACCCATTATGAAATGACCTTGTTCTAGTGTCAGTGAAGCCAGAGTACTGCAGAAGCAGTAACACCCCAAAGTGAGTAATTTCCTCTCTGTAGGTCAGCAATTTTGTGGGTGGACAACCCCCCCGTAGCTAAGGTAGGGAGAAGACGCTGCCATTAGCAATCATTAGGGTGATGGAAAGGGAACCAGGATGGCAATACAAGACCACACACTGTGCAAAACAAACAAACAAACAAACCCAAACAAGCACAAATAACATCAATGGATCTATACAAAATATTAACAGCAGTTCTGTTTGTTGCAGTGACTCCTGTGCAGTCCTGCTTAATTAGCCCTGGTTATATTCACGCCTTCAGCAAACTTTGTTTTATTAAAGTGTGATATTGTTTCTCTTTTTTGTTACCTACTCAAAAGCTTTGTGCTCCAGTTTCTACTCTCTTTTCTAAGTGTGACTTTAGTGGTGTGTGTATTAGCCTCAAAGTTGCTGGAAGATTGCATGAATGCTTCTCCCCTGGCATCATGCAACCTGCTTTTAGCTGCGTTTCATCTCCGCTGCCATGAAGTGTTTGGCTCAGTACAAACCACCGTGCCTTTGGTTTTTTCCACAGCTGTTGGTAACACAGTTTGATCTTGCTCATAGCAGGGGATGGTCTGTACAGGCCACCGAGAAGAATGTGTTCTACCTTCCTGCTCAGTTATCCCTCGGTACAGCACAGTGTTGGTACTAGAATGGACAGCCTGTGAGAACACTGATTTCAAATGCAGACAACAGACAAGTAGCATCGCTATTACGCTAGTGATGTTCATGCAGTTGGCTATACCTGTAAGCTCATTTTGTTTTCTAATAAATAAACCACCTTTGAGTTTATTTGACTGCGTTAGAAAACTAAAAATGCATGTATAAAGCAAATGAAATGAGTAAATTATGCTCCAAAACAAAGAAATTCTATCAGAGTTATGCAAAGTTTCATCATTTCATTGGAACATTTGTCTCTGAAAAAAGCCATTCATGGTGAAATCCTACAAATTAAATTGACAAATACATGTTAAGAACTGGCTCATGACGCAGACTTGTCACCACATCTTCTCCAGTTGAGCCATGCCACCTTAAATGTCCAGAGGCTTAAACCAAAGCTTTTGTTAGTGTTAATTTATTTTTGTACAAAGTTGATATCTATTTCAATTGCATTTTATTTACATTTTATTTGATCCATTTACATTGTTACTATTGTTATTTTATGTTTACGACATATTTTTACCTATTTGTTTTGCTATATATTACTTTTTACTTTTACAACAGATGAAAAATAGCATTTTTGCTAACTCTATTTAAAGAGATGCTTTGTAATGTGCAATGTCCCTGTTGAATAAACTAATAAATTAATAATAACAACCACATGTATCTCAAACAAAACTGTTTGATTTGTTATTTTGTGTGAATGGGAAAGTGCAGGTGATGTGCTGAGATTTAGTTTGAATTCAGATTACATTTATATCAAGTTCACCTCACTGCATCTGAAAGAGCTGGTTGTGACAGAGAGGCCACTTTGCCTGTGTCAGATGAAGGTAGGCATGAATGAACAATCGGATGTCACGGCTATGACTTTTGGACTGAAAGAACCAAAGTATACACATGTGTGCCCATAGGAAGGGGTGCAAAAATTGTGGTACTGCACAGATTTGTTATGTTAATAAGACAGACGAAGAATGATTTAATTAGAATTTCATACTATTCCTTAAAAAAAGATATGTTTTTTTTATCCAGTTAATCTTTTTTAGCACTTTAATCTTTATTTTTGTGCTGTTTATGGGAAACATGAATAAATCATTTTTTTCCCAGTAGGACTATATCATTAGCTTTCTTCAACTGAAGCTTTCATGCTGCACAGAAGTGGACTGTTTGCAAAACATTTAACACAGAAAGACCCGTTGCATTTTCAGTTTTTGTGCTTTCAGCCCGACCATTTTTTTTTTTTCATCTGACCAATTCTTACTTTATTTAAATGTATTGATCAATCATGCAGAAAATTTCAGCACACATGGCGTACATTTTAGACATGTCTGTTTTACTTAAAGCTTTGATTTTGCCGTGATGTTTTTTTTTTTTTCTTTTGCTGCTTAACCTTAAAGCAGTCAAGCTGTGAAACAGACTGAATTGATAAAATTGTATTTGAAAGAAAATCTCGCAAACAGTGAATTTTTTCTGAAATGAAACATGGCAAAGCTTTTTTTTTTTTTTTTTTTTTTTTTTTTTTATCAGAATATAAAACTATGCTGGAGTAGTCTGACTCATTTGCAGCATTCTCAAAAATAAAATATTTAGTGACTACAAGAGAATTCAGAGAGAATAACTTTCACGTTATAAAAAATTGAGTTCATTTGATTGAAGTTTTATGCACAAAATTGATTCCAAAGTGTGCTTTGCACAGTGGGGTAGGAACACTGAAGATAATGAGAATAGAGCGTCTTTGCTGAGGTTTCTGAGTGTCTGTTTGCTATCTGGGATTTAGTGTCAGCTGATCTCAGAGGCTGGAGTTGGGAAGACAAGAGCAGCTCTGTACAGAAATCATCCGGAGACATACTGGCTATGTAATTAGCACATGAATTATTTCCGTGCAATGACACGCCTCAGTGCCTTTTGACTTTGCTCTTGTGTGAGGAATGTCTGCATGTATATGACCCAAATTAGACATCTGCCAGATGCCAGTCCTAAATGGTGAGTGTCTTTTTTTCCCCCTCACTCTTGTTATCAAAAGTGGACACGGTAACCTCTGCTGCTCTCTCACAGTATGCGCTGTTTTGTCTCTGCTGGCAACCTTGACAAGGTTGAGTCTAAACTGAGAAGCTTGTTAAAGGTGAATACGGCAAAGGCTTCTTGCTGCCAACACACTTAAAAAACACTGGCCTATTGAGACAGAAGCTGGCTGCACACCTGTCTGTGCAGTTCATTCATTTTGACATAGTTGCTGATGTTTGCAGCCCCTGATCTTTGTGCTTTATCTTCAGAACTATTTTCTTTAGGTGAAAATGTTGCCCACTTAAAGTACTATATTCTGAATTTACATTGAGCACAGGGATTGCGTATTAGTATTAAAAAAAAAGTCAATCTTTCTTCATTACATTGTTGTTATATCTCTTATAATGAGAGTCTTGGGGACTGAAGTGCTGGTCTGTATGTTTTTGCAGTGCAATGGTTTGCATGCAGCATTTGTTTGGGTGTGATAGTCTGCAGCACCTTGTTAGTTTTATAGTTTATTATGTTCTGGTCTTATCATTGGTAAATCCAAAACCCCAGAGAGTCCTGCATGTTTTTATTTCTCCCCTCACCCTGTGCAGTGAACAAAAGGTGGCTCTCGTGGCATCCTTAAAGCCTCAAAATGTTGCATTTGGGGGAGTTTCTTGTTGAACACAAAGCTCAGAGGTGTTTTTGTTGGTGGGAGGTTTTATGATCCACCTGCCAACTGTAACTGTCTACTCATTTTTATCTCAAATATATCCAATCTTTGCTTTTCTTAGGAAATTCTTTGAGTCTGTTTTTAAAGAATGTGTGTTTTCTGCCGTTTGGAGTAATTCCGGGGGAGACTGCTTATGCAAAGTTTTGTTCCTAAATGCAACATCCTAAGGGTAAAGGAGCAGTTGAGATTATTATCTGTTATTGCAGGGTGGTCTGTTCTGACTAAAATGAGATTTTCTCCTCCTTGGATTTTCTGCTACAAGGATGATTTCCATTTGTGAAGTGGGAACCCGTGTTAAAACTGAACCAGTTTGTATGCCAGAGGACCTCTGTATTGGATCATCTTTGATGTATTTACTGAGAACTGCCTGCTTGTGTGTGTGTGTGTGTGTGTGTGTGTGTGTGTGTGTGTGGATCATTTCCACTGTGTATTTTAATATATTTTCAGGCTTTTGTTACTATGTGCTCAGGTGCCTGTATCATCAAAAGCTGTGATGCCAACCTGGGGCTGAAGTGGCTTTATGAGAGCTGATCTCAGAGGAAGGTTACTAATGACTCTGATTGACACAGCACTAATACAAGTAATTTCACACGGACTGTGTTTGAGCACGCTGGCATTCAAAACACATCCAAGAGAAATTCCTCTCTGGTAATCAGAATTTACCTTTTATTGAAACTGAAATATATTTTTTTTATTCCAAAAGGGAGTTATTTGTCTTTTGCTTTTTGGTGCACATTAGAGGAACACTTTCATTTAACCAAATGTTCCAAAAACATTTTTTTTGGGTGCCTACTTCATGCCAGTTACAGCTCAAGCATATTCAATTTATATTAATATTTATATTTATATTGATATTAATTTAAAGTCATTCTATCAAAAACATTCACTGTGTTTTGTTTGTGTAGGTTATGTATACAAGTCCAAATATGTCTATTTATGATTAGGAGCAATTATAAAATCAAGAAGATCAATCTTCTTTTCTTTAATTTTATTTCTTAACGTTACATTTTTTCTTTATATTCAACTTTTTTCTTTTGAAGTTGTAACATAAATATAATAGTACTACAGATATTAGTATATAAGACACTATTTACAAAAAACTGTATTTTACAAATCTTTTACTTTTCAAATTTGACTTTTTCCCATTTTATACCTATTTAGGAACATGGAGACTGAAAAAACTGAAGGTAAATACATCAATATGACATAATAGGAGACTTGGTTTGTTATAAGACTGGCTTGATGAAAATCCAGAAGAAGGAAGAAAGCAAAGACCAGACTGCAGGTCTAGTAACACTAATAATACAATGTTGCCACACAGTGTGACAAGAGCTTTAAACAACAAACACAACACAAAAGAATGAATGAAATGGAGACAGAAAACACAAAAGCAAAACACACCAACACTGAGAAGTAGGGAATGGCTCCTTAAATACTGAGACTAATGACTAAGTGCAGGCAGCTGTGACTGATCCATGGAAAGGAGTGGAATCCATCCGAGAGGAGCCACAGCCAGAGTGCACCCAATCCAAACCAGAAATAAATAAAAACAAAGACTCAAGGCACAAATCATGACATGGTATCAGAAAAAAAAATAATATATATTAGCTTGGCAGCAATTGGTAGTGGGAAACTGTCAATTTCCTTATACTATTTTCCTAATACTATGATTAAATTAAGCAATGTGCCAATGAAAGTTGTCAGACATCAATAATGTAAATGTATAATTGCTCAAGAGCAGACCCACATCTTGAATGATCTCAACTTGCAGACTTATAAAAAGTCACTTATTCATGCTCTCACCGTCTTAATGACAAGCTGAGTGGCAAAGCCAATTACGAGTACATTTACTGTAGACAAAGTGTTTCTGTGGAATGACAACGGGGAAGGGAACTCTTCTTGAGCACAGCATGACATCTTCATACTGCGAATTTAAATGACACTATATGTTAAGCTGGCACAGTTTGCTGTCTGACAGATCTGTAAGCCTGCACACATGCAGACATACTAACTATGTCAGTTAAATGCCTGGATACATTTAACTGAGCTTCTTGAGGCATTTCCTCTCATTACTGCAACAAACGCAATCAGCCTCATTGAAATGTCAGCATTGCGGACACGAAAATAACTAAACCAGCAAGTATGTCTGTCTGGACTGACTGGAACTGACTCGAGATTTCCAACTTCTAAAAGTCTAAAATGGGTTTTATTGTCATTTTTTTATGTTTCAGTAATCAAAATAAACACAGGAACTACAATAAAGACAATAACAACAAAGAATGCTTGTACCATACCTAAAAATGCTGTCTTTACTTCATAAAATGTTGAACTTTTTTAGCTTTTGTAGTACTAAAATCAATGGGAACATTCATTTTTTTTGCCTTTTTTTCATTTTTTGTTAATTTCTCTCGACAAATTGGAACAATAGTCATAGACAATTTGTCTTTGACTATGACTCATCACATAGATAATCAGCTCCCAAAGTCATAAATTTGAATGATAGCAATTAAGCGTCCCCAGTAAACCAATTATTCTCCTCTCCTGCTAGTGTTGACAGTGAGAGATCGCCTCTTCTGCCCTCACAGGTGCAAGTTAGCTTAAAAAAAAGTTTAAAGTAACAGATGCCAGATAAATGTCAGCATGGCGTGACTGATGAGTGACCATCCTGCCTCATGCTGGCACTGTTCACAATGGGTTGTCTTCATACGTATCCTAAAGAGTAATTCATGTTTTGGAGGTGCATACTTCACACTTTTTGATTTTTATTTCCTTTTTTAGCCTTTTTTTTTTTTACTTTCAAAAAGGGGGCATTCAGTTGTAGTGTCATTTAGCATTGCACCCCTTTAAATTCCCCACTACAATCTTCCTTTGACACATCAACCATTGAGCATTAAGTGACATCATATTGTAAATTGGAAATCACTTACTTTAGATGTTGTTAGTTGCATTTATCTGTCAGTTGGAGGGTTGTATCCTGGTGGGATGTTGTTTAAAAAAACAGTTTTTAGTCAAACCACCCCAAATTATTTTTATGCCATTCAAAAGTTGTATATTTATGGGAAATTCAACAGGTTGAGAATGCTTTTATGCAAACTCAGTTTTATTTAAGACAAGTATTCAGGTTTGGTTTTAAAATAGGGAGCAAAACATGCTGGGCAACAACAAATTCCCACCTGTGCGTCTATTTGTGTTCTTTCGTAGGAGCTGCATTTCCCGCCGTTTGTCTGCTTTCTGTTTTCTTAAAAAAACTAAAGTAGTTGGCTCTTTGCCATGTTCCCATTCAGTGCCATGAGTCAGGGGTGTTAAGGTGTTGGCAACTTGCTGCAGTTTTAGCCAATGCAGGTTGGCCCAGAGCTGTTTGGAGGATCTGTCCTGACACCCAGGAAACTCACTGATAAAGCAGAAATCTGCGCATCTGGACATCTCTGCTAAAGAACAACACAGCAGATGACTGTTGTTGAGTCATTAAACTATGATTTGACAAAAAGATTAAATGCTAATCAGAAATATATATTCTCATATCCTCCTGATTATTCCAGCAATGCAAATGTGTCCTCTGTAGAGGACATTTCTAAACTCTTATTGTCATCTACAGTACATTTGGCTATTTTCAATTGTACCAACTGTAAAAGTCTTGTCAACAAAAATGTTGTCAAGACTTTGTCTCCTTCTGGTAGTAAGGAGGATATATCTATGGCATTTATCTTTTTAAGATTAGATTTTTAAAGACCCACCTCAGTGAAAAACGTGTTTTTGGTGTATTTAACATGTTCTTATGGCTTTTTTTGGGGGGGGGGGGATAATGGAAGACATACACAAAGAAAATGTAGCTTAAAATTCAATTTCTGAAAAAAATATGTTTTCATTCGAAACGTCGTGAATCAAGAGCTGACGAAAAACATGCCATTTGAAAAAGAACCTATTTGTGACGTAGAAAATCCCAAGCTCCTTGCTCAGCTCCAATCTTATGCATCTACGGCTAAATCCATGAATGTTTTTGTTTTCCTGCTCCCTCTCAAAACTGTATGGCTGTAGAGCCCCAATATTGCTCACCATTTTTGCAATACTTTTAATGTAAGGGTGAGGGTGTGAAAGGCTATAAGTTGGCGGTAGAGTGTGTAAACAGATAGGTGACAGAAAGGGGGGCGGGGTTGCTCTGCGCCAGTGTTCCCGCCCACAACTCCTGCCGCTCTACAGAAACTATGTCCTAGAAAATGACACAGGTTTTTAGATTTTGGCAAAAAAAAAAAGTCCTAATCATTGCTAAAAGACCGCTGGGAACGCTTTTACAATAGATTGAAAGTTGATCAGAGTGGGTCTTTATGATTAGATCATACATAACCTGTTGAATGAAAGTGAATGTTAAATTGAGTTGTGTGTGGTTTTTAATTATTTTATTTTTTCCACTATTTTGGTATTATTTGTGACTTTAAATATGTAAGAACAAAAATCTTAATTTGACAGCTTACAAATTGCTTCTTATTGCCAAAAATACTTGTTTGGACTTTATATTTTTTCCAGTTAGTAATTGTGTGATCTGTTATATAACTGCTGTGTGAGGTCCAGTACATTCACGTGTTTAAAACCTTACCTCTGTCAAACTCTAAATATTGTAAAATGGCTCACCAGATTACACACAATGGCCAGGGGAGTTAACAGTGACTTGTGACACGGAGATGAGAGCAGAAGCTGGGAATGACCCTACACTATTGCCTCTATTTTGTTCCTGTTTAGGGATTTGTGAAGAGGCTAGACTTCATTTTCACTTATAAGACTCTCAAACACTGGGGGAACGAGCGGTGGTCAGATCCAGTCAGCTTCAATTACACTCCCTTGTACTTTTCCCAGAGGTACACTGCAGGTCCTTTAAGGGGAAATCAATGAGGTGACAAATTGTTGTGGACAGCCACCCCTTTTATTTCTTACATTGTTGCATCTCTGCCTCAATGCACCTGTAAGAATATATGTGTGTGTTTCTGTGAGTGCGCTCCTTTTGTCGCCTATGCATAATACTTCATGGATGAACAACACTATTTAGGGATATTTAGACATTTAGGGATTTGATTTGATAGTGTTATATTGGTTAATGAACAGGGGTGTGTTTAGGTTTTCCTATGGGTGCTTTTGCACCTCGAATTCAGATTCTGTTACTGTTTTGCATTGCTTATAAATTTCCACAGTGACAGAGATGAAATTAGTTAAATATTTGGTAAATTTGAAACTCTGCATACCAAAAATTGATACACACAAACATTTGTGTACCTATTTAATATCTGAATTGGATTTTTAGATGAAGGAAAGAAGTTGTCGCTGCAATTGTGGACACAAGTCCACTTTTGAAAGTGTGATTGTGTCACACTATATTACAACACAAAGTTTTGTTTGTTTTATTGGTTGTAAAGTACCCTCCATTTAGTTTTAAACAGAGTTAGTCCGATGTCTGCATGCTGGTTTGCATATACTGTAGTATATCATTTTGATTATGAACATTATTTGTTACAAGCTACACACTGATGTAGCAGTGAGTTCCTGGCAGCCTCCTCCTCTTTATTTTGGTGCTTTTGAATGCATTATTTATTCTAGTTGATATGTTATGCTGTTTAAACCTCTGCTTGCAAAGTACAGTGTTCCACTTGACATCTTTGGTTGAAAAATGCCTTGATTTGATGATCTTATCATATATTTTTTTCTCTGTTTTAAGAAAAATGAAAACATTTCAGGATTATTGTCTGGTGTCTGATAGGGCAAACGTTGAGGCTGGATTTGTCTCACCATGTTCTTTTAGAGTAAACACATTCAAACTCAATTTAAGCTTGTAGTTTGAAAATAAACCGATGTCTTCGACTTCCTTTTAACTCCAGATCTGTTTCATCATCCTTGTAAGTAGTTCAAGGTTTGGGAGTATTATTTTTTTTTTACATGTTTTGTTTACCTTGTTTTTATTTCCCTGACAGCTTCCCATCATGCCCACAAAAGGACACCGTAATAATGGAACACATCTCTGTTTCTTTTGTTTTCTCAGGAAAAGAAGAATATGTTGCAACCTTCAAAGGATCGGAGTTCTTCTGCTACGATCTGTCCTTGAACCCGATTCAAAGCAGCAGTGATGAAATCACATTGTCATTCAAAACCCTTCAGAGGAATGGACTGATGCTGCACACGGGCAAATCTGCTGATTACGTCAACCTGGCACTGAAAAATGGGGCAGTCTCACTCGTCATTAATTTGGGGTCTGGAGCCTTTGAAGCTCTTGTGGAGCCAGTCAATGGGAAATTTAATGACAATGATTGGCATGATGTCAAAGTAACACGGAATCTACGTCAGGTAACAGTACAAAGAATAATGCAGAGACTGATTCAATGAACTAAAACAAATGTTCATAAATCATTGCCATCATGAAAAAAAACATACTTTTACCAGATTTTATAAACAGATAACTAACTTGAATTAAAGTGGTTTGAGGTGAAGACTAAAACAAGACCACAGGGGAGCAGGGACGTCTAAATTCCAAACAGCTTTTACTGTGATAGAAGGCAATATTCAATTTAGGGTATTTAAATGCATCTCATTATAATAGCAAAAATAGCAAAAATACTTTAAAATAATCTATGTTTTATAAAACTGAGTGGAAAGTAAAGATCGTGTCTTAGTTGGATTTCAAGATGAGTTATTTTTCTTTTTTTTCAACAGATATTTTGTTGTGCCTTCATCAGAATAAGTCGGTAAATATCAAACTCTCTATTCAAGGACAGCCAATGTCCTTTAGTGATATGTAAATCATCTCTGAAAAAAATATTTTATACTATATTTGTACGTGTTCTTTTTTTTGTGGACTTAATCCTCATGTTTTCACTGGTGCGTTCAAAATTATCAGCAAAATCTGCCCATATGGCAGTATGACATACCATTCTAGGGATATTCACTTCAGAGTACCTCATAGGCTTACAAAACAAACGGAAGCCTTGAGGTAGCTTGACATATCTGCATGTAAACAGTGCAGCTAAAAGAGTTTTGAGTTTAATCCCAGTATTGTTGTTGAGGAAACTAACTGAACGACTTGCACCAGGACATAGTATAGTAAATTGGGTCAGGAAACAGTTAGTGAGAGTCCTCAGCATGACTGCAGTGTCATCCCGTCTGTGATTAGTGTGGAAAGACCTCTCGCTGAGGCGCACATAAACACTCTCCCATGAGCTTTAAGCTTCACCTCCACCTCCGTGGTAAATCAGCCACCACTGACTTGGATGTTGTTAGCTGTGGTGGGTAAAAGTGCCTTTTTGCCATTGGTCAGAATCTGATCACTAGTTGGTTTAAGCAGGTTGTTTTTTTTTTTACAGGATTTGGGTTTTTTTCCCCTGTACTTCAGGGCTACTTGTGCGTGGAGGACCGGATTGACCATATGGCAGTTGAGATATTCTTGTACACACACTCGCACACATGGACACACATATGCACATAAACAATTTAAACAGGGAAAAAAATAAATAAATAAAAACAACTAACCAACGGCTTTAAATTTGGCTCGAAAAGTAGAATGTGCCAGATTTCCATTTCTTTTTCGGAGTATGAACATATTTTTAGAAAGTAGATCATTAATGTTGACATAAAATAAATCTATTCTGGAAAACACTATAGAGGGGAAAAACAATAAATGTTGTGTTCTTCTAAGAAGAATTACATTTTTCTTCCCTTTAAAGACATATGAGCATATTGCTTGGCTGTTTTAGAATGCATAAGTATGCCAGTAATGTTGTGTGTAATACATTTAATCATATAATTCATAAAATTGTTGCTGTTTGTCAATTTTTTGTTTCACATTAGATTGTTTAGATACAGAAGGTCAGTGTTTTATATTTATATTTGTCTATATTCAGTCAAGATATTTATTTATCCATAATCTAAAACTATCTAAACTTATTCCTGCTTTCTTGTTGGGAATTGTTCGTCTTCACCTGATGACCAAAAAATACTATTTTGCAAAGTCATCAAATTGATTATTGGAAAACCTATGAGTTTGGCTTCAACCTGCATTTAAATTGTAAAAAGGAAAGGAGACACTTGAGCGCTTGCTCTGTGGAGGAATCGAAATTTTCCATCCTTCTCACACCTCGTCGGGGTCCTCTTTGCGTTCTCCCATTGCAGTAAAGTCATCCTAAAGTTCATCAGTAAGACCAAACGAGAGGTAATGTATGGTATGAACACCAGAAGGTCCGAAATGCTTCATTGGCAGATGGTCTTAATGTTATAAATAAATAAAAAACAAAAAATAAAACTGAGTTTTAAAATGGTCTTACATAAAGAACATCCTAAAGAGGGTCAAATGATGTGCTTTAGGCATTTAGGCTTTTTTTTTTTTTTTTTTTTTTGGAGTCTTGATGCCTTTTGTACGACTTTGATGAGCAAATATGTGTCCAGATGGTGACAAGGGTTCCAAACCACCATAGAGAATTGGTTGAGCTCTTGCTCTGGGGAATTCCTGTTATTTTCCTCTATCAGCTTTTTTCTTGTTAAACTTATTTTGCCCTTCTTTCTCTATGTTACTAACATGCTTTGGAAACAAACTAACATCATTCATGGAATGTGCCATCATACTAACCAATATGATTTTTGCTGTTTAACGATGTACTAACAGTATTGACCATCATATATTATTTAAGTAACAATCGTTATTCTGTTCACAGTTTTTAATTTCCTTTCTCCCCCCTTTTCCACAAAGCACTCAGGCATTGGACACGCTATGGTAAACAAACTACATTGTTCGGTAGATATCATTCTAATTGTTTCTTAGTTTGGGTTTGCCGTGTGTTTCTTTTCTTTTCTTTTTTATTTTATTTTTAATTTTACTGTAGACGTCATTTACAAAAAAAGGAAAATTGCGGTTGGTACTCCTCTGCTTACTTTACAAATCTTTTTTCTTTTTTTAGTTTCTCGGTGCATTCATTGATTTCACCTTCCTTATTTCACTTGTATCCTGTCCAGTTCTTTTGATTCACTCTTTTAGGAGCATCATTTCGAGCCTTTGCATCAGGCTGTGGTTAAAAATGAGGACTCCCTGCTGTCCGGCTGGTCTGATGCTCTTTGGCTCAGCTAGTTGTATCCCCCATTGACTTTGCATGGCATGCTCTTTTGACTACATGTTGCAAATGTTAGTCTTCCCATTTGTCAACCGTAATGTGACAGTACAGCTGTGTTTGTCTTTTTTCTGTATTCTGGTTTCCTTTTGTGGTTTTTACAGTGTCCATGAGCTTTTGCAAGCATCTGACTTTGAGTCAAGTGTCAAAATGCAACTTTTTTTATTTCCAGAAATGATTACTTTTTTACAAACATAAAAAAGACAAATACATGCATGCTCTTTACCTGTTTTGTTTTATAAATCTATCCTCAAAGGGTCATTGTGCTATTTATACAGCATGTGCTCCGTCCCTAACCAAGTGGCACGTTTTGTTTCATTTTGTTTTGTTTTGTAGG
This sequence comes from Oryzias curvinotus, assembly GCA_023969325.1. Taxonomy (NCBI): domain Eukaryota; kingdom Metazoa; phylum Chordata; class Actinopteri; order Beloniformes; family Adrianichthyidae; genus Oryzias; species Oryzias curvinotus. Next base: position 4,837,626 of record CM043720.1, read on the forward strand.
ATTGCTAGATGTACTAATATAGATACTAGTTAAACTAACATTTTGGTAACATTTTACTAACTCCATTTTTGTGTCTGCTAAAGTATTTTAAGTTGCAGCCAAAACAATACTAACACTGTAGTATGGGTAGTTTACTAACGCTAAATAGAGTTGCATTTCTGTAAAGGCTTGGAGCCTTCCTACTAAAAATACTAAACAAAATACAAATAAATAAATACAAACAAGAAAAAAGACTGAAAACAGACATGAAAATGGGATTTGGAATAAATTAATTTAGAGGTTTTTTTGCCCCGCCACAAAAAAAGAAATAAGAAAGATAGAAAAAAGAAAGAAAAAAGGGGATTATTATTGTAGTGTGTAGGCTGTCTGAGTATAGCATGTCTTTTCCATGTGCTTCTTTATGTAGGTAACAATATCCGTAGATGGGATTCTGACCACCACAGGGTACACACAAGAAGACTACACCATGTTAGGCTCTGATGACTTTTTCTATGTTGGTGGGAGCCCTAGTACAGCTGACCTGCCTGGATCCCCAGTTAGCAACAACTTCATGGGCTGCCTGAAGGAGGTAAGCAGTGTGTGTATGAACTGTTGGGCCGACGAGTGTCCTCGATGCAGCCGTTTTCATTTCACGGCTTCAGTGCAAACTCATTCACCAAATAGCTGATCCTATCTTTTCTTATTATTTCTCTTTTGCTAATATTGTTTTCCTTCTATTTAGACAATTAGTAATATTACATTACGTCTCTTTTGCTTTTTCTGCACACATAATACTTAACACACACATGTACGACTGTCTTGAAGTGGAATTTATTACCGGCTTCTTACAGCTCTGTGAGATGCACATCAAAGGAGAGCATTGATCCAGAGATCAGGTAGTTGAATTTTCATGAGCAGTCATGCAACTGACACACAACAGAGTACTATTGTTGCAGAGTAGTCCTCCAAGCCCTCTTCTAGACTGATAGTACTTTAAAATGCGAAACTGAAACCAACCCTAAAGTTTTATGTGAGATCAATGTGTGCTTAGTACGGTTTATGTACATGTATATTTAAACATATAACGTGAAGGCTTTATTGACTGAATTGATTTGTATTTTATTTTATGACTTTTATTTCAGGTTTTTCGCACTGCCTCCAGTGTGGGAAGTCTCCTACACTAGCGGGTTGGAGAGGCTTAAGGAATTCCAGTTTAATGAACAGACACAGTGAAGAAGACCACATGTTCACTGGCTTTGAACTGCTCATTATAAACTTGGTTGTTGAAAGACTGTCTTACATGTCTTTGGTTGGCTGTAGTTGTGGTGACAAAAGATCACAGCCTTAGTTATCTTCTAACTACCCAGGATGCTCTGGTACAGTCTTTGGATCCATGAAAATAACTACGCAATAACTTACATTTCTTACAATTTTACAATACTTCCAGGAGAAAAAAAGTTTTTTGGCTTTTCTTGAAAGGAAAAAAAAAAAATCTAAGTTCCTTTACTGATCTTTTAAAAGGCAGTTTTGGTACTGCAAAATTCTACAATAGTTTAATATAATAAATATAAATTTCTGTTAAAGAGCAGTTTGTAGCCAAGCAGTAAATTTTTTCTGTGTTGAAAAGCTGAGTGTTACGCAGATCAACTCACTGAACAGTGTGGAAAAAAGGAGTCCTATTGCAGGTGTGAAAATGGTGAGAAGTCATATGACTTGTGGTTAAAGAGGGCAGCGGTCGCTGATGGATGACATGTTATAGAATTCGTGTGCAGATTCCAGTCTGAGCTGTCTGTCTGTCTGTCTCAATGGCAAAACAAACGGTGGTGCAGTAATAGCTCAGTTGTCACAGCCCGACTTTGGAGACAAATTATTGCAGCACTAGTGCAGCACCAGGCGTAGCAAACCAAAGCTTTTTTTTAATTCTGAAACGTGCCCTTTGTCTTGGCCATAAAAATTGATTTTGGGTTTATTGGCTGTATCTATTCCACCTTTGCCTTGATGACTCATGTCCAGCAGGCGGATATATTAGTATGTATCCCTTTATTTCTCTTCTTTTGGTTGGATGTGCTAGGAATGTCTTGCTTTTATATTTGCATTTCCTTAAAATAAAGATAAAAGAAATAATGAATGAATGCAACTATCCTTTTTAGAATTTTAATGCAGATACATTCAGCCTAATCTGTAAGTCAGAACATTTTAAAGACAGTTAGATTTGTTGTTGTTTTTCTTTTTTCTTTTTTTAAGCTAATTCTAATGCAGTTAGGTGTTCTATGTCCATGACCAGCTTAGACGCTGTAGATCTGACTCAGTGATAAACATAATGCCCTGTGCAAACCTGATCCCACTGAAGGTGTTCCCAATTTCAGGTGAATGCATATTATAAGTATAAAAAAACAAAGCTGAGTCAAATTTGTACAGAGGAAGCAAGAAGATACACTTGTTCAAATATTTTTAAAGACCCACTCTGATGAAGATTGTGCTTTTGGTGTTTTTACCATGTTCTGTTCTTCATTGTTTTGATGATGGAAGACATACAACAAGAAAATTAAGCGAATATGCATTTCTGAGTACTTCTTTATTTATTCAAATCATTGTGAATCAGGAGCAGATGAAAAAAAGTTGTGTGAAAAAGAGCTTATTTGTAAGACAGAAAACACGCTGGGGGGGCCAGAAGCTCCCTGCTCTACTCCATTTTGATGCATCCCCTTGCAGACAAATAGATCCATGTGCGTCTTTGATTTTCACGTTCGAGCTGGAATCTGAAGCAAAACTGTACGGCTGGAAAGCTCCAATATTGCTTGCCCCTTTTGGTGATGTTAGGTTGGAGGTGTGAGGAGCTGTAAGCTAGCAGGAGACCATGTAAACTGAGAACTCTCAACAACAACAAGGAGGGGAAGGGGGTGCGGGGTTGCTCTGCGTCAACGGTCCCACCCACAATTCAAAGGCAAACTACTGCCACTCTGCAGATACTATGTCCTAGAAAAAGACAGTTTTTTGGGGGGCAAAAAATTGCATAATCAGAATTAAAAGACCACTGGGAATGCTTTGAAAATAGATCAAAAGTTGATCAGAGTGGGTCTTTAACAAACATCTACTGCACTTATCCAGTTGATTTTATACCGTCACAACCAGCCTAATTTATTATGAAGGCTTGGATAGTGTGAGACTCGATTATATTATACATCTGTTATCTTTGTAAAGTGTCCACATACCACATCCAAACACAGGAAATGTTTCTACATTAGAGTTGAAACAAAGTTAGCAGGCCTACAGTGCCTTCTTCTGATCTTGAAACCTCTCACAGAGATATTTGCCCTTAGAGCTTCAAAGAGGCTGTAGATACATTTAAACTGATGAAACCAAATGAAGATTGGATAATGATGAGGTAATGGCCATATCAATCTTTAGCATCACTGACAATTACTGCTCTACACAACATGCCATTAAGAGTGCCACTGGATAAATTGCTGCTGAGTTTTAGTTTATAGAGTTTGCTTTCTTTAACACACACATCCTACATTAATATAAGTATTTACTATGACAAGTTTATGCTTGAGCAGGTTTTATAATGTAATTCTTGTCTCAGCAACATTTTCCTGATTGTGAATCTGCTCATGAATGTTTTGAGAAGTTTTTCTGTTTATCTGTAGGGTTAATTTCATGTAACTACTGGTATCTAAAAGCAGAAAGCCAAGTATTTAGTTCATCCACAAAAACCAAAAAACTACAGTCCTTCCACTTACTCTTTAGTACTTTAAGTAGTTTTTCTTTTTGCATTTTTTTGTATTTGCTTTTCTGAACTAAATCCACTGTGATACTAACAAATATTTTTTTCCAAAGAGCCATCATAGTTTCTTTTTTCAGCTTCAGGTACTCTTACCTGAAGGCTTCATTCACACAGCAGAAGAAAGCAGGTTGATATGTGTTTGACATTATGTGCTTTTGCAGATACAGTGAACACGTGAAGTTGACTACATCATGTAATGTTTGAAGCATCATAAAACTTGCTTCTGCCATTGCTATTATTCTTTCACAGATCAAATGACGCTGGCAACTGCATTGGAACAAAATACATTGTCTGCGTACTTTTCAGTTTTTTCTTTTCTGTCTTTTTTCTTTCATGAATTACTGTAATATGATTTATTCTTTTGATTTCAATGTAGGTTGTCTACAAAAACAACGATGTGAGACTCGAGTTGTCCAGGCTGGCAAAGCAGGGTGATCCCAAGATGAAGACCCATGGGACTGTGGCCTTCAAATGTGAAAACGTGGCCACTCTGGACCCCATCACCTTTGAGACGCCCGAATCTTTCATCGTTCTGAACAAGTGGAATGCTAAAAAGACAGGTTCCATCTCCTTTGACTTCCGCACCACAGAGCCCAATGGCCTTCTCCTTTTCAGCCACGGCAAGCCCAAACAGCAACCCAAGGATTCCAAGAGTCCCCAAACCTTGAAGGTGGACTTCTTTGCCATTGAGATGTTGGAGGGCCACCTGTACTTGTTGCTTGACATGGGCTCAGGAACTACAAAAACCAAGGCGGTCAATAAGAAAGTCAACGATGGCGAGTGGTACCATGTGGACTTTCAGCGTGACGGACGATCAGGTAAATTTCAATTTGATCAATTTAGATGTAGAACCCTCAACACGCAAAGTTTGACAAATTGCAAGGACCATGCTTACATTTCTTTTTGCCTACTAGCTGCCCTGAAGCACTCAATGTTAAAGGTGTTTGCATGTTTTTATATGATAAGGAGCTTTATATTCTGTCAGACAAGTACAGACTTCTGCATATAATGCATAATTCAATAGAAGGCTTCGAAAAGGAACTCTGCTCTAGATAAATTATTTAACGACAAAAAAGTACTACTCCTGGGTCACAGTTGCATTTTCTGAGATTTTTTTTCATTATTCACAGCACTGCCGATACTGCTTCACCAAACATTTTAGACACATTTAAAGTGAAGTTTTTAAACCAGATTCCGACTGTGGCCATATGTCAAGAAATGCTGCTATTTTCGCCACAAGAAAACTTAGCTCCTCTCCCAATGTGTCCTTTAAGCCTTGGGTTGCTGTGATGTGGTCTCTGTTGAATTGCTTATCTAAGCAGCAATTTGTTAGTGTGAGCTTCAAGCCATGGCTTTGCAATGTCATGCTTTAGATTAGATATACCCCTTGACCATGTTTTCCACTCAATCTCAAGAGGTGGAAATCAGATTAACTGTTTCATTACCCTCAAAACAATTATGGGGTGTAGTTCAAAACCAAATGTGACACAGCTGAAATGACAGAAAAAAAATCTGTTTTTAAAAGATAAATATATTTCATGGCAGTTTGTATTTTTAAATGTATTAATAGCTAAACAACAGTTATTTTATATTTCTTAGTTTTTTAATTAAATCTCTAATTAATTAGGCAGAAAAACATACTTCTTATATTATTAAAACAAATTTGAGGTAGAGTTTGCTGATCTATTCAATAAACCATACCTAAAACTAATCTTTACCATCATAATTATAACAATGCTGTTGAATATAAACAACGTATTACGATGACCAAAGGAATCTAGCTGGAGCAGTGTAGATTAACACAATTTCCAGCAAGCAGTGTGTGACAATCAGCCTGCAATTTACTCACAACACAGGTGCAGCTTGCTATTTAAGAAATATGGGCAATGTCAGCATTACGTTAATTACCTAATCAGTTTAAATGCCTAAACCTGAAAAACAAGCCATCTTGCCATAAATACAGGATTCTGTGAGCTAGAATTGTTCAGCCTCAGTTTTGCTAAATAATTGTGAAAAACATTTGACATTTTCTTTTGTAAAAAGAAAACAAAAAAATTAATTAGCTTGTAATTCCAAACAAAAATGACTTTTAAATGTAATCAAAATAATGAACAAAACTATGTAGGTTCAAATGGCATTGGAGCAGCAACTAAAGAGAAATAATGAATGTCTACTGTAATTTGGCATTGTTGGTTGTTATAAATTTCTTGAATTAAGGTTTTCCAAACAAATGTGCACAAATGGAGATCCCCCTCCATATTTTCTGCTATCGCTGATGTTGTTTAAATACGAGTAATTTAACTACCTAATGCAGTAAGTAGCTTCTCAATTATATAAATCATGCTGGAGAATGATCCATGCGGTTGTGGATTAAATATTACTCTGTATCTAGAAGGAGCTAATTATTGGTCTGCATCAAGCCCCAAGCCAGACCAAAAGTTGTTAGAGCAAAGTAATGTAGTTGGTGACACTTTTTTTATACCAATTTATCACTGTTCCTATAAACCATCAAACCAAAGTTAGCCTTTGTATGGAAAACAATAGTGGCATAGTGTTAATATTTCATAATTTCACATCTTTTAATGAATAGTATCTCTTTTAATTAGATCATAAGAGGTCACTCTACTACCCAGCCCTAATTTATTGTGCATCAAATTACAGAAACAACTTACTAAATTATATTGAACTCATTATCAATCTAGTACCCAATTATTATCCACCCACACAAACCGGCTTTCTTGAACACTTGCGCATGCAACCTTAAGCTATCTCTGCTCACTGTTCTCTCAGTCTACCCTTTCTGGGTTTCCATGGAAACAAGAGGGGTGCTCTCCCAGGACCAAGACAGTTACTGCACAGTGCTGTACTAAGCTGTGCACTAATGACATTTTGGAGTAACTTTTCCTCCTTTCCTCAAGTGTAAGGCATTAGAACTAAGTACTGAAGTGGATAAGGGACTCAAAAGGTGTCTGAATTCCAACGTGACAGGGGTAACTAAATAGTTAAAATACTGTAGCAACAGGGATAGTGTCTTCTAATCAGTGTGTAGAGTAAAAGGCAGCTTTAAACTATTAGTGTTACTTCATTCTTGCCAACTTCTTTAGATTAACCTAGATCTCCAGATTCAAAAATAGCCATCTTGGTATTTAAATGAGCACATTTACATCTACATGCATTTTTGTCTGTAACATAAACTGATTTATTCACAACATTCTGAATGGATGAAATTGAGTTTTTACAGTTTCTTTGCACTTGTTTATTTTTATTTTGTTTGAATATCGTAGATAAAACTAATCATACCAATTCTATTGTAACTGCTCAGATGTAGATGTAATCAGTCTTACTTAAAAGTCCCACTTTGATCATCTTAGAATCTATTTTAAAGTGTCCCCAGTGCTCATTTTATTATGATTGTTGTTTCTTTTGCAAAAACAAAAAAACAACTGTATTGTTTCTGGGACATAGTTTCTGCAGAGCAGCAGGAGCAAATTAGAAATTAGCGTCTGAGTAGTGTGTGGCATCGTTGGCGTAAGGCAACCCTGCACCTCCTGTTACTGAGAGCTCTCTGTTTTACTCTCCAGCCAACTTACAGCATCTCACACCCCCAAAATAACATTACCGGTGCAATAAAAAAAAAGGCCTCCAATATTGGAGCTATCAGCCGTACAGTTTGGAGTCAGATGTCAGCTCAAACCAGGAAAACCAAGATAGATATACAGTAGTTGTCTACAAGTGGATGCATCAGATGGAGCAGGGAACTTGTCGTCTACCCAAGTTGCTCTGAATATGTACTTCATTTCAGAAAAATGCCACAAAAACATGTTAAAAACTCCAAAAACACAATTTTCATAGAGTGGGTCTCAATGGAGAAATTAACTGTCTTAGTCCTTGCATTCAACCTAGCTTGTCAGTACACTGTTTTAAGTAATTGGAAACAGCAATTGTGTATGATTTAGGAAGCATATGGTTTTGTAATAATAATAATAATAATAATGGATTGGATTTTTCTGCGCTTTTTCAGACACTCAAAGCGCTTACATGGTGTCCATTATTCATTCACTCCTCATTCATACTTGGTGATGGTAAGCTACTGTTGTAGCCACAGCTGCCCTGGGGCAGACTGACAGAGGCGTGGCTGCCATTTCGCGCCTACGGCCCCTCTGACCATCACCGGGATCATCCATGCACATTCACATACCAGTGGAGCCACACTGGAGGCAAGGAGGGTGAAGTGTCTTGCCCAAGGACACAACGACATTTGGCTGGTGGGAGCGGGGAATCGAACCGCCGACCCTTCGATCATTTGACGACCCGCTCAACCACCTGGGCCACTGTCGCTCCTTTGTGAGTGAATATTGAACATGTTATTAATACACATCAGCAAGGGCATCACAAAAATACAACGCAACAGCCAGACACAATTACCCACAGCCCTGTTCTCCATGTGCAACACTTCCTGCAGCTGTGGCAATGGCGTATAATGATCCTTGCCCTATTTAGTTTCGTTGGCTCTTCCTTTGGGAAGCAGGCTGGCAAATGGACTCTCACTACCGGAAAGCACCTTCATGCATTCATGCATTGGAGATGTTAGCCGACAGTCTGCCTTTAAGTGGTGGTTCCTAGGCTTGGAGTGCTGCAGGTCACTCATCAGGGAGATTTCACGGACATTACCACAGAAGCATGCGCTCTGCGGCTTCAAATACAAACAAGTGATCACACATAAATATGTAGATAACCCATTCCCAAACTCACAGCCAACTTACAGGCTTCTCCCTCTGCAGAGAATCCAATCACATAGAGAGATTTGGCTGTATCGCCCTAACTGGATTGCAGTAATCCCCTGTCTAACATGTTTTGGGAATGTGTGAGTGGGGTTAGGGGACCTCTTGCCAAGTTGAGCTGGGTTGCTGATGCAGAAAACGTGAGAGAGATCTGAGCTGTCATTTGGACTCCAGTGTTCAGGTCTGATAGAAGAATACAGCTTGTGGGTCAAACCTTGGAAAAAGAAATGGGAGCTCTTAAAACCTGTTTTCAAAGCTTCACATATTGAAAAGAATTTCTTATCCAAGTGATTGGTCTTTTTTCTTCATTATTAATAAATATGCTGTACTTTCAGGGAACGCAGTGCCTTTTAATCAGCTGGTCTTTTATTTGTCATGATGGACTTCTTTCTCAGCTTAACTCCTGCTATGTTTATCTGTATTCACTCATCTCTTTTATGCTCAGTAGCTTTTGCATAGATCATTGCATTCCCCTTGTGACTATGAAAGGGATTCAAGCATAGGGACTCCTGCAGCATGTGTATGTGTTACTTTTCCCAAGCTGCAAGCATGAAAATGACTCCTGTCCCCGTAGGATTGTGTTCTTCATTTTGACTTAACAAAGTTTGACTGTTTTTACTAACTTCCTTACAGGACTTTGACAAGTGAGCAAAGCGCTGTGAGCAGATGCCTCAGACATGATAACAGCCCACCACTGTCTCTTACTAGCCTTCACACAGACTATATGTTTTACTGTCATGTCTCCAGTAAGACTTAGAATATTTAAAGAGGTTTGACGATCAGACTTTCAGTGTGGATTGAGAGCTGCTATTAAATGATAATTTTAACCTTAAACATGGAATAGAATAGAATAGAATAGAATAGAATAGAATAGAATAGAATAGAATATTTATCCCATAAAGGGGATCTTTAGCTCGAGTCCTATAAACACTTCTTACTAATGAACTTGAGCTTGTAAAGTTGAACCTGAAGGGAGCTTTTCAGGCTCTGTGAAGAGTGGCCAATGTCAAGCCTGCAATTCCCCAACAACTGTGGTTAGACAGAGCATTGGTGGTGGGAGTGGGATGGTGGGTGGTAGCAAGAAAATGCTGGAACAGATGCCTGGGGCCAAGACCCTGAGAAGAACACCAGAACATATTACTGTGCACCAGGTTAATGATTGCACGCTTGGTCCTTACCTGTCTCACTCAAGTACTTTTGCAAGAACGCTGACTCAACTACATAGAACACACACATGTATATACGGGAATATACACACACACACACACACATATTTTATATATATATATATATTTATATATATGTGTGTGTGTGTGTGTGTGTGTGTGTGTGTGTATAGCAAAAGCTACTGAGGCTGTCATTTCCTTTGAGGTTTTTTTCTGTTTTGAACATTGGTAAACCATTTATGTATGCAACTGAAATGGCACAAAAAATGGGATTCGTTCATCAAAAAAGAGTATTAATGTGTTAAATTGTCCATTCCAAAATGGTATAGCTCTAATGAAATGTGAAAGGCCTCGTTTAATATTTAATTTCTCCATAAAGTATGCTTGTAACTCTCCTGAAAATGAATGTGTGACTAAGCCTTCTGCTTACAAACTGACTACACAAGCAATTAAAAAATAAAAGTACTTTAAAAAAAACAGTTTCATCCTGCAAACCTTAAGGAAAATGACTAATGACTCCTTTCATATCTATCATCCATCTGACTCTAATAAAATCTAAATTATAACAGAAGTTTGTTTTTAGCATGCTTACCTTACCATTTCTTTGCCACTCTCAGCAGACTGTTGGCTTTGCTGTCCTCAGCAGCATGGTATATAGATTACTGGACAGGGATGTGGGCAGTGGAGGCAGCCGCCATTAATTAAAGTCCACAATGGCTTCTGCAGTGAAAGTAACAGATCTATATACAAATTAATCACCCAGTCTGAGTCCCACAGTAAGGCTTTCCTTTTTTCACATCTTTACAGTCCAGTCATGTCCACCGTTGTTTACCGTGCTCCAGATCGAGAATTAAACCTGAATGAGAGTGATAAATCATAGAGGGAAAACACACAAACCCTCAACGTAGGTTTATGTGTTGGAGAGACAAACAGGAGGAGGGACAAGGTGGAAAGTAACACAGATTTGCTGATGGTAGCAAACTGTAGTTAACTTTGCATTTCTTTTAAATATTTTTTTGGGAAAACCATCCAACACAGAGAAAATAGAGTGGTCCCTTAATAGAATGTGTGTCCTGTAAATAATGCGTTTTATCAACAGTCATTATTCAGTTTGTGTTAAAGAAAATTCCCAAACTTGTTCAATGTTTTATTTATTAATTTATTTTTGCAAAGGTTTTTCTTTTTAAATGTTATCTACAGCACTGTCATGCATATTAACATCCAGCACCACATTTGGTGTTAAACTTTCTGCATTTAATAAACTGCTTTATTACACAAATAAATAAACCAATCAGTGAATTGCCCTACAGCATCTTATTGTTATATTGTTTTCTCTTTTTAGGTACCATCTCTATCAATACCCTACGTACTGCCTACACAGCCCCGGGAGAAAGTGAGATCTTGGACTTGGATGACAATCTCTACCTTGGTGGACTGCCAGAAAACAAAATGGGACTGGTGTTCCCCACAGAAGTATGGACTGCCCTACTTAATTATGGCTACGTGGGCTGCATCCGCGATTTATTTATTGATGGACAAAGTAAGGATGTCCGACGGCTAGCAGAGATCCAGAAGGCTACAGGGGTCAAACCATCTTGTTCCAAAGAGCCATCCAAACAGTGCTTGAGCAACCCCTGCCAAAACAATGGAATCTGCAGAGAGGGCTGGAACCGCTACGTATGTGACTGTTCTGGAACCGGATACCTGGGTCGCTCTTGTGAAAGAGGTAAATGCTGCTTTATGACCTACACTAACATTGCTTCTCTGCCTGTCCTTGACCTTAAATTACATCCTGTCCATAATCCATGGGGTTTATTGTGACATAGACTCACCGTTGCCAACTTTGTGGGCTTCCTCTTTTTTGGGAAGGCTTTCCACAAGATTTAGGAGTGTGTTAATAGAAACATTTGGTTCCAGAAACATGTTTATAACTGTAATACAACGATGATTGAAAATTGTTCATTTGTGAATATATGTGGTAGGAGTGAGAAAAGTTGTGGTCTTTCACATGTAATTTTTATAGATGTTCCACGAATGTACCACATTAAAACCACAGAAGTATGAATAAACCACGCAAAGACAACGCGTAAATCCATGTAAAAGCCAAATCTGGCCCAACATTTGTGCGTCAATGACGTTGTTTTAACGTGATATGTTGCCCATATTTGTGATATAAAAGCTATACATTGGTGGTACATGTGTGAAAAGTCTATTAGTCTTACATTGAACGGTTGACGAAAGCCAAAAATTTGCATATGCATTTCGCTAAAATCACACAGTTGCATAAGATTTATGTAATGGTGAATGAACTACGTTAAATACAAATAAACTGTGAAATTTCCAACCAACCCAAATTTCTGAAGAGCTCAAAACCGAATTCATGTAAAGTCCCATCAGCCAAAACACTCAACGGACATCTGCGCTCATCGACGAATGACGAACACAAGAAACACTTATCACGCATATATCATGAGAGACTAAAATTACGTACCTGAAAAATGCACAGAATGTATGTAGCAGGTGTTTGACATTGCCTTCTCTGGATTTCAGAGGCAGCATTCTGCATCTGACACTTTGCATTGCAAAGAGAAGGCACAGACTAGACTCCATGATGCTCCCATTACCCATTTCTGAAGCAAATCCAAAGACTAGATAAAGTTACAAGGTCTTTTGTGACCTTGCAGAAAGTTTGTGACTTTTATTGTCCCCTGAGCTTGATCTGTGGCTGAACACTTAGTCGTCAAGTTGCACTTGTTTCCAATTCCGTTTTTATGACACCAGCGACTGTGAACATTTTCCAGTCTTGTTGCGCATATAACATTCTATCATAGTACCATGCTAAAATTCAATGAGCTTCTGAATGTACAACTGATTAAGTAGTTATATGCCAGCATGGAAAAACCATTGAATTCAATGAAACAACTACCAAGGATCTCGGTTTAACACTAGCCGCATGTTCCTCACTTTAGTATTATTGGAGAAACTATAAAGGAAAACCCTGGTTGTTCCCAACTACTATTTGAAAACAGACAAGATGCTGACACATTCTGTCCAGAAACAAATACATATGTTTATGCTGTAGTGCAACAATAAACACAAGCAGGGAAGAAAGTATGCCTTTGGAATTTAACAGTCAAGGAAAGTCAGGATAAGTCAGACAAATGTCAGAGTATCTTGAGTGGCAGGTGACTGATTCACCACTGAGACATTGGTGATCCCGACCACAATGCTCTAGCCTGTAAATTGGCTGTCTTCTGCTAACTGTCTGCCTCATCAAACCAGTCACTCATGACCAGAGTTGGTGCAGACAACTTATATGTGTTTCCTCTAGAGGAAAGAAAAGGAAGAAGAGATTCCCACGCACCAAAAAAAAAAAAAAAAAAAATTCTCAGCTGGAGCAGGTTTCCTCTGACCCTGTAATCCTGAGTTATTTTCATGGAAAGCAGATATGGCCTTTGTCTCAAAGTGAAAATAAGGTGTTTTCTTGAAACAGAGCCTTAATGTTTAAAATTGCTTAAACTGTGCAATTGTTGAACTACTTTACCATGAGGTAAAATATGTCTAAATAACTGGCAGAACTGTTTTTGCCATTTAAAGAAAAAGAACCAAGATTAAAGGGTTCTTTGCTCTTTCAGACAAGCAATTTTGACATTTTTAACAGGATATTCAGAAAATGTACAGCAGCACATACAAAATTAATATTGCATCTGAAATAAAATTAAAAAAAAACCTTCCCCCAAAAAACTAACAAAATCTTGCTTACAGACAGACTGCAGATTGTTTTCATTTCAAAGATAATTGGAAGTACACATATTTTTTTCATATTGCAGTTCCAAAGTTATTTCCTTAGATTTGAAAAATTTAAAAAACAAAAACATCTGTGCAGCAGCATCTCAGTCTTTGCTTCTCTGGTGTGTTTCTGCTCTTGTATGTGGGACTGGGAGTATTGTGAGTGGGAGCAGTGGTATGCATGGGCCCTGGCTAGCTGCCAGCTGTTTTGATGGTTCCAGATTGCCTCTGCGCTGGTAGGATGAAGCAGGCACCAGCAGGCTGAGAAGCTGTCAAAAGAATTACCCCTGCTCTCACTTATCCAAGCATGGTGTACCACCCGGTGGCAAAATACAGCTACTGCATATGGCAGAGGAGGAGGTTGAGGGGTGGAAGGAACAAGAGGTGGAGCTCTAGAAGAGAACCATGGAGCTATTTGTCCTATTTTGAGACATTTTAATTAAGCAGACAAAGCAATTTTCCCCCTTGCATCCCAAATGGCTTCCACTTCATTGTTCCTTCACTTGCTAATTAGCCTAAATATTAGTCTTGCAGCATAAAGCTAAAGCAGCCACCCAGATGGTGGAGTAGGTGGATTACAGCATATGCAAATGTTTCCTGTTGTTTTCCAATGCCAAGAGAATTTATATTATATTAAATATTTTCAGACAGAGGTTTTACTACATTTACCTGCTTGAAAAAAGGAAGTAAAGCAATAAGTCTTAAACATATATTGTGTGCCACACACCAAACATACTAGTCCTTCTACTGTTTTAGAAAACAGTCAAAATTGCTGACAATTTGACTTATAAAAGCTCTGCTTTCCCCTTAGAATTAAAGGTTAGGACTCAATAAATGTTATCTTTAGGAGTACATTTTAGGTTTTAGATCGAGCCCAACATGTACCATAGTGTTAAGTGTTTATGAAATGCTTTGTGGACAACAGTGAAATACCTGAGGTCTTCACAGAAATTACTTTCGGATCATCCATCATTTTTCAAAGCATAAATATGTTTTCCCCTGAACCAAAGCAAAAGCCACGATGAAACTCCAGAATGGCCTAAAAAAGGTTGTCTGTTTTTCCTTAGTTTTAAACTGAATGGTAGACGACATATCTGCAATTTTAATCACAAATAACAGAGTACTGATTGTCCCTTGCCTGGTGGGGATTTGCATAGATGCATAGAAATGAGATTAAATGTGGGAATTGTGGCTAAAACAGTGATGTGAGTTGACATTTGTTTAAACATTACATGCGAGTAGTGGAATAACAAAGATTTTCAAGACTCTTAGCTAATAGAAGACATTTAACTCACTTTGTTGAAGTTTTTATTAAAGCGTCTGATCTTTGGGTGGGTTGTCTTCATACAGTAACACTGTAGTAACTTTTCCTTTTTTAGCACAAGAATTAAAATTAGTACACTCAAGTTTTAACAGGATCTTCAGAACAAGTCTAATGTCTTTTCTAGTGTGCTTTATTTATATTGTGACAACCCAATAACAGGTTAAATATTTTTTTTGTAAAAGGATTTATTTTGAGCTTGCCCTTATTTAGCTTCCCAATCAATTTGTCGTATGGTCACAGGACCGCACAAGTCAAGTGAGCCATGATGTTTTCTTTCAAGGTATTGACTACATTTCTTGAACTGTACAATTCTCCAGTATAGAGGATGTGAACTAAACTGAATTATTGAATTAATATAAGTAGGTGTTCTGTTAATTATGGCTGTTGAAAAGATGTTTTTTAAAGCCTGTGGCAGTTTTTCTGTGGTAATTTTTGAATTTAGGTGAGTCTTCTGTAGGATGTCACAATTCTGTAACAAGCAGCTGACTACTCTTGATGAGCATGCTAACCCAAGTTGGGAGAGTAAAAAATGATGTGTTGATTTTTAACCCATCTTTTGAGGAAGACTACAAAATAAGTCTTCTCGAGGTTGCCTTAAGTCAGAACTGCCTCCATGGTGTGGATGAATAAAATGGGCAAACCTGTTCGGGGCACGCAGGTGGCCAGCACAAAATATCAATGTCATAGAGCACTCAATGAGCTCGTAGAGAGACAATAGTCATCCATGTTTTTTTTTCTTTATGAGGATGCTTCAAGTGACAGGTCATAGTGAAGACTTATACCACACATAAGGGTGAAGTAGGCGAAACACAGATGTGTCGTTTGTTTTTTCTTTATCCTTTTTCTGCAGTATCCGGGATGCCTGTTAATGATGAAATAAGACAACCAGGATGTGGTTTGTGTGGGCATCCTACGAGTGTCCGATGAGTACTTAAGTATCACCTGCACAGACATCAGGGATAATTAGTTAAAGAAAGAGTGAGTGTATGTAGAGCTGCACTCAGGTCAGTTACTCATCATTGTTGTTTGGTTAAATATTTCTTTGTCCTAACATAGCATAACTATAATGCTATACTAACTGTTGCAGTGACTATACATAAACTTGATGGAAATAAGTAGTTTTTCTGGTATATATATATCATCCAAAATCCAAATCCACTGGCTCTGTCTGAAAGTAAAAGGGTTTGGTTGAGTTGGATGTTAAAAAGTTGCTCCATTTTTCTTTGTAACTCCCTACAGTTTCCAAATGCAGCTCTTGCTGCCTGGCAGAAAGCAGAGAGTTTAGTGGTGAGAACTCGTTTGTCACACATCCCATCATCTGCAGCCTACCCCAGGGGGGCTTGGAGAAATTGGATTTGGGTGAGGAATGTGACGGAGTCATCCCAAGGGATGGATGTGACATTAGCTCTGTGTGATAAAAAAAAGTGGTGATGAGGTGGCGTGAGTTCATTGGTACCCTGTCACCCCCTACTGCTCCCCATTTCCATCCCTCCAACTGGTCCGACTCATTCTGTTCACCCCAGGACTGTATATCTATTAATGGTTTTGCTATTGAGTTATAAACTGTACGCAAAAAGTAACAAAATAATTTTTTCGTAGTTTTTTTGGGAACATCCCTCCTTTGTAATATATTTGACATTTCCTTTTTTAATGGGAAACATATTTCTTTTAGGGCAACAGATGGTCTATAGTGCAAAGATGGACTTCATACGAATCTATTTGCTCACTGAAAAAAATGATTTTTTGGCTCTGTAAATATTATTTCAATTATCTATGTAAATCCTACAAAATAATACCAATTCTGCGCTTTTACTTAAAATAGCTGGTTTTCATGCAGTGCATTACTTGGTGATTTTTTGTAATTATAAATCCTCAGTTTTGTATGTAAATGTAATCCTTCAATCCAAGTAATATTTACTTAACCCGTTTGCTGGCTTGATCATGTGAAATTTCCAAGTAAATGTTACTGAGTGACATCAGTGATTCTGACAATTTCCCTGTACGTCAAAGCCCCGCCCCTCATTTGAGCGGTTTTTTCGGCGCGCACACTCCAAATTCAAAATATTGGCGGACTTCGTTGACTGCGGCGTGGATTACAAAGGTAAGTTCGAAGTGAAACAATCTTTGTACGTTCCTGTTGGCTCATCAAATAAGTAAAACCTCACTTAAAGCAGTATCTCCTGCGCTAACTAATTGTGCGTTTTACTTCTAGCTAGCTAGCTAAGTTGACAAGCTAACTAACTTTGCTATCACTTTGTATGTCATTTTTACGTGAAAATGCCATTTCATGTCGTGTTTATATCCAAATTGGCTGTGTTTAAGGTTATGCTGGCTGGAGCGAGTGAATCTTCATTCTTTTATCATACGCGTTTTATGATAACCCCTCCCCCCAACACACACACACACCCCGTTCCAGCCGTGCATTGTTGAATCATGCTGATCCAATAGACCTGAGCTACACATAATAAAACGACAAAGCTCGTGTTTGAAATAATTGCTTCAGTTTTTGCTCCACTGCCATGAAATGTATTTGTGTATGTATATGTATATATATTAAAAATGTGGCGGTCTATGCCTACGGTAAGTCTCTACATCAGTGCTTCTCAAATAGTTGGGCGCGCCCCCCCTGGGGGGTGCGGAGCGATGCCAGGGGGGGCGCGCGGTAGTGGCGGTTTTAGGCACAGGCAATACGGGCGATTGTCCGGTGCGCACATTTAACGTGGTGACAGCGGCTCAGTGCTTGGAAAAAAAACCTGCGCCTTTGTTCGGTTCCTATTGTCTGTTCAGTCACAGAGTTTACAGCCTGAAACAGTGAATCTTCGTTCCTGCAGCCGCGCGTTCCCGTCTACTGTCACACGCGGCTGCGTGAGTGAGAGGGAAAGGGGAGGGGTGGTGTGGGCTCTGGTTGCTAGGTGACACGGGCACGCGGAGGAGCTGCAAGCGCTGCCTGTTCCCCAACACCTGGATCATCGCTACCTATAGACTCCTCAGCTAATGCTAATAATGTCATTCTTTATTAACTATTGTAGACATTTTGATGACATGTCTTTATTTTCCATATAACTTGAATTTTTACGTCTGCCTGTTGTTTAGTTGGTGTTTAGTATTTGACATAAAGACAGCAGGTAATGCAGGAAAACAGCTGCACTTTATGACATCATAAATAAACTATAGATCATTTAGAAAAATAAAAATCAGCACAATGTTTTTATCTATTTCTTCTGACTAAAAACGTTAAATATATTGGTGCTGCTGTGTTCATGTTTCAGATCAATTTACATTTAATATTATTTATTGATTGAATTATTTTTCTCAGCATCAAATGGTTCAGTTGGTCAAAATGTTTCTAGTTCGAATAAGGACATTATTTCAGGCCCTTTAAGCTTCTTTTCTGTTTTAGACTAGAACAGGGTTTCTGTGTGGCTAAATAAAGTTAATATTTGTTGAAATTTGAAGTGGAATCATTTAGCTTTTTTCTTTTGTTAATGTTAAAAGATACAATTGTAGGTATACTTACGCAATGTTCTTAGATACTAACCTATATACAGTGTGTGGGTGGGGTGGGGGTATGGGGGGGCGCGAAACATTTTCTTTTTCCTAGGGGGGGGGCCTGGCAAAAAATAATTGAGAAGCACTGCTCTACATCAACCTGTTTGAAATGCAAAACCGATCAGTGTTGCCAGATCTGGCTGTTTTGGCTCTAAATTTGCGCGTAAATGGCTGGTGGGCATAATTTGGGTGGTTCTGGGGTCGGTTAGTTGGTTTTTATTTTCTCCTGAAAACATAGTAGCAGACTAAATTAGTCTGAGTGGCCGTTGGAGTCCGTGACGCTTAATGGTCAAACCAAGTGATCTGATTTATAATTATTGTCTCGATATATATATATTGTAATGGCCTCAAGGAAGCACTGAGTCGGCGGTGGTCCAAGAACAGTTCTTTATTTCACTTTGTGATCAGAAAGAACGGACTGAACTTCTCAAACCGGAGCGGACCGAATGAATGAAAAAGTTCCCTCACACACACACCCACAGGGCAACTCCGCCCCCTCCATCCCCCCAGTCACCAGCCCACCGCTGATTGACATACGCTGTGGTCCAGCAACTGGGGGAAAAGAGGGGGGCGCAGGGCGCCTGCAGTCCTGCCTCAACCCACAGTCATTACACTATATTATATATATATATATATACATATATATATAAAAGAAGTTCAAGAGGCCCGAGCAGGCCGTCTCCCCATGCCGCAGCGGGGTTCTGTCATGCCGTCAGCAGGCGTATTGGTCGAAATTGCTCCCGCTCTATGAGCTCTGCGACAGACCGCCCAGAGTGTACACGTCACAACTTTGCGCAACAGTTGTGGGGACGGGGCACAGGTTCCTTTCAGGATATGGGTTAAGAAAATGAATGTAAGTTCTTGTACTGGAGCACGAGCAACCAGGCGCAGCCAGCATTTCAGAACAGATCCCCTCACTCACACACCCACACAGGCCGACCCCGCCCCCTGGGGGACCTGCAGTTCTGCCTTAACCCAGGGTGGTTGCATTGTCTTTTATTTTGAAATCCAATCCAATGCAAAATCTAAATGTGTGCATGCTATGGTCAGAAATATAATATATGTCAGAATATAATATATATATATGTATTGATTTATCCTGTCTATACCATTAATTTTGAACTATTATCTATTATCTATTACTATTATCTAGACTGAAGAAACCTTAGAAAAGGAGAGACTAGATTTACTGAAGGAAATGAAGAAGAAGAACAACGAGAGGGCAATAAATGAGAAAATGGAGAAGTCCTTTGCTATAAGACGAACAGAGGTCGTCAAAGACTGCCCCACAATACAAGACCTCTTGGAGAGATGGCCTTCTCTGTTCTGTGAAATCCAGGTAAATCCAGTTTTTGTTCATGCAGCAGTTAAGTGTATGTGAGCTCTCACAAGTCATTGTTAACATGATTTTGTGTTTTTATGTTTTATTTCAGATCAAAGAGGAGTTTAGACGAATAACTACAGTGCATCTTGAGCGAACCTTTTTGTCAAGACTGGACAGGTACACCACCAAATTCCTGGAGATATTTCGGAAGAAGGGCGGGACTGCAGGGACCAAAATAAAACCAATGTTGGACTTACTGGATGAGGTGAGATTTCAAATAATGACAATTACTTAATGTAATGATGAGGATACACACACTGAGAATGTATCACCTTTTATTTAATTTCATCAGTGTCAGTCTCCTTTTCCTGATACTTATATGTTTATGATGTGAAAGTTAATACTGTTAGTTAAAAAAAATTTACAGGTCAAGTCTTGAGGCTGAAAATTTCTCTCACTGAGCAGAGAGTTTGTGGACCCACTGAGTAATACATACACTATGAATGCACTCTCTTTTCAACACATAAAATTCATGTTAAGTTGCACACACCACAATGTTAAAAAATGCAGTTGGAGTCTTACATTCCCTATGGGTATTTTTCTGTATACATCCATATTTGCTGTTACTTATGTATGTATTTATGTTAAATAAGTTACTCTTTGTTATTTCTACAATAAAATGTCTTTTTGTTTTCAATAGCATCATGTCTATGGCAGAAGGGACATCATCATCCGTTGCTTAGTTGAGCACCTTGGAGAGAGTGGAGATGAGCTGATTAAAGACTATCAGGTATCTTATGATCATTGTGACCATATTTTAATGATTATCTAGCCTTATGATATAATTTTAGGATGAGATACATTTAAGGTCAAAGATTCTCTACACTTGTGATTTTTTTTTTTTTAAAAGAGACTCAAGATGCATATTTTTCAAATCTCGCTTTAAAATGATTTATTAAATGTATTTTATGCTCTCTCCCTTTTTTCCATTGAGCTTTTCCCTTAAGATTTCGCCACAGTGAATCAGCTTCCTCTGTCTAACCCTATCTTCTGCATCCTCTAATAACAGCTACCTTCATGTCTTTGTTCACTGCACCCAGAAAACCTCCTCTTTCTCTAGACCTCTGACTCTGGCTCTAGACTCAGCATCCTTGTACCATTAGATTCACTGTTTCTCCTCTGGACGTGTCTGAACCATCTCACTCTGACCTCTCGGAATTTATCTCCAAAACCTTTAGCATGAGCTGTTCCTCTGATGTCCTCATTCCTGATCCATCCTGGTTACTCCTAAAGAGAACCTCAGCATCTTCATCTATGCCTTCCTCAGTGTCTTTGGGTCCAACAACATGGCTGCTTTCTCCACACTTTTCTCCACCTTTCCTTTCATTTCACCTGAAACTCTTCTATTACACAAACCTCATACCTAACATCTCAAACCTACATAAACCTCCACCTCTCTACCTTTTCCTTCACCTGTTCCCTGCTCTCAATACATATCATAATGTTGTCTGCAAACATCATAGTCCATGGGGATTACTGTTTAACCTCATCTGTCAGTCTGTATACTACAATTGCAAACAGGAAGGGGCTCAGAGCTGATCTTTGATGTAATCCCACTTCCACCATGACCACCTCTGTCACCCCTACTGGACATCTCCCTTATTTTAAAAATGGGCCCCATCACACTTGCCCATTCCTCAGTCATCTTCTAACTGCCAAAGATTCTGTTGAACAACCCAGTGAAAAACGTCTCTCCCATCTCTCCTACACACTTCCATACCTTCACAGGTATATCATCAGGACCAAGTGCCTTTCCACTCTACATCATCTTCAATGCCCCCCCCCCCCCCACACACACACACACCCACGCACGCACACACTCTTCACCCTTACTATACTTTAACTTTTGCTCAACAACAGTCTCATCTATTCTTTGGTCTCTCATTCTTTTTATTCATCTGCTCTTCAAAATATTCTTTCCATTACATTACTGACACCTGTTAATACATTTCCATCCCATCCTTAATCACCCTAACCTGCTGCATGTCTTTCTCATTCTGCCTTGCTAATCTGTAAAGGTCAGTCTCTCTTTTAGTTTTCAGCTTCAGTGGTTTCCCCCATTGGAACCTTCCACACTGGAACTAGTTCTTTTCAGCACGGTTGCTGTTGCATTGACTGCCACAGCCTGGGTGACTGTTGGGCTCTGCACCTCTGTGTGCCCAGGCCAGGGTGGTCTCTGGCGGCATTCGCTGTGGTTGTTGGTATTGACAACTCTTGGTCTGGATGGCCCCTAAAAGTGTCTCTTTCTCAGGGTCAGCCTCTGTGAGCTATGCTGTTTAAACATAAAGTGTCATATGAATATAGTTTGATTTGATTACACTAAATTAAGTATACCTCTTTCTTTTGTTTTAACATTTTTTCTATAAGTTTATTTTAATTGGAATCTATTCTTGCCTTATGTCTCTTTTTTATTCAGGATGTCAGCCAAGAAGAGGTAAAACAGGACTGCAACAACCACTCGATGAAGATCGCTGTAGTTCATCCCACAGTGACACAGGATGACCAAGGTCCTGTGTCTGTGTCACTAATCATTGAGGGAAAGGAAGTTCTGGAGGACTGCAGAGGTTTGACAAATGCCTGCATCCTACTCATGGGTGTCATCTATGCTGTCAATTTGAGTTATCCAGTAAAACTGAAATATACATTTGAAGTATTTCAGAAACTGTTTCTTGAGCTGGACAATCTTAAGATGTCAGCAAAGGTCCAGTCTCTCCACAAAAAACTTTTACAGTAAGCGTTGTAGTGTTATGTGTGTTTTTTGTCTAGCACAGTTTGGTTACATATTTTCGATCATTTCAAGTGATTTGAGTTTTAAATAAGCTCTTGTTCTGATCATTTTGAGAATGCTAGCAAATGTCAGGTTGGCAGTTAGTGCTTTATTCCATATTTGTTTTTAAAAATTATAAACTGCTTTACCGTTGAGTCTTTTATCAATATCTGTACTGTATTCATGCATGCACTTGTGTAAATGCACTTTTTAATTTGCTAAGATGTTCTATTTATATATATACATACACAGGTGTAAATGTAAGCAATACATTTATACATACACAGGTATAAATGTAAGCAATACATATGTTCAAAATGTTGAATAAAAATGTCTATAAAACATTCTTTTGTGCTGCAAGTATTTCACTGGGGAAAATAAAAAAATAAAAATTAAAATAGAATATGAAAATAATTCCTTAATTCAATTAATGGTAACTAATATATCATTTATAAATTTTACTTATTAATTATATAGATTATAACAAAATAATTTGAGTAAAATACACAAAGAAACATCAGCAACATTTACTTATGTATTTTTCATGAACAATAAGTAGTTCAATTAAGTAAACATTACTTAATAATTACATAGATTTTGACCAAAAAAAATGAGTAAGATACTATAAGAAACGTAAGCAATATTTACTTAAGTTTTGTAATTAAATGTAATGGTAATAATGTGAGTGAAATTCACAATCTATAAGTAAATATTGCCAGTAAAATTTACTTATGTTTTTTACATGAATAATAAGTGGTTAGAGTAAGTAAATATTACTTAAAAACAACCTGATTAAAATTTACAAGCACTTTCTGTGTGGAAAAACTTTCCTAACTTTTTTTAAGTAAATATCACTCCACATTTTTTTCAGTGCTTTAATGCAATGCTTTACTGTTTAAATTTAAATTAAAAAAAAGAAACAAGCACCTATTTCCTTACTACTTCCCTTCCTTCCTGTTTTTTTCTCTTAAATAATTTTATTTTTTGTCATTTTAAAAAAGTTTAATAATTAGAGTGTTTGAACTATTCTAAAAAATAAGATCATTTATGTATATTATGACTAAATATCAGATTATTGGGGAATTTCTTAACTTTAAAAACTAGAGACACAGTGCTGTTGCTTGTCCTGAAAAAAACAATGACTTAACTTTATGTTGGTAATTTTGTTGACTCTACATGCGCCTTCCTTCCTTGTTAGCCATCTGTCCATTCCAACTGCAGGTTAAAAGTAAAAAAAAACATTTTTTTTCCAGATTGTTTGTGGACAACAAATGTGAAAATCAAGTAACACTCATTCATCCTGGATGTTTTAAATCTATTCACCTTTTTTTTTAATTCTATTTACGATTAAAAATGCACAATTGAGTATGGACTAAATCACCTGTGAATAACAACAAAAAAGTAGATTTTTGATTTTCTAGCATTGTGTTGTTTGTACTATGACTGTGACAAAGTCAATGCCTCACATCTACTGATAAATTTGAAATAGTGTGTCCTTGTTGCTAGTTATCATCCTTTTTTATTAAGAAAAAAAAGAAAGGTAAAGAAGGTGCTTTTTTTTTTATATATAAAGAAAGTGGTCTCAATCTTCAGCCTTTAATGAATGGATTGTGAAAGTATCTTAAAAAAATAGTTTTACAGCTTAAGGAAAGACTCTGAAATTCTTTCACCGGTAGAAATCATAGTGGGCAATAAAAAAAAACCAGAAAAAGGACATCAGAAATGTTGCCACATGGGGAGGCTGTACAATTTCAGAAAAATTGAAAAAGAAAGACAAAAAGTCTCTGGTCCCTGAGGTCGCACTGACCTTGAAATTGCTATTTGAAGAATACTAAATATTAAGATTTATTCTCTAAAGGTTTTTCCGAAGGAAGATATTTGATTTCTGTAAAAACTACATGGAAGCTTCTTTCCGATTTCTTCAAACTAATTTTGAACAAACCACAAGACTTTTTTTTTAATTGTTTATTTATTGATTATTGTTCCGATTCTAAATAGTAAATACATTTACCATTGAACTTCAGTTATATGAGAAGTAATAGGAATTTTGGTGGGAGGAGTTTAATGATTTGGGATGGTTTCAGCGGCTGTGACCTTTAAATAATAGATAATGAACTCTTTTCCTTGGTGACAAAAAGACAAATAAAAACTATACTAGTATTTTATATGATGTTTTTGCTAATACTATAATCTCTACTTGTTTTCCTTCTGCAGAAGCAACAATACTCAGCTATGATGGAAGTAAGTTCATGAAGGTCCAGCTTCCTGTGGTGATGCATACCGAAGCTGAGGATGTGTCTCTGCGATTCCGCTCCCAGAGAGCGTATGGTATCCTGATAGCCACCACATCTCGAGACTCTGCAGACACCCTGCGCCTGGAGTTGGATAGCGGTCGTGTACGACTAACTGTCAATTTAGGTAAAGCCTCCGAAATGTATGAATCGCGGCAGCAAGGCTCGGTGATGCTTTCGGATGCACTCCGACTCTCCCTCACACATACGCCAATTAGTTCACATATTATGAATAGAAGGAGAAGCTGTAAAGGCTTTCAAGGTCTTAAGTCTGCAGCTCTAGGCTCACTGCCAGCAGAGCACACAGCCATCATTGCCCAGCGGGGAATGCTCACAGCCTACTCTATCGCTTACTTTGACCAGCATCCATAGATGTGCACTCCTTTAAAAGTGGCAGCCTCATACAATAGACTCGTATAGTCTGAGTCTTGGCACAAAAATCTTTGTTTATTTTTAAATCTTTTATTTTCACTTCAAACATTATAGAAGTATTAATATGGCTGCAACATAAAGCATCATTTCCTCCAGCTAAGGGTGAGACTATTGACTTTTATTTCTCTTCTCTTTGATGGTAAAACTGTGATTACGTTTTTGTTGTGCCAATTATAGTCTTATATCTCTCCTTTCCGATGGCTCCCCTCTACAGAGTCTGTGCATGCAAAGTAGACAAGCCTGCGTATGATGTCAGTGTCAACCTTTAAAAAGTACGTGTCCCACTATGAAAAACAAAAAAAAGCACCATGCGCTGACAGGGCTGACAAGTTAGATCATCGCGACTAAAAAAAGACTGCCCTCTGACGGAAAGAGCACGCTGCCTTGTTTTGTTTTCTTGACAAACCTGACAAATGTTCAAGTTTTTAGAGTTTATCTGTGGACATCCGCCCTTAAAGCCCATCTTTTTCTTAGCTTCTCTGAAGAGAAAGCAGAGCATTCCCTGTAAGGGCAGGCTGCTGTTGGTCTCTGGTTGTTTGCGATCACTTTTCTGCTGTGGTTGACAACACATGACAACAGGGCCAAATGGGAAGGGGGCTGGTAGGTTAACCTCATTCACGTCTTTTAGAGAAAACACAATCTCTTTGTCCAAAAAAAGAGGTATGACATAAAAGTATTTGGAAAACATTAATATTTGTTATACAGTAAAAACAGCTAATGAATCTGCGGTACAGTTGTTTTAGGACATAAAATGAGTTTTTTTCTTGTGCTCTGTCATCTAAAGCAATTGAACTAAAAGCGAATGCACTTTAGATTATTTGCTTTTCTAGTTTATAAGGAGTTTTTTCTTAAAAAATTAAACAAAACTCATGTTTCCAACTTAGGCAAAATATTTTTTAGTCTTTGCTTCAGATGTGTTCATTAAACAAATGTAGTTTGTCCTGTGTGGTGTGGTGTAGTCTTGACATTTTTAAGTCACTACCCCTGAAAAACCCGAGAATCACAGCATATCAAACTTTAACTTGTGCAGAAAGTCTGTTTTTAAATAAATACATCATATATATTATTAGACAGTTTTCTGTGTATTTCGCAATTCCGTATGCAAAAACAAATATGATTACTTGCATCCGATTAGTCTAAAAAAAAACAGTATAATGTTTAAAATGTTGTGCTGACAATTAATAAGGTTAAAATACGACAACAATGAATTTCTCAAATTTCTAATGTTTAACTATTATCCAACCTATACTATAATGTTTTTTCCTCGTTTCCTTTTCTGACTTGTTTGTTATAAACCCATTTTGTACCTGAAATGTGCTTAGGTTTAGCTCTATTTGTAAATAAATCTAGGCAGAAAAAAACAAAAAAAACAGAGCTCAAACATAAAATAAATAAATAAAATGAAATAATAAAGTTGGATAAAATGTATCTGATATATCACATTAGCAAGTAATGAGCCAAAGTCCAAAAACTTTGTATTAATAACTGAGTACACTTTTACTTTATTCTGAATTAGGACAGAATATTAAACTCTAATGAATCCATTTCTTCAAAGGATCACATTTTACGGTGCTAGACTTTTAATTATGACTTTAGATTAGGTCTAATGACTGTAAATTATATACATTTGATTTCTCATTTTTCTTTTTTTTCTTGAGTATGAGAGGTCATTGTGTGAACAAATTCTAAATTATTGTAAAAGTTCTTTACAATGAGCCTTATGGTCAGATTTCTGACAAATTCAAAACTGCTGGAAAAAATGAAATTACTTTTTCTCCTGTCAAAGCTAAAAACGGGAAATCAATCTCAGCCACGTGTGCGTTTTGATACTAAAATCTTATGGCTTGTCTGGCACAAAAATAAAAAGTTATAAGTTATTTTTTTTATAAATAGAAGAGCAGCATCTAAAATTAATCAAGGCACAAAATGTTTCTCGAAGATAATGTAAAACTGAGTTTTGCTGAAAACCAGACATGTCATGGCAAAAGCCAATATAGTTGAGAAATTTGGTTGTAAAACAAGTGACAGAATAAAAACAAGGATCCCACCAACTTTAGGGATTGAGATGAATCAAGTTGTTGAAGTGACCTTGTCAAAGTCAGTACGACGTCATGGTAGTGGCAGGAGCTTCAGGTAGTGTGAACATAAGTGTTCTCGCACGTCCCGGAGCTGAAGCAAATTTTTAAAGAAGGCTGGGACACAATTCCTTCACAGATCTGTAAGGGCCTGGTGAGCACATGCTGCACATAAAATGATCAGTACTTCAAAAAACTTAGTTACCAATTCATACTGGGTACGGTACTTGGATTTCTTTTTAAAGTTTGTAAATTTTGGCTTTTTGATTAAGTGAAATAAATGAAATGTAACACAAATGTAACTCTCTGTTTATCTGAGGTCAAAATGTGCTTGAAATTCAAACCAGATGTGCCTTCAGGATTTTTTCTAATGTGGCAACATTTTCCTGTAGACCAATTTTTTTCCCCAGTTTTTGCTATAGGCGATTAAAATTACACTGTAACATCATAGGCTTGTCATTTTTTAGGGTTGACTAAAGCACCTGTTGTATTCAAAATACAAAATGGAAATAGAAATAAAAACAGAAATGTCTGAGTGAACAACAATTCCTTCTTTTATAATACAAAAACTTGTTTCAGCGTTTTTTCGAATTATTTAGATTGATGTCAAAAAAGGATAAAATACAGAAAATAACAAAACTATTTGTCTAAAATTCATAATTATTTCATTTTTATTCAGAGTAAGGGAGAGTTGGAAACCTTCCAGTTGGCCCTGAATGACTTTGTCCAAATTATGATGCTCTCATATCATTTTCTAAATAAATGTATCATTTTTTACTTAAAAAGTGACATCCAAATAAGTAAATCTCTGCTCCATTTGAAGCCGACTTCTACTTTGTTTTACTGTTCTGGCACCTGAACACTGCAGTGTTTGTATCAGACCACTGCAGCTGGATCTTATGGTTGAGAGCATTAGAGGATGGGCATCGTCAGTGTGTGTGTCCCCAGAGGGGTGGACTGTCTGCTTTAATGATGTCTGCAGCTCTAACGTTGAAAGATGAATTTATCTCTCATCTATTCTCCCCCATCTAGATTGTATCAGGATTAACTGTACCTCCAGTAAGTTACTGTTCATCTACCTTCTACTTCATGTTCCTCTCTTGCTCTAACTCAGCTGTTCTGTTATGTTCTCTCACACTGTGGTTTTATAGGATTGTTTGCTTTTCATGCCTGTTTGATGAATTTAAAAATGAAACAGTTAAACCTTTAAAAGGCTGTAAGAATAGAAGTCCTTGATGGTATCTTTAGTAAAGTCTTAAGGCCGTGTCAGTCAGCCACTACGTACATTTTGCACACATTGCACAGATGAAAATTGGTCATTCTTGACCATTTGTAAGAAAAGTTGTGGTCTTTACATGAAGTTTTCACAGATGTATCGTGAATGAACCACGTTAAAACCACGGAGGTAGTACGAATAAACCACGCAAGAACACGTGAATCAACATAGAACAACATAGAACACAACAGCTATTTATGTTCAATTTATTAGTGATTCGTGCATCAAGTACGTAATTTTAACGTGATGTGTGCGCCGTATATATGATATAAAAGTTATAGATGGGTGGTACATGTGTAAAAAGTCTGCTGGACATATGGAACGATCGTAGAAAGTCACAAATACGTGTGTGCATCTCCCTAAAAATCATGCAATAATTTCGTATAAACTACGTAAATCTCAACAAAGCAAATTGGAAATAAAAAAAAGCTTAAAACCGAAATTACGGAAAGACCTGTTGGCCTCAGCGTACATTGACGAATGACGAACGCAAGAAATGTATTAAGTTTATCACGCATGTATGGTGAAAGACGGAAATTTCATACGTGGGAAATTTGCAAAATGTACATAGTGGCTGTGTGACACGGCCTTTATGAGCAGAGAGAATTAATGACATTACATAAACAAGTTTTCTATTTAATGAACTTTTTCAGGCTCATTTAAAACTATACTATCAACTTGTTCGTATGAGTTTCTCCCCCACCACACAGCCGTTCAATCCCCTCTTCTTTTCCCATCTTCCTCAGTTTTTCCAGCCAGTTGTAAATTGAAAACACCATTTCAATGCATACAAAAGATACAGAATGTGATTTTATTATTGCCATTAACCTGTTATACAGAGCAGAAAAAGTATTAACGACAGAGACAGAAAAAAAAAAAATGGCACCACCAGAGAAGGCATATTACAAAAAAAGAGAAAGAAAATGTCCTTGAGATCATATATTTGGCTGTCTGGAGCAACTGTTAGATCAAAAGCTGTGACATGAACCTTGTCAACCTTGTCAATTGTTTGAAGCTGCTGGCTTAAAAAAAAAAAAAAAAAGTGTTAATCTGGTGGGTAATTCTGGTTTGTAGGGGACTGTCAGCTTGTTAAAACAGAGTGGAGGAGTCTAGTTTATCCAGATTGTCTTTCTTTGTGACTCCCAGACAGAGAAGAAGAGCAAATTAAATTCATGTATTATGAACAGGAGCTTTTATGTTGACTGAAGCTTTTCTTGTTGAAAATGATATTTCCTAAATAGCTTAAAATGTTCATCTTGGCACAGGAGAAGTGTCATCTTTTGGAGTACTTTTGCAGACGAGTTTTAAAAATGATATTACACAGCAGTATTTTCAGCAGTAAATATGTCTGATATTTATTCTTTAGGAACACTGATGAATTAATAATAACCTCTCAGGGATCATAATACAGGATTTGTTTCCTGTCTAATGATTCTGAGGCAAACAGAAGGAAATACAAGGTGGAAATAAAAAAAGTTTGAGTTCCATAATGACTTACCAGACTGTGTCAAATGTTATATATGAGCTTGTCTGAAAACACTTAGATTGGGGCTCACTGTCCGTAGGTGTAACAGTGTTGAAGGTCACTGCTTGATCAAAAATGGAGACTTACACAACAAAATGCCTCCGCACACAATCACATAATGAGACCTCTTAACATGCTCCTGAGCCGGCGCTTCTTAACACCTTTCTAAATGCTAAATAGCATCCTTCATGCTTCCTGCATCTCATCCTTGTTTGTGTATGCGGATAAAAAGCTCTAATTGTCTCAGTCAAATGCTTCGAAAGGTCATTCCTGCTCTATGAAGGCGGTGTGAAGACATCATCTGAGCATGTTCAGGGATCATTGATAGTCATACAAGCAGCATTTTTTATAAAAAAAAGGATTGAAATGTATCCTTCTAGCATTGTTTCCTGAGCTGAGTCATTTGTTTTTGCCACATGTTTAGTTAATGTTCATGAAAAGACAAAAACAATTAGTAAAAGATAAGCATTTGAATTATGCAATATGAAAATCCTATAATTTAAAGGCCAAAAACACATTAAAAAAAGTACTTTGGCCATTTGATTAATCTTGGGAAAACATTCTATTGAAGGCTTAAAAAAAATAACTTCAAGGCTTATGTGATTTTAAAGAGTTAGTATTTAATTTATTTTTTTAAGGTTGTTATTTTTATCGCCTTATTTTCACTGTTAATGTGTCCTGTCAGGCGCTGCCGCTCCGGTCAGCTTAGTGGATGAGGCATTTCCATACAGACTCAAAAGAACCCATCACTGTCAATTACGGACCTTAAGTCCCTGGGGGGGCACACAAAACACTGCCACGTTGACTTATGCTGTTAACAAGCACTGAATGAAAACAAATGGAAACTTTTAGCACGAAAAAGTCGACACATCTGCTTGTTTTTCTGCTACTTAAATTACTCGCATTTTAACACGTGAACCCACTGTGACCCTTAAGGGGAAAAAAGTGCAGCATTTTTATTTATTTATTTATTTTCAAGCATAATAGTCTAATAATGCATCCTATAGTACAGTGTATTCTATATATTATTGGTATTTTTTGTAAAGCCATTTATCTGTAATATTCAACATTATGTAGCTTCTGGTTAATATCCAAACAACAATTTGGTTACAGGTTACAGAAGGAAGGTTGGAAATAATTAGGGTAGCAGCAATTCAAAAGCAAGTTTAAAAAAATAACCCCTTGATGCCTGAATTTATTTCCAATTATGAAAAAAAAAAAAGAAAAAAAAAAAACGTTTGTTTTTGCTTTTTAGTAAAAACTAAAAAGCAGACGTTTGATGCACAATTGCAACAAATAGGCAACAAAGAGTATAAAAAATAACTGAATAACCAAATAAAAAACAATGAACAAATTTGACACATTGGACACTCCAGGGTTGAAAATATTAATAATATTAAAAATACAGGCAACAGATTTGGTGAGTGGAGCACTGAAAAACAAAACCTTGGCTCCTGTTTAATTTCAAAAGTTTTTAGAAAACTAACGTTTATCCGTCATCATTTCCTATTGATCTGACCTTCACATATTCTATGTAAAAGACTGAAACACGTTGCCGTGTTATAAATGACATTACTGTGTAGTTTTGATGTCTGCTTTGGCTTTATTGAGGTGATATGGTCAGCAGCTTCGGCTCTGATTTATTTCTCCCTCCACCTGTGCGAGTCATACCGTTAAAGCAAGCAGCAGCAGTATCTGAGTCTGAGCTGATTGGGTGGATAATCACACCTTTTGATGATGCACCCCTTTTATATTTTTGCTTTCTTTGTGTCAAAGGAAGGTCAGGGAGGCCGGCACTGTTGATTCACTGCAGCTTCTGCCTGGCATTTGGGGCATTCAGTTAGTGGACTGGAGGCCCAAATCCCTGTGGTTTGCCCACAACCCCCACCACCGGCAGCAGGCGGACACATATAGTAGATAACGTGCAGAAATGTTCGTCTTGATACCCCCTCCCCGTCTCTCCCGTCCTTTCTTCTCCTCCCCCCTTTCTTCCTCCTTGGAAAGCAACAAGGACAGAATGATGGAAGGCAAAGATCAAGCAGGCTTTCAAGTCCAACTCCATCCCATTATTTCATATCTCTCCTCCTTAATCCCTCGGCAGTCATCTGGTTTCAATCCTGCCCTGCTATTTAGTGCTTACAAAGCAGAACTGTGCCTCTGAGATTGAATGTGTCCCACTACTTTGGCATCCTCAAATTTGCATACACATTGCATTGCAGCTTTGAAGATTGCAAAAAAAAAAAGCAGGAAATAAATGGCAATAAATAGGTTGAGACAAATGAACCTGGAACAGGGCTCAAATTCTCTGTGCAGCAGGCAAGGTACCTGGACCCTGGAGATTTTAATATAGTTGTAGTGGCGTGTCCTCACTGGCCTGCTTTTCTTATGTGTTCAAAGCATTGGAGCATCAAAGACACAGCAGTTTAAAGATGCTCTAAAATTGACTCTGAATTTAAGAAAAATGATCTGCCCAGTAAAAACAAGGTTGAAATAATTTTATTAAAGTATGAATTTATTATTTTATCATTAGTTAATTAGTCAATTATGTCTGGGTTTATTTTTGTTTTTTTAGTATTTGTACTTATTGAAAATTGTTAACATCTGTTAACATCTGTTAATATGAATATTTGTATAAGTCCCAGTTGAAGGTATGTCAAAACTATTTTTTTAATTAAAACTGGTGCTAAATTCCCTCAAATAGTTCTAAATAATGTATAATAGCCTGTAGCATTTTTAAAATTACGTGCAGTTTTTAGCATAAAGGTAAATGAAGTCACATTCTGTATTTTGTTTTAGCAACGGCTGGATTTGCTGTTTTTAATCACATTTATACCACAAGAACATTTTTTTTAACTATTTTTCTTCTAATTTAGTTTAAATTATACAAAAAAAAGAAGAAAAGCTGAACTTCACTACATTGTTTACCTACATTCTTTTTATAGTATTTTGCTGCCCCCCAGTGGTCAGAAAAAATACAAGTACCCTGACCAAAATATAATAACTATTATTTTATTGCTTTCATCTTATTTTAAGGTTGTTGTTTTTTTAAAGGTTAGACACCTTCACACAAAAAAAAATGTTTTTTTTTATTCTTTTTTAAGCATTTTTGTTTTATTAGCCATTGCTAATACCTCTCTTGTTTTTAGGGGAAAATTGTGTTTGTTGGTGCCATATTTGAAGCCACAAAAAATAATATTGCTTTTATAGGTTATTTTATATGTTTTTTTTCCTAAAAATATCAGATTCTGATCATATTCAGTTCATATCTTTCTGTTGGCGTTTCTTTGAATCTTCCTTATTTTTTTTTTATTTTTTTTTTCACGCTCTGTCATCCATGTGTGTTCATGCATATCTGTTAACTGCTCTAACCAACTGTTCTGCAGGCAAAGGTCCAGAGACCATTTTTGCGGGTCAGAATCTCAATGATAATGAATGGCACACAGTACGTGTGTTCAGAAGAGGCAAGAGTTTGAAACTGACGGTAGACGATCTTTCACCCATTGAAGGTACTTTGACGAAAAATATGTTTTCTTTACACGGTGCACAGTCTATGAAGTACTGCTCTGCAAGTTAATGCAGAAAGGCTTCAGTTAGTTCTGTGTTTGATAAAATATTAATATACTGAAGCTCACTGGTCAGTGCAGTGTTTTAAATGAGGTGTAAGAGTACAGTTCTATCATCAAAATAGTATTTGATGAAAACATTATCAGCGGTGTAATTGAATACAAATATTAAGCCTGTATTTTCATTAAAAACCCAACTTTTTTAAGCCAGCCTTTATTTAAAAGCTTATTTTGTTTTCAAACAAATTGTTTCATCAGTTGCAAACTCCAGTTTTCTTTGTTGTGACTGTTGTGTTTTGAGATTAAACCACCTGAGCCACTGCTGCCCCCAATTCATTAGAAATTCATCTCTGATTTGTGGGCGGGACCCCTATGCTCATTTCCCATCATCCCTTTGTTTACACTTCCTCCCGCTAGCTTACAGCCCCTCACACCCACAAGCTAACATAAGTGGTGGAACAAAAATGGTGAGTAATATTGGAGCTACCCGGCCGTGCAGTTCTGATCCAGATTCCAGCTCAGACGAGGAAAACAAAGACGTACATGCATCTATTTTTCTTCAAGTGGATGAATCAGAAGTGGACCTTAGAAAAGGAGACTTTGGCTCGCCTGTTTCAGTTGCTGAGTCGCAAATATGAGCTTTTTCAAACTGCAGGTTTTTAACTGCTCCTGGTCCATTACAACTCGGAAAAAACCCTCAAAAATGCAGTTTTGATCTTAAATTCATTTCATAAATGTCCTCAATCATGACAAAAATACTACAAGAACATGTTAAAAACATAAAAATACGATTGGACTGGTTCTTTAAACAATTTAAATCTTTTAAAAACAGAGTTATATATATCCTTTAGTTAATGATCACTGTATTTAATTAAGCAAATGTGATTCAAGTGACATTTTTATTTTGTTTCCGTCTTTTGAATCTATGCATTTCATCATTTCTGCAATGAGTTTGATAAATATGTGTAATTTCTTTATTGCTTTGACTACAATGCTTGAAATAAATCAATAAATCAAATCAAATCAAATCAAAAACAGAGTTGATCACATGTTTCACCAGAGGAAAAAAAACAGTTCTAAGATTGTGTATAAAGCTAAAATAACCGAACTAAAAGGCAAAAGCCTATAAAAATGTATGCTACATACATCACTTTTTAATCTGACCTTCAGTATTATCACCCTTAAACACAGAGATGTCGTCTTGACATCTCAACACTTTGACCAGTTATGCAATCAGAGTGAACCAGACGTGGGAAAATGCAGCTTTGCATATCGCTTTATACTTTACTAACGTGAAGTGTTGAGTACCAATATGCAACACTTTACCTAGCATAAACTGTTGCATATCTGACAAAAGCTGCTTTTCTGTGCTTTACATCAGCTGATTTACGTTGATTGTCTCAGCACTTCTGTAAAGTGACAGATTTGCTGGAATTACTTTAATTTCATAAACTGTTGATAAGTTACTGTGATCCAAAGAATTTCAACACTGGAGCTATGCGCCTCTGCTAAAGTCTTAATACTTGGTCATTCAACAGTGTTTCTAACACAGGCGCAGGGAACCTTTTTATGGTGTCAAATTCATGCCTAAACTATTTGGCATCAAAACTGTAAAACCAGGAATCAAAACCAGAATTCTGCAAACCAAAACCCAAAATCTGCAAACCAAAACTCATAATTTGCAACCAAAACTCAAATCTGCAAATCAAAATTCATAAATTGAGAACCAAAACCCATAATTTGCAACCAAAAGCTATAACCTAAAGCGCAATCATATTTCTCAGGTGCTGATTTGTTTTCTCGCTGTTCTGAAATCGTCTTTTTGAGTTGAGCTTTTTTTTTGCGGTTGCGATTCTAAAACCTGTCACACACGTAAAACAGCGCCACGTCAGTCAACGGGAGGGGAGGCGGGACATCCCCACATCCAGAAGCTCATTGGCTACCGAATAAACACAGAGTCTTACGTCAACAGACCAGTTTAGAATGTGCCGGTAAGTTTTTCATGTTTTTCAAACCTTTACTATATTAAACGATCAAACTTGTACTTTATTTAACCAGAGGACGCAAGCACAGTCAGATGAGGAGCTCCACCAGTAGCTGCTAGTGAAAAAAGATGTTAGAAAGTAGACGTTGCATGACAAACTATCACCATTGTTCTCTCCCGTGTTAGCATGCTAGCTAGCTCAATGCTAGCGGGGTTTACAGCTCTTCCATGACTTTTATGGATTAAACAAAGTCGATTTATTTACCACAGTGTCAGTATCAGTCATGTAAACCTGGGAAATAATTGCCCGTGAATTGTCACTAGGATTAATCTAAGATTTTTTTTCAAGAAGTACATTCATGTATAATTTAAAAGGTTTCTCAATATATCTTTAGGGATTACAGATGGATTGAACAAAGCACATATTGCTGTAAGAAAGTGACACCTTTCCTAGTTTGGGATCAAGTTCATCCCTATTTAAAATAATAAAAGTAAAATTATGATTCAGAAACACATTATTTATTTGAGGTACCAGAACAAATTTCCCAGGTGTGGGATCAATAAAGTTTTTCTGATTTTGAAACTGTATTCCAAAACCATTTTATTCTCAACCTTAAAGATTGCAGGTTCACACGGGAAGCTAACTCTCACAATATGCAGCTGTGTGTGTGAGTGTGTGTAGGTGTGTGTGTGTGTATATATATATATATTATATATATATATATATATATATATATATATATATATATATATATATATATATAAAACGCCCCTCTCACCCTCCGCGGGTGGTTTCTCCTCCAAGCTCGGGTCCTCTACCAGAGGCCTGGGAGCTTGAGGGTCCTGCAGTATCTTAGCTGTTCCTAGCACTGCGCTTTTCTGGACTGAGAGGTCTGAGGTCTTTCCAGGTATCTGTTGTAGCCACTCCTCAAGCTTGGGGGTTACTGCCCCGAGTGCTCCAATTACCACTGTCACCACTGTCACCTTCACTTTCCAGGCTTTCTCCAGTTCTTCTCTGAGTCCCTGGTATTTCTCCAGTTTCTCATGTTCCTTCTTCCTGATGTTCCCATCGCTTGGCACTGCCACATCCACCACAACGGCTTTCCTCTGTTCTTTATCCACCACTACGATGTCTGGTTGGTTCGCCATTACCATCCTATCAGTCTGGATCTGGAAGTCCCACAGGATCTTTGCCCTCTCATTCTCTACCACCTTCGGGGGTGTTTCCCATTTTGACCTTGGGGTTTCCAGTCCATATTCTGCACACATGTTCCTGTATATTATTCCAGCCACTTGATTGTGCCGCTCCATGTATGCTTTACCTGCCAGCATCTTACATCCTGCAGTTATGTGCTGGATTGTTTCAGGCGCTTCTTTGCACAGCCTACACCTTGGGTCTTGTCTGGTGTGGTAGATCTACACCT
This sequence comes from Oryzias curvinotus, assembly GCA_023969325.1. Classification (NCBI taxonomy): domain Eukaryota; kingdom Metazoa; phylum Chordata; class Actinopteri; order Beloniformes; family Adrianichthyidae; genus Oryzias; species Oryzias curvinotus. The sequence goes on from CM043720.1 coordinate 4,874,722, forward strand.
TGGGTCTTGTCTGGTGTGGTAGATCTACACCTTGGGTCTTGTCTGGTGTGGTAGATCTGAGCCTCTATTGCTCTGGTGCTCAGGGCTTGTTCCTGAGCTGCCAGGATGAGCGCTTCAGTGCTGTCTTGTAGGCCAGCCCTTTCTAGCCATTGGTAGGACTTCTTGATATCAGCCACTTCAGTTATGGTCCGGTGGTACATCCCATGGAGGGGTTTGTCCTCCCATGAGGGTCTGTCTTCCAGCACTGTATCCTCTGCTCTCCATTGCCTGAGACATTCACTGAGCACACTGTCAGTTGGGGCCTTGAGCTTGATGTATTCATGCATCTTGGATGTTTCATCCTGGATAGTGGCTTCTACGCTCACTAGTCCTCGGCCTCCTTCCTTGCGGCTAGCATACAGTCTCAGAGTGCTGGATTTGGGATGGAACCCTCCATGCATGGTGAGGAGCTTCTGTGTTTTAACATCCATGGTCTGTATCTCTTCCTTTGGCCATCTTATTATTCCTGCAGGGTATCTGATAACTGGCAGTGCATAGCTGTTTATTGCCCGGGTCTTGTTCTTGCCATTGAGCTGGCTTTTCAGGACTTGCCTTACTCGTTGGAGGGTACTTAGCTGTTGCAGCTTTCCTTGTTGCCTGCTCCAGGTTGCCATTTGCCTGGGGAATTCCTAGGTACTTGTAACTGTCCTCAATGTCTGCTATTGTTCCTTCTGGGAGTGAGACCCCCCCTGTGTGGACTACCTTGCCTCTCTTTGTCACCATCCGGCTGCATTTCTCGAGCCCGAATGACATCCCAATGTCATTACTGTAGATCCTGGTGGTGTGGATCAGGGAGTCAATGTCACACTCGTTCTTAGCATATAGCTTGATGTCATCCATGTAGAGGAGGGTGACTGATGTTGGCCCCATTTCTGAGTCGGTATCCATAGCCAGTCTTGTTGATTATTTGGCTGAGGGGGTTCAGACCTATGCAGAACAGCAGTGGGGACAGAGCATCACCTTGGTATATCCCACATTTGATGGACACTTGTGCAAGTGGCTTCCCATTGGCTTCAAGGGTGGTTTTCCACAGCTTCATTGAGTTTCTTATGAAGGCTCTTAGAGTCCTGTTGATGTTGTACAGCTCCAAGCATTCAGTGATCCATGTGTGTGGCATTGAGTCATAGGCCTTCTTGTAATCAATCCAGGCTGTGCACAGGTTGGTGTGTCGTGACCTGCAGTCTTGGGCGACTGTTCTGTCGACCAGGAGTTGGTGTTTGGCTCCTCTGGAGTCTCTACCAATGCCCTTCTGTGTGTTACTCATGAATTGATCCATGTGCCTATTTATCTTGGTTGCAATGATGCCTGACATGAGCTTCCATGTTGTGGAGAGACAGGTTATTGGCCGGTAGTTGGATGGGACTGCACCCTTTGAGGGATCCTTCTGGATCAGGATCGTTCGCCCTTCCGTTAGCCATTCGGGGTGAGTCCCATCTCTTAGCAGCTGGTTCATTTGTGCTGCCAGGCGCTCGTGGAGTGCGGTTACCTCTCTGAGCCTCTGTTAGCTTACTCACATCCTTCTGAGTTGCCTTGATTTTGGAGTCTAACCGTTGCTTCCATGGTGGGTATTGTTTTCTTCCATGGTTGCTCTTGTAGCCAAGCATCTCAAGGATCACTGCTGCTGAGGTGTAAACCAGTTCATTGGTTTCTGTGATGGTTGTGGTAGGAATTGCCCTCAATGCTTCATTCACAGTTTCCAGTAGACTTTCAGGCAGTACATCACTTAACCGTTGTAGCTGGTGTCGGGGTTGCCTAGTGTTCATTGTAGACATTATCTTGTTTTTCAGGTCAGTTGCTGCCTCGCTCAGCGTAACTGTGGTTGTTGGGGTTGTGTACCCAATCTCAGGGTGTGAGTGTGGTATAACCTCCTCTCTGACCTGTTGTTCTGGCTCCCCTGTGGCATTGTACTGTATCACTTCAATCTCAAGCTGTGATAGGAGTTGGCGTTTGTGGATATTCGAGCATTGGGCTACCAGGGGGGTATTCCAGGAAGCATGTTTAAACTAGCCTGACTTTAAGCTTGAACTCTGGCTGAAATCCGCCTGAACTTGCTTACTCGGGGTATGTCGGTTCCAAAAGACCGGATATGAGTTGGCGTAATTACGCTCGACTTGGTAACCCTGGGTTAATGGGCGTGCACGGCAGGTACATAAAGACATTCTCAATAGATCGCCGATTTCTGGAGTCACCATGGAAACGCGTGGTGAAAAAAAAAGAAAACGCTGTACTTCAGTGAGACGGAGTCTGAGGTTTTAATGACGGCGTATGAAGATTACACGACCATCAAAAAAGTAACACGGCTGCATCATAAAAAAAAGAGTTTCTGCATGTAGAAAAAGAACAGACAAAGTAAACGCACGAGTTTCTGATCTTATATCCATTTTCCTTGTGACGCACATATATATAACTTGTCCAATTTTGCCAACTTAAATGAATTACTTCTATTGGTAACAAAAAAAAATTGAGTTAAATTTATTCAACCTAATTTCTTACGTCTATAAAACTCAATAATTGTTTATACAACTCAAATTTATGTATTTATCTAACTAAATGTCATATTACTCCAATTCAATTTATATTTTTTTCCATCTCAATTAATTATATTTATTGAACTCTCAAATGCCTAAGTTTGAGCCGGCAGATATGATCATTTCTATAACAATAAAAAAGACAGGGGGAATAATGCACGGAGTGCAAAAATTTGTTCAAGAAGTTCCCATGATTGTAAGTACAATCACAAGCTGTAGGGGTGCTATATAAACACATCATCCTCTCCTTCACTCTCACTCATGGTGCAGAGACGTAAGCACAGTAGGGCAAAATAACTCGGCGAAGCATGGCAAAACACAGTAAAACAGCTAAACAACTAAACACATTTGGTCAAAAACCCACACTTAAACCCAAATCCGTCCAGACAGGCAAAGGGAATGATATCCCACAATCCTTTGCGGTGCCGCTCTAACAGCAGCACCAAAGTTACGCCTTCTTAATTGAATTACTTTGAATGAAAGTAAAATAACTGTCTGAAAACTATATGTAATTTTTAAACCGACTTACAAAAAAATGATTTATTTTAACTGAAACAAATAATAAAGTTAGATCAAAGTAAACAAGTTTAATTTTCCAACATCCATATGTGGTCTTATCACCCTCTCATGGTGGAAAAAGTATTATCTGAGCTTCTTCATCCACTAAATCATCTTCAAATGGACACGCCATGCTGCTTCACCTCTCTGTAAACAAACTAAGCTTCAACTAAACCTGCTCCGGACCAGGTTATGTTCAGAGCATGAGTTGCTATGGCAACTTGACCTATCCTGGAACATATCTCCATTTCTGGAACCGAAAGCTGAGGTTATCAACTTCCTTAGCCTCAAACTTACCGTGAGAGCTAGCATAACCTGCTTTCTGGAATACCCCCCAGTTGTTTGGCAGTTAGCCTTGATTGTGGGTTTCGAAGCATCCATTCATTCCACATTCTGTGCATGTAACCTCTCTGGGTTGGATTACTTGAGTAGTAGCATTGTAACAGATCCTTGTTCTCGCAGCTAGTCCATTTCCGTCTTGTTCCAGTAGCCCACTTTCCATCAGAGTGCTCTGGTCCCCCAGCACCTGACGCAGACCTTGTTTGGCCGGGCGACGTCCGGCCAAAAGCGGACGGCATGACATGTGGTTCATTGTCTCTCATATAGTGAGGTAGGCATTAGCCTACCTCACTATATGAGATATATATATATATATATATATATATATATATTTTTTTTTCTTCCTCATTTTAACTGTCTTAAATACATTTTTCTTTGTGCGCAGGATGCTGTGGACATTGGACGACAGTCTAACTTAAACCAGGCAGAGCAGGAAACTGTTGGAGTTGTTGTTCCCTCTGTGGCGTGTCCTCTCTCCTCTCTCCTCTCAGACCTGTTCAACCCTTGTGGGACATCGGAAAACCATGGCCAAGACATTAACATTTATGTACTGATCTAAGCATGTCATCTCAGCAGGATGTAACAGAAACCAACAATGTGAACAGATCTCATCTGCCTTACAAACTACTGCCCCCCTTAAGGAAATAAATGGCTAATAATCACCACTGGTATTTTGTAATGCTTCACTTTTTAATGTTTGACCATTATATGTGTTTTGTACAAAAGACTAGATAAATTAGATATCAGATAAATAATATAATATAATCAGATAAATTAAAATAACTGTTTTTAAAACTCCTCAAAAGACTTGAGGTGGAAAAGTCACTGTTTTTGTGCAGGCACTGAGAAATGGGAAGCAGACGGTGTGCCTGGACATGTTGTCAATGCAATCATGGTCTAAATGGACAACTATTTTAAATGCTTCTCTTTCAGTTAACAGGAGATGTCTGTGAGCCTGCCGGACAGCCTTTGCATCACACCGGGACGTCTTTGGGGCCTGCATCTGGAAAGAAACAAAAACAGCAAAGTTAATTAACCCAAAAAAGAAGAGAAAAATTCAGATTACAATTGTTTTCTGTACCTTCAAGAAGTTGTAGACATCCACGTCGCAGCTGCCTCAGAATTCCTGCCTTTTTTGTTATGGCATGCATAACAACGGTCCTTATAGAAAACAACAGACATACAGGAATAGTCCATGATTTTAAAATCACCACCTAATTAAAAAGAAACTAATAATTCTATTGATGTCTAATACTGGAATAATTTTAAGGGGAATAAAGCACATTTTTGCTGGTCTGCTACAATTTACTCTGCTCTGATTCACTCATACCAGAATTCTGCCAGTCTGCATGGTGCAGACGCATACATTTTGTAAATATGGCACAGCAATATTGTTGCTCTGTTAATTCTCTCTGTCTGAAAACCCTGAAAAATATTGAGAAACCTTATAGGTTATGACATATTTAATTAATCCTAGTGACAATTCACGGGCAATTATTCCCAGGTTTACATGACTGATACTGACACTGTGGTAAAAAAAATCGACTTTGTTTAATCCATTAAGTCATGAAAAGAGCTGTAAACCCCGCTAGCATTGAGCTAGCTAGCATGCTAACACGGGAGAACAATGGTGATAGTTTGTCATGCAACGTCTAACTTTCTAACATCTTTTTTCACTAGCAGCTACTGGTGGAGCTCCTCATCTGACTGTGCTTCCGTCCTCTGGTTAAATAAAGTACAAGTTTGATCGTTTAATATAGTAAAAGGTTTGAAAAACATGAAAAACTTACCGGTACATTCTAAACTGGTCTGTTGACGTAAGACTCGGTGTTATTCGGTAGCCAATGAGCTTCTGGATGTGGGGATGTCCCGCCTCCCCTCCCGTTGACTGACGTGGCGCTGTTTTTACGTGTGTGACAGGTTTTAGAATCGCAACCGCAAAAAAAAAGCTCAACTCAAAAAGACGATTTCAGAACAGCGAGAAAACAAATCAGCACCTGAGAAATATGATTGCGCTTTAGGTTATAGCTTTTGGTTGCAAATTATGGGTTTTGGTTTGCAGAATTCTGGTTTTGATTCCTGGTTTTACAGTTTTGATGCCAAATAGTTTAGGCATGAATTTGACACCATACTTTTTGGCCAAGAGAGCCATAAACGCCACATATTTTCAAATGTAATTTCCAAAGAGCCATACAATAATGTAGTGTCCCTGTCCCACACTGAGGCACGGAGACTGAACCTCTTCTAAGGTTCTTTATTCTGGTTACTGCCAGCCTTAATTAACGCCGTACATCTAATTCAGCAACTCCTGGATCTCTCCCTCTGAGACGACAGCGCTTCTCCCACTTTATATTCCCCCCTCCCCCTCCAGTCCTCCTATTTCCCTTATTCGGTCCATAGCTGAACCCCATTGGTCCAAACTACCTAACAACAGGCTGAGCGACAGAACTGAGAGCCAATCAGATCTCTGCTTGATGCGTTCAATGAACTCCAGAATTTAGAACGCGGCCCAACAGCCACCCAGTCCACCTCAGTCCACTACAATATGTTTAAAACTAAAATTGCCCCCGCCCTCCGAGAAAAATAAATAAATAAATACAAATAAAAACAATACAAGTGAATGTGTGCATTCACTGTCATTTCAACACTTTTAAAGTACAATAGGTGTCACGGTGCCTCTGGCTAACCCCTCCTCCTCATCAGCTCCACCTGATGCCTCCAGCTGCGCCTCCTCATCCTCATCAGCCGGCAGACTCTCAAGGAGACCACGGACCTGTAACCGACGCTAGTTTGTTGTACTCCTACGGTGCATCTCCTGGCCTCTTAGTGATTCTCGCTCATGCCTGTTTCATGCCCTCGACTAATTGCTTGTTTTCTGCATTCACTCCAGGACCTCGCCTTCCTGTGGAACTTACCTGGTTACGGTTCATCTCACGCAGTCTCACTCTGACGTTCTCTGGCTCCATCTCTGATCACGCGGTTGCTGCCGGCAAGACCCTCCAACCACACCTTGGATTACCTGGAAAGATTCTGGAACTCAGCTCTATCCTGATCACCTTATTAAACCTCATTATTACTCACCTCTCTGCCTGCCGAGTCTCCTTCTGGGTTCCAGCACCTGAGTCCACTACGCCTGCTAGCCATGACAATAAGGAGCCAAACATTGTCAGTACAGCAATACTCACACGCTGCAGTGTGTGGTTTGTGACGGGCAGCGTGTTCTGAGTTTTGACGGGCAGCGTGTTCTGAGTTGTGATCCCTGCAGATGCGCATTCCTTCTCAGAGACGGGAGCGCGTAGCTGCAGGGACGGCAAATCGCAGGTTTCAGGCTGGTACAAACTCTGTGATAGAACAGATAATAGTAAACCAATAGTGGCGCAGATTTTTTTTCTCCAAGCACTGCTACTACTGCGCGCCCCCCCCCCCACTGGTATCGCATCACACCCTCGAAGCCCTGGTCTAATGAAGCATTTTTTTTTATAATTAAAGATTTGCCTGGGAGTCAGACATGGCTCACGAGCCATAGGTTCCCCACTCCTGTTCTAACGCTCTCTACCCAGCAGTCTGAGTTTTCTTTAACTGCTTTTACTTTTTCAAACAAGTAAAATAAGAAAGCATTTTTGGGAACTGCCATGACCTCATTAATGGATATTTCGTGTTTGAGTGTGGCTCTGTAAATTTGATGGGAGAAACAAAAGAATGCACTGGTTTACAATAGAATCCATGCATCCTTCCAGGGTCACTGCGTTGCCAGGGCTCAACCTGGCTACTGTTGGGCAAAGGCGGGGCTACACTCTGGACTGGTCGCCATTCAGTCGGACAAACTGTCCGTCACACCTAAAGGCAGTTCAGAGTGATCAATCAGTAAAGCCTGCGACCGGTCTGTGGGAGGAAGCCAGAGGGGCCAGAGAAAGACAAACTTCACCAACTTCAGTGCAGTGAGGCGGAAGCGCTAACCACTGCATCCACATGCAACTCTCTCCACAAGAGCTAAAGGTTTGAATTCAGCTGGGGGGGACAGAAGACTTTGGGAGGTGGGCAAATGAGAACAGCCCAAAAATAAATGAGAGGATAAAAAATACATCAATAATGGTAGCTACCATTGACTCAAACATTGGGGGTCAGTTGGGGGGGGTCAGCACCCCTGCTTCCTATACCTGTGAAGACTAGATCCAACAGAGGCCAGCCTTTTCCTGTCAACACGAGGGGGGGGGGATTCATTTCACAACTTCAGAAAAAGAGTTTTCTAAGCTTTGTATGGGCTGTGTGCAAGAAGTGCGTCGCGTCCATATGTTAGAATGATTGATGGATTCCTCTGGGTCTGCATCACCAAGATCTTCAATTATCATAACAAACCAGTTCATTGAAGACGTTTATGCCTCCATGTTTAATATAAAATATCTTACCAAGTTACAATTTAGGATTGAACAAACTTGTGTGTTGATAGTGTGTTTGCTGTTTACTTGGACAAAAACTCAAAGGTTTCAAGCTTTAACAAATACTCCAAGGGTTTTCAACTGGAATTCAGTAAAATAACATAAAAAATAAAAAAGCATAATGTGTGCATTTCAAAACGTTTAAAAAAATGCATCACTTTAGGAAATAGCATTGCCCATTAAAGACAGAAAATGTCAATGATTCAATAAGAGGAGTGTTTTTTCCCAACGGGACCAAAATAATTACCAAAATAAGATTAAAGTAAAATGAGATGAAAGTATACTTCTGAAAATTCACAAATGAAACGGATTTGAATCGTTTTTGATAAGTGGGAGGCCAGTGTGCTTCCTGAACTGAACCAAACTTTCCTCATTTTTTTGATTTTCATGCAGAAATATTGTACCGAGTTCACTTTTTGTCAGTGATTAAGCAGCTGCTCCAAACGAAATCATACAAGGGCAAGCATTGTGGTAAACACATCTGCTAAAGAGCTGCTAAAGTGAGAAAAACAGTTGTCTCTCAGGACAAATGCAGCTGAGTCCCTTAAATTACCACACCAACAAAGATGGTCTATTAGCAAGAAGAACGCTCACTCCTCCTCGATAAACAAAATCAACAACTTTGCCCTCAATGCAACCGTGAAGTCAGGATTCAGGGGCATATTTATTTAGATAAGCCTTTATTTTGGTAGTTTAACATCCTGATGTCAGTTCACTCAAAGATTTTCCTGTTTTCTCCCGTGGAAAATGGCTTTCCTGATACAGTTTGAGCTTTAAGGTTTCATCTCCTTTTTTCTTTTTTTGCTTCATCTGTTGCGGCTGCAAAAGCGAGAAGACATGTTATCCACAGAGGTGCTCTCACCTTTAGCAATTTCAGATTCACATCTGCTGTATACATATAAAAAAACAAGGATAGACATGTCTTAAGAGGACTTGTTCACATCTAGTTTGAAGGCAGAAGGGAGAAAAAAAAAGGTCTCAATGTTTTTCTTTCAATTGGTTTCTGTGTTGTCAGACTTTGCAACCCTAGACGTTCTGAAGCAGGAGGCCTCAAGTCACTAAAAGACTGTCTAAAGGCTGCAACAACTCACAATTCTGTCCAATCTTCGTTTTTATGAGTTATAGTCGACATTTTATTTATTGTTCTTGCAAACTTTGCAATGCATACAAGATCTTTCAAAATAAAACTCCCTAAGATCAGCAAAAATGAAAAAATATTGGAGCTGAGCCAACCATCCACATCTGGAATGAAGACCCGGCTGATGCAGGTGCCCGTCTGAAGGGGATAAACAAAGACATTAAGCGGATCCAACACACTTACACACGCCCATCTTTGCTGCCCAGCTGTGAAAGTCAATGCAATTACTAACTGAGACGTTCTAAGACATTGTACCTTCATCGCTTCTGTGAGGCGTTTTTTTTGGCAACAGCCACATGTCTGCTAGATCCGTGTTTGTCAACCTTTTCTGAGCCACGGCACACTTTAACCTTGACAAAAATCCTGCGGCACACCAGCATCCAAAAAAAAAAAAGCAGAAACTCATAGTCTGTATTGACGGCCAGACCCCCCCCCCCCCCTGCAATCTCACGTGCATTTCCGTGATCATTGTGGCAGAAAAAGCAGGAAGTTGCAGCTGTTCTTTTTAAAATAAAAGATGAAATAAAAGTTTAGTTAGAAAATTAAAAACTGGTTGATGTGTGTTCTTTGTAGTTTCAAGACGTATAACAGGGAAGACTCATTGTATGCTGAGACGCTGTCACTTTAACCCAATGCATCATGGGAGATGTAGTGATGCAGACAGACTCTCTTCTCTGAGCTTCATGGTTTTGTTCTCTTGTTCCACGGTCTGACACCGGATTTTGTGGAAAGCTACACCGCTAAAGACGAGCTTTAGATGGTATTTATGTTGGAACTGAGAGACTTTATGAACAGAATCAGAACAAGGAAGTGAAGACTTTAACCACTTCTGATTGGTCAGACTGATGACATGTGATTAAGCCTCCAAGAACGATTGGTGGAGACACTTAAAGGGGCGGGACTTTGCCGCAAACCGCTTTAGCTGCAGCTAAATCGTGGTACAGTCATTCTGATCAAAATGTTTTTAATAGAATCAAATAAACACAAAGAAAAAAGTATTTTATGATCTTTCATATTCCTAACTACTCAGTGTTTTATCAGGATGTTTGGATGAACACAGAGCTGAAATCCTGGAGATGGAAAACGTTTCTAGATCAGTGAATGAGGGCAATTTCCCATGATACACTGGTTGAAAAACACTGAGCTAGAGCACAATATCATTTTCTGTGTCCTGATTTAATACCTATGTTTACAAATAGACATTTAGTTGTGTTTCTGTTCATTTTGATAGCTTGGCACATGTTGTTGTCTTGTTAATAGAAGTGTTACGCCCCTGTTTGTGGTACTTGGAGGAGCATAACATAAAAGTACATGGTTTTGTCCCCTAACTTAAATGAACAAAAACAACTAAAGTATTATCTCCATACAAATGTAACACATTTACTTACAAATGAATAAATAACAACAAACAAATAACTCAAAGTGAAGCAAAAAGGCTTCAGGGTGAACCAAGGCCAAAATAACAGACAAAACCCCACCTAAATCTTACCAGTACTAAAAGAAAAGGGAAAACAAAGACAAACACTGACCTCCCTGAACCAACAAACAGGAGAAAACAAATAAGAAAAGGGCAGTTCATGATACACAGCTTCACTGAAACAAAACTAGACCAAACAAAACTACAGAGTGGGCCTAATGGCAAATGAGGCAAATGGTGGTCACACCAGATACTGACTGGTTGTCTGAGTCCCCTGACCCCCTCAATAAAACAAAACTGAAGATCTCAGAGTGGCCTTTTCTTGTGGCCAGTCTGAGGCACACCTGTGCAATAATCATGCTGTCTAATCAGCATCTTGATATGGCACACCTGTGAGGTGGGATGGATTGTCTTGGCAAAGGAGAAGTGCTCACTATCACAGATTTAGACAGATTTATGAACAATATTTCAGAGAACTGGTTATTTTGTGTTTGTGGAAAAATGTTTCACATCTTTGAGGTCATACCATAAAAAATGGGAGCAATAACAAAAGTGCTGTGTTTATATTTTTGCTCAGAATATTTATATATATAGATAAAATATATTAAATATATTTGCTAAACTTGGGCAAACCTTTCATTTGTCGACCTTATTATGTTAAAAGCTAATCTACTTTTTCTTACATGGAAAAATCATTCATTATTACGTCCAATTATTTTTTCAGCATTTAAGGTGTAATTTCCTGTTTGCCCTGACACTGAACGCAGTTCTGAAATGTGCATATACTGTAGGAAGAACAACACCAAATTGTCAGTCTGAAACAGATGGCTGTAAAGCAGAAACGGTCTGCTTTTTTGTCAGAAACGTCCAGGTTTGAGACGTCTTCAGTGCCGAGCTCTGCTCCTTCTGTTGTCATAACCAGGTGCTGTTGACGGACGCGCTGAGCCTGGAGGAAAGGGCACAGACAGCTGCTCTGGTGGGGTAGAGAATGACAAATGGTGACTGGCGGCGTCTGTGTGGGTCTAAATGCAGCTTCACTCACATGCTCTTCTCAGCAGAATAGTTGTGTCTGCACCAAAACAACTGAAAAGCTCCTCTGTATTTAAGGCAGATAATTCAATCAGCAACATGGAGGCAGAAAAAGACCAAACTAAATACAATATTTTAGTCTTCATTTGTGCTTTCTTTCCCCATATGTCATCTAATTTAAAGAAGGTAATTCATTCAAAAAGCTCCAATGCTTTAGAGATTAAGGTCTCTAAAATATTGTGAAAAAATGGACTAAACTATTATTAACACCTGCAAAGACAGAGATCTGAATTTCCCTAAGACGGTCACTGTGATATTTTTAAATTGGTCAACTGGAAAACTTTACTTTGATAGCAAATTTGGCTACAATTAACAGTTGGAGCCCGCCAGAATAAAAGGAAGTCTGCTGAACCAAGTGGCACAAATGTAGGATTTGCCCATCAGTGCAGCATTAATGTCAAAACCAGTGTAAGAAAAAAACAAAAACACCTGCAGGGTCATGTTTTCACATAACACTTGTTTTAATAAAAAAATATGCATATCTCAGTGATTTTTATAAATTAGACTAGTTTCTTACAATCATTCCTACGGCAAAAGTGCAAATCACACACACACAAAAAATCATCCAAAACCAAAAGAAATTATATCAAAACATTACATTTTAGAAATCAAAACGAAATTCCAGAAACCAAAACACAATCACAAAATAATGAAAGAAAATAAAGATGAAACATTTCGGAAAAATAAAAGTAATTTCCAGAAATCAAAACGATCTGTTAAAAAATTAAACACACTAAGATACTGAAAAACGGTTGGGACAGTGGGACATCACTGATTGGATGAGGACGTTTGTCCATCATTATAATGTGCTGGATATCATCATCCCATCAGCAATGTCCCATAATTCCTATATTTTTCTTGTCTGTGCTATAATAATAATAATAATAATAATAATAATAATATAGCTGGGGGTTGTCCCCTTATGGTGACTTGTAGTTTAGAGAGGGAAAATGGAGATAATTTTTTTTAGCAAAATTATACTTTTAAGAACATTATGTAAAAAAAAAACATTTTATTGCAGAAGACAAAATGTGAACAAAAAGGGTAAAATTGGATTAAAAAAACAGAAACAAACTGTTTTCTACTGATCAGGATATTTCTTCTTACTATCCACTTCATGGTTTGAACAAGCAGTGAAACTGACAGAAATGTTCAAGAAAAAGCGATTATTTTATTGGAAATGTAGAAATGCCATTCTGACAGAGTTACCTGTGTCGAGGGGGAAAGTAATGCCCGGTCGTGGATCACATGAGGGTGGTGTTGCAAACTGGGTGAGTTTACTTAGATCTGAAAGAAGTAGAGCTCATTATACAGATAAATGGAGTGATCAAACAGTTCATTTTTCCATCTTCCCATAGCACAGGCGTGTCCCGAGATAACAGCGCCAAGATTTGTCCGGCTAAAACTGTGAACGAGTGCTTCAGAGAGCGTAAAACCTCATTTCTCACACTTGGATGGGTCGCCATAGAGACCAGGCCTCAACCTCAATGAGATTCTCAGAGACACCGAAGACCATCGCATGCTGCGGTTTGTTTCTCCACCCATCGATTTAGGATCTTGATGAAATGGCGATGCAACTGTGAACTGAAATAAGTGTTTTGACACGGTCGGAACATGAAATCAAAGTCCCTGATGAGCTGCATTTATCAAGCAGTATTAGCTGCGTTACATAATAAAAGAAAAAATAAACATAATCACCTGAACATTTTCTCTGCTTTCTGGCAGAAAGGATTTGTGAAATTTAATCTGAACTATCAAAGCAATGCCATCACGTAACCCATTGGTTGATTTTCAGGGAGGTGAATTTGCTTCAGGCTAGAGTCCGATTTGGACCTTTTTTTTTTCCAGCTTAACGGATCGGTCCACCAAATGTTGACATCAGAAAGGACGTGCAATACAACCTTAGGGCAGACAGTTATGGCACGTGTTGAACTGCTTTGTAAGCCTGATTAAGAAGAGCAGAAGGGTGCATCTTGTCTGGACGAGAAGCCCCTGAAGATGGGAACAAATATTCAGCACATGTTAGAAAATTTGGAGGAAAATGATTCTGAAAGCACTTTTCCCCCTAAACCAATCAAGTGTAAATGTCACCACAAAGGTTACATCACCAAATACATATGAACAACTCCTTCAGAAGCTGCTTTTCCCTGATTTATTTGCCGCTTTTCTTGTTTTGACATTAATGGTTCACCGAAGGCAAATCCTACATTTTGGGCCACTTGGTTTAACACATTTTCCTTCTATTCTGGCAGGTTCCAACTGTTAAATGCTACCAAATTCGCCTTTAAAGTAACATGTTCCACTTGTCTAATTTAAAAAGATCATGGCCATCTTAGTGAAGATCTGATACTGCCAAATGTTGGCTGATTTCATATCTGTCAGGTTTCTGCATCTGTTCAGGTCAAATGTTTAATTTTGATTGAAGTATATTTATTAGTAAAAAACCTCATGGAATCGTGCAGTATACCTATTTTAGAACAACATAGCTGTTCATCACTCAAGAAATGACAGGTGCCATCAGTTTAAGAATTAAAGACTAAGTGCGGTTCTGGGGAAGCGGCATCTATTTCATTTGGGGGCGTAGATGTTATCGATTTGAACCTCCTGACTTTCACAGAGGAATCCACTCTCTCATCATTTCTTCACCCTCCTTTCCTCCATCTGGAATAAAATGGGGGGCAGAGCTTCCAGCCCTACCAGGCGGGGCAGGGTTCTAGTCCCGTTTGTTTCCTGTCTATGGGCCCTGCCTCTATGCTCTATGGCTCCACCCCCTCTCTCTGGATGTCCTAAGGCAGGCCGTCAGTCATGAGGCCATGGGTTTAGTCTTCTGGGGGGTCATTTTAGGATGAAATGGGCATTTTCCTCACTTTTCTAAATGTTCACTTTCCTTTCTGTTGTCCTTTTTATCCTTAAATGCATTCCGTTTTACATGTTGTACTCATCAAACACATGGTGTTAAAGCACACTGTGTTCTTCTATTGTTGTGATATTGTTATGATATTGTTATAATTGTTGTGATCAATTATAATGACAGATTATAATCTGACTGATCCCCAAAGGAGCTCATGCCGCTCCACCTCTGCCTTCAGGAAGCACATGGTTACACAGATGACGCTCTGTTGAATGGTTGTAAATTGTAGTTCCCTTTTTGTATTTTTTTTTTGTCTGTCTCCTTTTATGGACCGCATCTGAGTCTGAAATAACGTGTGAAAAATCTTCCATGCATTGTTCTTTGTTCAATGACTTTTTCAAGTATAAATTAAAATTTGTGCTTCATGTTTCACTTCTACCAATACATTAGGTTTAATCCTGAACTGTCAATCACAATAGTGCTCAGAAAACCATAGGAATCATTTGTTGTTTTTCTTGTCACGATGCAAACAAACCAACCTTCAACTTCCATAAAAATATGTCTCCTTGACTGTGAATGAATTGAGTGACCCCACACAACAAACCAAACACGTATGATACATGTATGTATATTCTACGGAGCCCGTGACCTGACATGGGTAAAACAAAATATATAATTCGTTCCCACAAAATAGTAATTAGTTACCATGAAATAATTAAATAAACCTAAATGCTTCAGGTTACTATGGAAGCATTTCTGTCTCGTAATTCAAAATAAAAGTCATTACCAGAAATGCTTTTTCATTTTCACAATAAAGGCGCGTTCGTTGACTCAAAAATAAAATGAAACATCAATCTGCCTAATGGCTTTTTCTTTTTCTTCTTCAACACCGCTCATTCTGTCACTTAATTAAAATGATAAAGAAAATGATGTTTGACATTTCATTTTCAAAAAGTTCTCTAGTAAATGAGTACCAAAATAGAACGGCATAGATCGAGATGTTCTCCTAACCCTTGTGCTATCTTGGATGACCCCACCCTTACTTTGACATGTTCTCCCTACCATGACAAAGGTGGATAAAGGTGAAAAAATTTCATGTAATCCATTGAACCAGTGAAGATCACAAAAAATTGAAGAACAAAGGTTCAGAGCTCTGTCTAGTGGGTCTAGATGACCCAACTCCCAACGGTAAAGTGCCTAGGATAGAACAAGGGTTACACGTGCTTTTATTAATATTATTGTTTTTTTAAGTGACCGTTCACTCATCATTTTCTAAAATTGTGCGGCCACTGCTTTATTCTTGGCCACATGGACCAGGAGGAGGGGTTAGGATTACCGTAGGTCAATACGTGCCAACAACATTTAGGCGTGGATGTAGTTCAAATCCATGTGTGGAATGCTGCAAAGTGAATCTTGTTTTAACGTAAATATGAGGGAATAACATCAGCCTCTATTTAGTCTGGACACGACTGGAAACAGGAATTCTCTGCTCACACACAGCAGCCGGACAGACCTGTTCCTGCTCCAAAGCCTTCTCCAGAGCGCCACACCGTCTACACATGACGCAAAGCGAGGACATGTATGCATCACGATCGGATCAGCAATCGGCATAACCCATTGATCAGAATGAGTCTGATCGGGGCAGAGTATTCCAAACGGTGTGTTTACATGACGCATTTTAATTCTGATCAGGCGTTTGTTCCGATTACCTTTGTCCATGTCAATGTGGCTGAAAGTGCTGTATTTGTGGTCCAGTATGTCATACTGTATTTGACAGAACAAAATACTATCAATATTTTATTAACATAAAACAATGAGTATAGTTTAATTTAGTCATCTTTTGTTACATTATGAGGCAGGGTCCGAGAAAATTAGTGCAACTTAATTCTGTGATGCTTTTATTGTTAGTAAAATTAAATGTATTATTTTACTTTTTCGTTGGTTTGCTAATTATGGTTGTACATATTTTCTGCAATTGGGCAGCATCCTTATTCCCTTTTTTCATCCCCATAAATGGAGTAGTGATCAGCCGTAGCATTTGTGTTAGAACGTGTTCACATGTCATATGGACATTTGGCAGAACAGACAGAAAGTTTGGGTATAATCTGACCTTGCTGGTTAATATTCAACAAACTGAATATTAACTGAAGACAACTATTGTAAATCAAAAACAGGCAGTGGCCTTTGTTTCAGGGATCTCAGCTTGGATTCCAATGATTTAGGATGCATGGAAATAAAACCTGTATTTCATTTAGTTTAATCTGATGTTTCTCCCTTCATGTGAAGCACCCCAAGGCAATCTGGGTTGTGAATTGTTGTATAAATACATTTTATTGACTTGGATGGAGCAGACTGGAAGGTTGGTTAGTGGGTTGACTGAAACTTTGTTTAGTTATAAAATACATAAAGTCAGGAGTCTAGAAGCAAGCACCTTCTTCTTTTACATATCCTGATTTTTTTTCTTTTTTTTTTTTTTTTCACTTGTTCTGTCCAACAACTTAGCAAACAGATTAGAGCTGCAGGCCTTTTGTGTTGGACAGGTTTTACTATCACAAAAAGAGGTTGTAGAACTTTAGAAGCCAGGGTGTAGATTTGAATTAACCCCTTTTTGTTGTATTATTTATTTCTTTATTTGTTATATTTAGTGTGTGTGGGGAGGAAGAGGGAAAATGTGTGTCGGGGGGGGGGGGGGGTGGAAGAGAGTAAAGGGAAGAAAGGTGAAAAAAGGGGGGATACAAGCACTGATTTGGATCAGTTATTCTTTTAAGCTGTAACAATTATACCAGATCTGCTGGAAAGACAAATATTCCATCATGGGTAAAAATCTGACATGAAGATGAGTGGAAAATATCTGTCCATCAATACACTGTAGGTTAGAAGGAGGGATGAAGCAGACAGGGAGCAGTGTGGCAGTGTGCACGTGCACGTGGGGGTGGAGATACATGCATGCTGCTGAAGTGAACCTTGTGTTATGGGGAACCAGATCCCACCCAGCCAGAGCAGCCAGACCCGGAGAGGGGAGGAGAGGCCCCCCAAGACCAGCACCCCCCCCACACCGGACCCAAGCAGCCCGGGAGGGGGGGAGGCGGGGACCGCCCACCCGACCAGCTAGGCGCAGAGGAGGCCCCCCTACAGGGGCCCCCACTACGCCCAGAGGCATAAGCGAACCCGGTGTCCGGCCCCCAGGCCACAGGACAGGAGCGCTTAGCCGTACCAGGTGGCAGCCATGGGGGCCGCGGGGCGCCGGACGCCGAGACAAGGGCCAAGGACGAAGCCAGGGCCCCAGAACCCGAGAGCCGCCCACCACCCGACCGGTGCCCCGTGTCCGCGAGCCAGCCCCAGCACGCGACCCGAGCAACCCAGAGATCGCCACGCACCCACAGCCACCCCCCATAACCCTACCCACTACAACCCCCCCCCCCCTCCCTTACCCTTTAAGTGCCCTACCCTCTCTGTGATGGGAAGGGAAAGCCCCAGAGGGTTCCAGTGAGCCAGCCCCCAGGTCCGTTGTTACGTCCCTCTTCAGAGAAGAGGGAGAAATGTGTAACATAAAGAGAATTATGATAACCGGGCGGGGTTAAAGTTGGCCACACAGCCGTTTATTCAGTGACAAATAACACTCATAGGGGACTAAAAGTGAAATAATCAACTCAACACCAAAGGTGCAATAAAATAATGATATAACTTAAATTCTCAGGCTTTATAGCAGGACACCAAAATGACTCAAAATGCAAATAACAGACCACAAGAGCCATGCACTCACGGACACATACTCACAATCATCTGTTTACCTCCCCACCCCCTGCCGCCACGCAGTAACCCCCCCCCCCGCCGACCGACCCCCAGCGCCGTACGCCCGACCATCACCGCAGCCAACATGATAAGCCTGGCCGCCCTGAGAGGACCAGGCGGGTGAAGACCGGCCGCCCCCCCCCGACCCCACCCATGTATGGAGGTGTGGCAGTGCTGTGTGTGTGCTGCAGGTAAAAATAGGAGGTCTCCCGTGTGGGTTCCCCACCGCTGCCAAGCCGCAGAACCCCCACTCCGGGATTCCTCTGTGAGTGGAGTGTATTTGCTGTGTATGTGCTGCTAACATGCAGTGTGTGTGTCTAAAGTGGGAGTTAAAATTGTGGGGGGGTCAGTGAAAGATGAGCACGGATGTTTCACCGTGCCCCCCTCCACCAGACCCTCCCCACAAGGCCCTAGATGAATCAGGGAGTCTAATATGCAAGTAAAAAGCGGGGTGGAGGGCGGGCGCCAACAGAGCGCCCCAGAGAGTTACCCCCCCAGTGAGCCCCGCCAGCATAACCCACCCATCCAGTTCCCGGAGCCCTATGTGCCTGTATGCAACATTTGTTTTGGTGAGGGCGGGGAGGAGCAGGCGGATGGGCACAACCGGGGGAGAGGCTCCCCCGAGCGACCGGCCCCCCAGCCGGCCGCAGTAGGCGCCCCCCCTCCCAGGGCGGCCAGGCAGCCAAGAGGCGGCAAGCCCGCCGCTGCTAAGGCGAGAGCCCCGCTGCGCCGAGAGACGACTGGCAAGGACGGGTCCTGGTGCCAGAACGGAAGGGCAGGGAGTTACATATCCTGATTAAGGTTGAGGAGAATCGCAGAAAGGAGCACACACTCACTTATTATCCCTTAACTGAAACTGGGAGATAGTGAAAAGAAATAACCATCTTTTGCAGACAGATTCCCCTGACAAATGTTGACATTCACACACTGAAATGTAAATGAAAGACTCAATAAAAACAAAACAACAGAAATAGCCACAGTCACAAGGATAGATGTAGTCATAGATTTATTGTCCAGGAGAAGAGACAGTTACTCGGGGAGGTGTTCTGTAGTGACGGAGGGATTTGGGAAGATCTCTTGGGATGATGGAAGAGCGTGAGTCCCAGTGATGAGGAAGTGGCAACTGGACGAGGTCCAAGACGGCAAGTGAAGCGGTCCGTTTCCATAGCGATGCGTGGTTTACGTATGGAGCAGACCGAGGGAGCTAATCTTGGAGGATGGAGGAGGCAATTGCATGGCGTGGAGTCGTGGCGTGGCTGGGGGTTGAGGGCTCAGGCGTAACTAGGCTGTTAGTAGATGGCTGGACCCAGGTCGGCACTCGTAGTGTTTGATCCTGCTGACAAGGAGGCAGACCTAAACATATGAGAGGACGTGGAGCAAGGCATGACATAAGTACATGAGAACATGGACTGAACCATTGAGGGCAAATGAACTGGCGATGAATACTGGATAAGGTCCACTTAAGAAGGCTGGAGAGGTGATGAGGAAAGTGCTGGGTCCAAACTGGGGAGGAAGAGCAGAAAAGGGAGGGGGGGGGACTCCCTGGGAACCATGACAAGTATAGATGAAAGAGAAAAGTGAAAATACGAGACGACAGAACAAGGTGATGAAGGATGGAACAGTGGAAGAAGAGACAGCGGAGGGAGCTAAAACTGAATTCAACATGACAGAGCTGAGAATAGTCATCGCTATAATTCAGACGTTCTCATGACTCAGGTTGGGAGCTTAGGACAGAAGCAGGAAGCAGCTGCAAAGCCAAAGCCGCTGCACACTCCGGTTAACATGCAGAGGGAGAGCAGTAACAGTCTACGGCAGGAAAACAGCCTCACACCTTTACATGTCAACTTTGATTTCAAGGCTGACACTTTTATTCTTTTCTGCAAGTTTTTTCGGCGATAAAATGCAGAACTCTGCTGTGGAGTTCACTTTTGAACAGTTTTCAAGAAATTTTGTCAATCTAAGCAACAAAAGTAAAATAAATTGATGCCATTTCAAGAAAAATCATGAAGTTTCACTACAAAAGGCTCAATGGCACCTTTTCACTCGTTTTGTGTAGTGCAACCCCAGGACTCATCTTTAAAGACGATGGATCTCAGATCCGTGAGCTACAAAACCGTTTAGTCACTTATAAAAAACAAGTGCTTTTGTGTCGTTTTTCCAAAATTCATTACCATATTTTTTGTTCTATAAGTCAAACTTTTAGGAGGAATTTGTTTACAGTCCCACTCCAATCCTTTACTGATGTGTAGTAAAAGTGTTCCCAGTGGTCTTTTAATTGTGATTATGTTATTTTTAACCAAAATTAATAAACATGTTGTTTCTAGGACATAGTTTCTGCAGCATGACAGGAGTTCATTAGAAATTTGCCTCTGGGTTGTGGGCGGTACTGTGGACATGAAAGTACGTTTGATTTATTTCCCATCATCCTTTTGTATACACTCTCTCCCACTAGCTTACAGCCCCCCACAACCCCGCAAAACAGCAGCAGGACAAAACAATGGGGAGTAATATTGGAGCTATCCCTCCCTCTAGTTTTGAGCCAGATTCTAGCTTAGACATGTATAGATCTATTTGTCTGTAGACTTTAAAACAATGGAGGAATTGAGGCGTGACATCGAGGCCAAATCCCTCACCATTGCTTCCTGATACGGGCGCAGCCATGTTGAAACCAGTGATTGGTCCGAGTCGCTCTGAGTCATCGTATCTATGGCAACTACTGTCGCCAAACAGGAGTGAGTTTATGGTGACTCCCCCCTCTTTCCATGCCTCTACCTCTTAAACGCTTCTTTTCCATTGACTGTGAAATTGCACATATTGGATTTGTGATCCTGCATTCGCCTAATGGAAACACTTTTGTGTTTGGAGAAGGTGGTTGTTGAGGCATATCGAAATGGACATATTTCGCAAAATTGCAATGGAAACTTTTTTTGAATTAAATTAGTCACGAGACCAACAACTCTGGACTGGTAGCCAGTTACTGTTGGGTTATGGAGGGATACAGCCTGAACAGGTCGTCACTCCGCTGGATCCCGGCATAGCAGCTCACTATACCCAGCAGATGGCTGACCACTGACAGAGCACCAGCCAGCCAGAGCAATTATTTAAAAGATTCTTGAGTTTAATTCTAGTTTTTATTTTCCCTTCAGAACTAATGTGGATCACAGAGACACGGAAGTAGCGGTGCAGCAGGAGTGGAGCTAATACTGGGAGAGACTTTGAATGATGTCATGAACCAGACATGGAGATGTGATTCCTGATGCTTTTCTATTTCAAATAAATGAATCCGATCCCTAAATCCTCCATGTCTTCCATACATAGTAATGATAAACAGTATACACAGACCAAAACTATGTAATGTAATTTGTATTGTTCACATCCGTCTTCTTGAATGACTTATCCTGTGAGTTGGTTTGTGTTTCTTCAAATAAACACGATATAATGGACAAAGCGTAATTGCGAAATTGTGTTATTCAATATTTCTAGAATTTCTATAAAGTTTCGTGCATTTGTGTAATGGAAAACAGACTGTATTGGTCAGTTAATAACTTGAATAACTTTCAATAAAGAAAAAATATCTTAAAAAAAATTAGGATTTGAAAGAAGATATTAAGAAGAAGGTATCAGAGCAAGAATGATTATTCTGACAAATGACTGAGTCATAACTCACCATTTCTCAATAGAAGTTTAAGGGATTTTGGCTTCTTGAAACCACAGGGTACTTCCTACTTGGGAACATAAGAGTGGAGGGGTTGAGCTGTCCATTGTTTTTACAGTCTATGTTCGCGACGGTAGTTGCCATAGATATGATGACTCAATGCGACTGTTGGATGTAACAGGAAGCAATAGTATTTCCTTTTTGGGAACACGAGAAGGGAGGGGTTGATCTGTCCATTGTTTTTACTTCAATGAGTAATGCCTAGAGACTTAATCTTAAATTCTTTATATATGTCTTCCATCATGAAAAGAACATGTTAAAAACACAATTTTCCTTAGAGTGGGTTTTTAACAAAATACAGGAACAAGAACGTACATTCCATCATGAGCATATCAATAACAGAATAGATAGACTAAATATGGGCATGCTTCACTACCATAACACATTGAAACTTCATATAGGAATTTAGTATATTAGAACAATATAATAACCCTAGCATAAAGAAAAGACTAGCAATTCCCTTAATATCCCTTCAATTCCTCATCATCTGTGTCTCCGTGGAAATACTCCGCCAAGCCCCGGAATTAGACTAAGCGGCGCTTCTTCTGGGTTGCTGTCAGTAACAAACACTGATACACACACCTACAGTTACCTCTAGCGGTTCTTGCTAATTATAATTATTTTTTTTTTAAATCACACACACGTCGCACCTGAAAATAATGCTGCATTCACACCTGGCTCATTCAAGCAACCACTTTCAATGAAGAGTCTATGTAAATGCGCGTATATGCTTGTTTCGGGCTTCTTGGAATTTAAAGACTCTTGCATTCACGTATAACTGGGCAAGTTTTTGAGTCTGTTTTTGGGTTCTTAGTACAAAAAGCGGTTTATTGAACAAGCTTCAAAAGTTCAACAAGTTGAACTCTGACCAGTCAGGGACTCGGATTTGGGAGTTACGCATGGTTAGCGACCTTTTCAAAGAAGTTGAACCATTGAAAATTGATCATAAAGGAGAAATAACTTTTTCCAACCGGATTTATATGATACCAAGTCTTTCATATATCAGAATAAAGCTGTCAAAGAAAAAACCTGAAGCAAGACTTACGAGATTTGCCCCAAGCCTCCTCCAACTGTGAGTACATGTACTAGTATTGGGTAGCAGCAGTCCAGTGTGAACACTGTATGCTGAAAACGCCTTCATGAATGCCCGTTTAGCGGGTCTTTGAACTAGCATCACACGCCTGGTGTGTACTAAACATAAGTCACATCCTCAGCCAAACTAAACACTGTGACTTAAACTCTAAAAAATACGCTAGTCCATATCTGAATTTAAAAAGAATTGTCTTTAAACGTTTCAAATGTATGTGGGGACTTGAACTTGAGGTTCAGGCTTGAGTCGCATTTAAGTCTCAAATGCAAAGACTTAAGACTTGACAATCAACCCTTATGACTTGACTAGACATTTGTTAATTGTGAGAAATTTTTATTTGTTTATATTTATATACTAGCTGTAAAAATAAAAGACATTTTAAGAATGTTTATGGCACTGGGAATGCAGAAACATTGATTTGTGTCGAGTATTATTGACATTTTAACAAACTTGATGCTTGACCTACAACTGCAACTGAAAGACTTGAATTTATGTGGAAAGGCTTCAGACTTGAGTTGCAAAAAGACACTTGTGAGCATTTCTGCAAAGGAGACTCATCAGACAAATCTGCAGCTCTAGAGTCAGAGAGCATTAAGATGTCACATCACACAACTGTGTATGTGAAATTCATTCTAAACATTTGACCTATCCTTTAAGAGAGTGATGAGTAGCAGTCACAGCAGAGATTTGTGACTGCCCCATATAACCCTCCATGCTGTGTATGATTGGGTGTGAAGAGTGAATCACTGTGTCCCATTTTTCAGTCTTTGGTACGAGCTGACCAGAAGAAGAAGAATTAGAATGGATCCTGCGATCCCTCAGTCTAAAGAAGTTACTCACATCACCAAAATGCTCTGAATATGAAGGCCATCAGCACAGTGGGCAACCCCCCCTTCAACTATGTTTGGAATTAAAAATGTTGTAAAGAAAACTAAAAATAGTGGCTAGTATTTTTTAAAGCACTTAACTACTTTGTTTCAGGACAAAGAAAAACATTATACTTATAAATACACGTTTTGAATACGGCATGTAAGAATGTAGAGAAGCTCAGACATGCTTTGCTAACTGCTTAGAAGAGATGTGTGTCAGACAATAAATTAATTAGGTTCTTATTTTGGAAAATAAAAGAAGGGAACGATAAATGATGTGTTTAAATGACACGTTTCCACCTTGATTAAGGCCCAAGTGCTTCATAGTCACAAGTCCAATTCACCCATCCTCACACATTCACACACTAAAGCATCCATGCAGGGCATTAACATGTGAACACAAGGTGCAATAGGGGTTTCAGGGTCTCGCCTAAGGACTCTTTGGCACATCAGCAGGCAAGCAGCATTTTCAGAATATTTTGGGGACTCAATGAAACATTATTATTCCTCTGATGAGCTGCTCGTGAGAATAAAGAGAGCTTTGCAGAGCCTCTGTACCTAAAATCTACTCCTACTTGGACATGTATTGGAGGTCACTGCACACAAACACTTTCCCATCTTATTGTCAATTAGCATGCCTGATTTCTTTTTTGTGGAAAAAAGCCAAAACCTGCAGTGATTATCGGCGATTCCAATCAGTGGGATTAGAAATTCAACTTTCTGCATTTTAGAAAACAATATAATTTCAACAGAATTAATCCCATTTTAGTGCCATCATACCCATTGAACTCATGACAGTATTTCAGCAAGACAAATTAGCTGACAGCAATAAAGGGACTTTCTACATAAAAACAAGTTTGTCAAGGAAATAAACATTTTCAAGGGTTAATGTCGACAAAGGTTTTTTCTTCCAGTCAGACTTGTTATTTTAACTCTGTTCTTCAAATATAAAATTCACAGGGTGAAAAAAAAAGATTCAACGTAATTCAGTTTTAAGTGAAATGAACGTAACCAATTGCAAAACAAAACAAAAAATCATTAAATAGTTAATTTGTATTTAATGTTTTTATAAGGGTTCAAAGAATGTTGGCCAAATAGTTGGCCCACACACATTTTAACCTCACCAATCTGGCCCTCTTTGGAAAAAGTTTAGACATCTGTGTTATAAAACCTGAGACATGAGTTGGACAAGGATATTACTTTTGTCTATGCTGCTTTCTTTGTCAAAAGAAATGATTGGAATACAAAATTGTTGAATATTTATAAGACTTCAAAACATCTTCATGAATTTGCAGAAGTAGTTGGGTTTTTGTATAAAAGTTTTACCTCACAGGAAAGGCTCTAGGAATGCAAAAGCTTGGAGGAATTCTTGAATTTATTTTGTATTTCATGGAACACACTTGAGCGACTGAAATAGACTATTCTTGGAAGATTAGCCCAAACAATGAAGAAAAAAAGAAAGAAAAGAAATGACTTGACTGTTCCCTACTTTTGCTCATTTGAAATTGGATAATTTAAAGCTGCTTTTGCTATTATGTTTTGATCAAATTCATTTTTTTTGAACTTGCCTTTTTCTCTCAAAGGTTTATTTAAGATGTAAAAAGAAAGACTGAGATACTTGAAAGCTGGCAGACCAAAACTGAAAAGAGAAGTCATACTAACAATGAAAAGAAAGACTGAAGCAATGAACAAAAACACAAGTGAGTGCAGATATTGTGTCAGCACCAAAAGACACCCAACTTTTACTCTTAAGTGGCGAAAAACCAAAGAGCTTTATGCTGGAGTACTAGATTATACTGTAAAGTCTTGGTGTGCTTTGACTTTATTTCATGTAGGGGATATATTAGGACTCTGTGGAAAGATGTTTTTGTGATACACAAAGATGAATGATTATAATCTTTGGTGGTTAGGCTCTGACGTCTTAGATGAATAAAGGGTTTTTTGTATTGTGCTGGTTTTCCAGAAATTCTGCCTGATCTGCTGCTGATTACCTGGATCGGGTGTTTAGCCCATAAGGAGCTTCAATGGCAGGTTCACTAGAAAACATATTGGCCTGGATTCTGACAGCCCTGAATAGACTGTAGGTACCTGGACATACTGACCCTTCCCCTCGCGTTCCAAATAGGAAGCAGCTGCTGTTTCCAAGAAGCCAAAATCCCATAGACTTCTATAGAGAAATAAAAGTCTGTTACTCAGTCATTCTATTGATACCTTTTTCTTAACATCTTTCTGCTAATTCAAACATTTTTTTCATGATATTTTGTCTTTATTGCAAGTTATTCAAGTGATAAATTGACCGATCTCATGCCTCAGTAAAAGCATGTGTTGCCCACTGGCCCCCACCTCGAATGTTTGATTGACAGAGTCCGCTTTCAGTGGAAGGGGTGTGAACTTCCAACAGGCTTACTCACGACTGGTGACAGTAGTTGCCCTAAAAACGCCACTCAGACCAGCTCTGACCAATCACTGTCGACTGGCTCCAAATGGCGGCGCCCACATCGTGAAAAAATGGCAACTGAATTGGCTTGATTTTGGAGTCTGGAGTCAGAGATCATGCGTTTTCTATTGGTAAGTACACGTCATTTTACCATCTCGAACAAAGTGGCAGTTGTCCTCAAAGTAAATATTATTCTCACTCAGAAAAGGTTTTGACGATCATCTGAAGTTACAAGTTAAATGAATTCAACAAAACTGATTCTGTATTGTTTTAATAGCTAATTGGCACAAAGTGATGCTTCTATAGATTTATTTTCCTGGGTTTTGCACGTTCTGTGCAGCAAGTCTCAAGGTGTCACAAGAGGGTTGTGAATGCACTTAAAAAGAACTAGAGCATGATTTATTCAAAGATGCAGCACTCCATGCTGTGTAGTGGCATATTATTTTCAATTTATGCATCCTTATATCAGGCGACACATCTTTTTCACTGGAACAAAAGCACAACTTTTTTTCTGATCAAACCAGACATTTGGAAGCCTATTAAATGCAGGAGAGAGTCAATTGACCTTTCTGTTTTTTATAGAGGACTTCAAACATACTAGAATTTAGCACAAAGTATTTTCACATGGAGGAGAGGGAAAACAAAAACCATCTCAATTCCTCAATCCCCTTGATGCAAGAAGACCTTCAGCCTTTCCAAATTTCTAATAAAAACAGGTAACAGAAGGTTAGGTGAAGAGAACCCTACAGGAGAGGCAATCTTAAGAAAGCTGGCTGCATCACGAGCTGTTAGTGGACGCCAGGAGCATAAACAAACAGAAGCTCCAGCCAGAAACAACAGCAATAAAAAAGACAATAAATACAAAACATTTGTAAACATAGAATAAGATATTTTATTCACTAACAATTATAGTAACATATTTAATCACAATATAAGTGGATTCATAGTAAAGGGTTGGTTATCTTTACCAGTCTTCAATTCCAGTAAAAATAAAAAGAATAAATGAATGGATGAGTTTACATTGAATATACCTTAATACTAATAACACTATTATTAAAAAAATATTAAACATACAAATGAACATATACACAAATACATCTCAAAGACTAAAATGACTTAACAAAGTTTTGTAGCTTTTTTAATTCAAAAACCAAAGCTCCCATCGGGTCCAGAGGATTGAAAGATTTTAAACTGTAATTTCTCATCATTTTAATTGATGTGGTTCAAGTTTAATAAAAACTAATTTTCAATTTATCAGAAAATTAGAATGTAGTAATTCATTAATTAAAATTGGAAAATTCCTGTATCACCACCCATGTAAAGAATTTCCCCATCGTGGGATTAATAAAGTCTATCTGTATCTAACCTTAAAGTCCCCCTCCGATTAAAATCATGTTTTGGTTTTTGACATGTACTTGTGGCCTTTTTCTTATGAAAGAGAACAAATGTAATGAATAATAATTACATTTTCACATTTCTGAGTATTTTTCCTTTTAAATCGCCTTCAATCAAACTGTCACAAAGACGTTCAGTTTAAATGAGCCAGTGGTTGGGATGTCACAGCGGCCCAACATGCTCCCTGATGTGATCTGTCCAGCGTGCACATCAACTCAGGTGCAGGAGAAGAGAAGACGGCACATTGCTGCATTCCCCGCATGTATTTTAAGTGTGGATCTGCTGTTGGTCGCAAGTATTTAAAATTAAACTCCCAAAGTCCCAAATGTGTTCTCTCTGCTGGTTGAAGGGTTGCTGTCCCGCATTACCCAGATATGGTAAAAATAAAAAAAGACTAAAATCAAGGGACATTTTT
This sequence comes from Oryzias curvinotus, assembly GCA_023969325.1. Taxonomy (NCBI): domain Eukaryota; kingdom Metazoa; phylum Chordata; class Actinopteri; order Beloniformes; family Adrianichthyidae; genus Oryzias; species Oryzias curvinotus. Next base: position 4,902,830 of record CM043720.1, read on the forward strand.
ATATATTGCCTTGATGAAAATAAGAAAAATTTCAAGCTGGCTCCCCATCCCACAGCAGGTCTCTGTCTGGCCGCCAGCTCGGCTCTTGGTCCGGCATAATGATGCGATCACGATTGCTTCAGCCCCATGGGGGCCCTGCGCCCGTCTCTCAAACCGCGCTGCAGGACCTCAGATCATGTCTGTACCACTGACTTAAAATGGAACTGGCTGCTCTGCTGTGCAAATTGCCTTTGATTTGAACGCACCTGAACGCCAAACCGTAACACTAAACTTAACCGGTTCTCTTGGTCCATGTGGCCAAGAAAAAAGTTCAGCGCTGGGGGAACGTATTAGGAAATTACGTTGGAATAATCACTTTCTATCTGGCATTTGACTGATTTGCTGCGCAAGTGAATTCAACAATCTGCATGTGCTAGCATCAGATCAGTTCTGAGCCACAGCTGCTGCTGCTTGCTGCTGCCATGTAGCCTAAATGATAATGGAATTCAAAGCATTTTTCATGTTCTTATCAAAGTTCTTTTTCATGTGCAATTTTATTAAGCAGCAGGGTCTGGTACACACACTCGTTTATCATCCCAGACATCCTTTAAAATGTGTCGATTTGGAACCAAAATGTGTCACTTTTCACTATTTCTTTATCACAAAAGAGAAACTTTTGAGAATAAAGACTGTCAGACGGTGTCATTTGTGCCCCCCCCCCCCCCCCCCCCCCCCCGTCAAGCTCTTCAGTCATGTAAGACACAGCTATCATCATCAGAAAGGGGGGATCAAAGGCGGGGCTACTCAGCTCAGCCCCAATGGCCACGTCCATGTAGAGGAGATTTTGGAAACAGAGGCTTCAGATAAACGTGAAATATAGCTTTTTAAGACATTAAGGCTGTGGGATTTTGGTTTAAAAACTTCATAATCATAATAAAAACACCACTGGGAACATTTAAAAAAAATGTAACGGGAGACTTTAAAACTACCTCAAAGGTGCTGAATAACTGATCCTTCAGTTTGGGTCAGTGATACACACAGTCATAGGAAAGACTGCTGATGTGACAGATGTCATAGTCATTCAGAAGGAGGGAAAAACCATAAAACAAGCTGTTTGTTCAAAGAGAGCTGTATCTAAACAGATTGACATAAAATAGAGTAAACAAAAAAATGTGAAGAAAAATTTGCACCAACTACAGATGACTGTGGACTGTCCCAGACTGGAGGATAAATAAAGAGAGATGCAAGAAAACTCCCTTTTTAGAGGTCAAGGGTGATGTTTTGGAGTCAGCCAGCATTTGGGGTGCCATGACATTAGTTGTTGTTGGTCTACTGTGTTTTCTGAAATCTATAGTCAGTGAAGTGGTCTACCAGGAAATTCTAGAGCACTTCATGGTGTCCTCTGCTGACAAGCAATAGGGAGATGCTGATTATTTTTCCAGCAGGTTTTGGCAACTGCTAATTCGGTCAAAGGTTAAAACAAATAGAGTGTAATTGTGCTTGAGTCAGGTTTACAAAACGAATAGAGTTATAGGTGCCATCCAAGAAACAGTGAAACTTGATATGACATTTGCGGAAAATATTCCCAAGGGGTAAGGTAAGTGATAAAAAAAAGGGGACAGAGGACAGAACCTTGGGGCATACCAGATGAGTTGGATGAATTGAGTGCAGCCTGAGAGGTAGGCTTGAAATCAATGGAGGGGAGCGGAGGTGATACCAAGAAAAGAGCCTATGGAGGATGGAATGAGACATGGTTTCAAAGGCAGCACTCAGATCGAAGAGGATGAGGAGAGTGACAAGGCCAGAATCAGCTGCAATGTGAAGGTCGTTTGCTATCTTCAGCAGAGCAGTTTCAGTTATGAAAACTACCGGTAGACTGAAAAGGTTCAAGACGATTATTTTACTTTAAATGATCATGAAGTTGGGAGGCGACTAGTTGTCCTTGGGCAAGACCCTTAACGCTAATGCCTACCTCACTATATGAGAGACAGTGAACCACATGTCATGCCGGCTCAAACGTCGCCCGGCCAAACAAGGTCTGCGTCAGGTGTTGGGGGACCAGAGCACTCTGATGGAAAGTGGGCTACTGGAACAAGACGGAAATGGACAAGATGCGAGAACAAGGATCTGTTAGGATGCTACTACTCAAGTAATCCAACCCAGAGGGGGTACATGCAGAGAATGTGGAATGAATGGATGCTTCGAAACCCACAATCAAGGCTAACTGCCAAACAACTGGTAGCCCAATGCTCGAATATCCACAAACGCCAACTCCTATCACAGCTTGAGATTGAAGTGATACAATACAATGCCACGGGAGAGCCAGAACAACAGGTCAGAGAGGAGGTTATACCACACTCACACCCTGAGATTGGGTACACAGCCCCAACAACCACAGTTACGCTGAGCGAGGCAGCAACTGACCTGAAAAACAAGATAATGTCTACAATGAACACTAGGCAACCCCGACACCAGCTACAACGGTTAAGTGATGTACTGCCTGAAAGTCTACTGGAAACTGTGAATGAAGCATTGAGGGCAATTCCTACCACAACCATCACAGAAACCAATGAACTGGTTTACACTTCAGCAGCAGTGATCCTTGAGATGCTTGGCTATAAGAGCAACCATGGGAGAAAACAATACCCACCATGGAAGCAACGGTTAGAGGCCAAAATCAAGGCAACTCGGAAGGATGTGAGTAAGCTAACAGAGGCTCAGAGAGGTACAATGAGAAAGCAAGTACCTAAGAGATACAGCCAGATGCCCATACCTGAAGCCCTGGAAACTGCCAAACAAAGGCTCCTAGCCTTGAGTAGCCGCCTAAAGAGATACACAAGAGACAATGAAGCCAGACGAATAAACAGGCTGTTCGCAACTCAACCAGCGAAAGTGTACACTCAGTGGCAGGGTCAAAACAGCCGAGCAGACCCACCAAGGCTAGAAACTGAACAGTACTGGAAAAGAATATGGGAGAAAGAGACAGCACATAACAGCAATGCCCAGTGGCTGGTCTCTCTGAGAAAAGAACACAGCAACCTCCCTGAACAGAATCCAGTAACCATCACAGTGGCAGACATCCAAGAAAGAGTCTCGGGTATGAAGAACTGGACAGCACCAGGCCCTGACATGATACATGCCTACTGGCTAAAGAAGCTTACCACACTCCACGAACGCCTGGCAGCACAAATGAACCAGCTGCTAAGAGATGGGACTCACCCCGAATGGCTAACGGAAGGGCGAACGATCCTGATCCAGAAAGATCCCTCAAAGGGTGCAGTCCCATCCAACTACCGGCCAATAACCTGTCTCTCCACAACATGGAAGCTCATGTCAGGCATCATTGCAACCAAGATAAATAGGCACATGGATCAATTCATGAGTAACACACAGAAGGGCATTAGTAGAGACTCCAGAGGAGCCAAACACCAACTCCTGGTCGACAGAACAGTCGCTCAAGACTGCAAGTCACGACACACCAACCTGTGCACAGCCTGGATTGATTACAAGAAAGCCTATGACTCAATGCCACACACGTGGATCACTGAATGCTTGGAGCTGTACAACATCAACAGGACTCTAAGAGCCTTCATAAGAAACTCAATGAAGCTGTGGAAAACCACCCTTGAAGCCAATGGGAAGCCACTTGCACATCAATGTGGGAGACAAGGCAGTGCATTTATTGCTGCAGCCTCAGTCAACTCTGAACTGTGTTCAGGTTGTACTGGAAGTAATTTTGTATCTCGGTGAAAGCTGTGCATATGACAATAAATGAATTCTGATTTCTGATATACCAAGGTGATGCTCTGTCCCCACTGCTGTTCTGCATAGGTCTGAACCCCCTCAGCCAAATAATCAACAAGACTGGCTATGGATACCGATTCAGAAATGGGGCCAACATCAGTCACCTCCTTTACATGGATGATATCAAGCTATATGCTAAGAGCGAGCGTGACATTGACTCCCTGATCCACACCACCAGGATCTACAGTAATGACATTGGGATGTCATTCGGGCTCGAGAAATGCAGCCGGATGGTGACAAAGAGAGGCAAGGTAGTCCACACAGGAGGGATCTCACTCCCAGAAGGAACAATTGCAGACATCGAGGACAGTTACAAGTACCTTGGAATTCCCCAGGCAAATGGCAACCTGGAGCAGGCAACAAGGAAAGCTGCAACAGCTAAGTACCTCCAACGAGTAAGGCAAGTCCTGAAAAGCCAGCTCAATGGCAAGAACAAGACCCGGGCAATAAACAGCTATGCACTGCCAGTTATCAGATACCCTGCAGGAATAATAAGATGGCCAAAGGAAGAGATACAGACCATGGATGTTAAAACACGGAAGCTCCTCACCATGCATGGAGGGTTCCATCCCAAATCCAGCACTCTGAGACTGTATGCTAGCCGCAAGGAAGGAGGCCGAGGACTAGTGAGCATAGAAGCCACTATCCAGGATGAAACATCCAAGATGCATGAATACATCAAGCTCAAGGCCCCAACTGACAGTGTGCTCAGTGAATGTCTCAGACAATGGAGAGCAGAGGATACAGTGCTGAAGGACAGATCCTCATGGGAGGACAAACCCCTCCATGGGATGTACCACCGGACCATAACTGAAGTGGCTGATATCAAGAAGTCCTACCAATGGCTAGAAAGGGCTGGCCTACAAGACAGCACTGAAGCGCTCATCCTGGCAGCTCAGGAACAAGCCCTGAGCACCAGAGCGATAGAGGCTCAGATCTACCACACCAGACAAGACCCAAGGTGTAGGCTGTGCAAAGAGGCGCCTGAAACAATCCAGCACATAACTGCAGGATGTAAGATGCTGGCAGGTAAAGCATACATGGAGCGGCACAATCAAGTGGCTGGAATAATATACAGGAACATGTGTGCAGAATATGGACTGGAAACCCCAAGGTCAAAATGGGAAACACCTCTGAAGGTGGTAGAGAATGAGAAGGCAAAGATCCTGTGGGACTTCCAGATCCAGACTGATAGGATGGTAATGGCGAACCAACCAGACATCGTAGTGGTGGATAAAGAACAGAGTAAAGCCGTTGTGGTGGATGTGGCAGTGCCAAGCGATGGGAACATCAGGAAGAAGGAACATGAGAAACTGGAGAAATACCAGGGACTCAGAGAAGAACTGGAGAAAGCCTGGAAAGTGAAGGTGACAGTGGTGCCTGTGGTAATTGGAGCACTCGGGGCAGTAACCCCCAAGCTGGAGGAGTGGCTACAACAGATACCTGGAAAGACCTCAGACCTCTCAGTCTAGAAAAGCGCAGTGCTAGGAACAGCTAAGATACTGCGCAGGACCCTCAAGCTCCCAGGCCTCTGGTAGAGGACCCGAGCTTGGAGGAGAAACCACCCATGGAGGGTGAGAGGGGCGTTTTTGTTTTTATATATATATATATATATATATATATATATATATATATATATATATATATATATATATATATATATATATATATATATATATATACATATATAAATATTGAACACATTGTAAGCACTTTGAGCGTCTGGGAAAGTGCAGATAAATCCAATTGTTATTATTGTTATTATGGACTGAAAGTCTTAAGAAAAGCACGACATTTAAATTGCTCCCTTTTGGATCCAGCCTCCAGTGGTCAATAGAGGATCTGCAACATTTGGTATTGAAGGGTTTGCTTTAAATCTGAGGAAAGGTACATTGGGGCTTAATCTGATCTGCAGATTAAGATTGGGGATTACAGACTGATTGAACGGCACACACTTCAAACTGATACCAGATTTTGTTCTTTAAACATTTTTTTTAGTGATAAACATGAATGATTGGTTAATTGCATTGAGCAGTGACTCTTTTTCTTTTGCCTAATGGTTAAAGGAAGCTGATCTTCGTGCCACATGGACACGGTTGATCGTTTTAGTAAAAGTGAGATGAATCAAATGCAGATCACTTGCAGGGCTGATGTAGTCAAGGTCTTGTTGACCATCTTTATAGCTGTCTGGTCTGATGATTGCTGACCTTTTCACATCCAACGCCTATTAAACCCTTCTGTGTGGGTCATTTAGGGACATTTAGAGGGATTTATACTCTGTCATGTGCAAAGCAAGTCCTCCTCAGCAGGAGAGCTAAGCTGCTGGGTGGGGAGGGGCTGCACTGGCACAGAGTGCTGTTGGCTTGTGTGCTTGTTGCAAGAATTTAATGGGGGTCATGTCCTCACCTTATTGCTTATGACCAGGGCTTATCTTGAATCTGTAGTGATAGGAGGTCACCATGGTGATGCCCTTTTGATGCTGAAACCACTGGGAAGGCTGCCTTTTTAGGTTGCTTTCAGTTGGCTTAAAGGGCACATTTGTCTCTAGATTTGCCTCCTACTGCAGTACCTTGGGAGAATGCTGGGCAACTGTTAAAACATTCAAGCAGGTGCTGACAAAAGCACAAAGAAAAAGGAAAAATGCTCAGTCTTCTGAGAATAGCCTGCCCACTGCGCACCTCTGATAAACCTTTTTTGGAGCTTCTCGATTGCTATTTCTGCAACTCAGCTACTAAGCATCACATGCATTAGTTTGAAGGAGCATTTTACAAATCCCTACATTGGCTACCAATCCTCATTTGGGTTGGTTGTTGTTGTTGAATGTTCCGTAAGCTGAAGCAAATTTAATGCACGCATTGCGTTTGGTGTAACCGCAGCATTAGAAGGCCCAAAGCGTTTTACATTCACAGTCCCGTTCACGCTCACATTCACACACTGATGGCAGCTTTGCTGCCGAAGACTGGCACCAACCAATAACCATAAGAGGCAATGTGGGGTGCAGTGTCTTGCTCAAGGGCACTTCAAAACATGGGTGGACTGAGCGGGAACCAAATCTGCGATTTTCCAATCAGAGGTCGACCGCTCTACCAGTGCACCACTGGCACCCCAGATAGATAGATGACCAACATACAGTAGGTCAGACAGAAGCTCTCCTTCAGTTGTGTAATATTGTCCAACATCCTTTCATTCGTGGAACTTGTAGAACAATCAAAAAGGTTTTTTAATGTAAAATCTGCATCTCTCTGCTCATATCTTCAGAAATAAACAAATATAATTAATGAAGGACCCTATTTTGTCATAATAGCATTCTAAGTGATTTATTTCATAGTGGTAACAATCGAAGCAAGAAATTATTAAATATGTATGAGTGAGTGGGTCATGGAGAGACTTTGAAGTGAGTGTGTACATTGTATTTGTACTTAACGGCTGAAGGAAGATTTCTTTTCATATAAAGATCTACTTCTGCCCTTCTGTCAGAGAAACAACTAAAAAACTGCCTCAAGTGATCAAGTAAATGTCCTAATAAATTGTACAAAAACATTTTGCAACTATAGAAGGATTGATACCATTTTGTTCAGATGAAAATTGTCTCAATAAAGAAAACCATGTATACTTGAGAGAAAATGGAAAAAAGTCCTTCGCCTCCAGGAAAGGCAGACATGACAAAAAGAGATCAATAGAAGACAAAGGGTTGGAGCAGGCCCCTCAGATCACCGTCCTCCTGACAAATGAGCTTGCCTTTAAGAATCAAACAGAGAAAGACTTTAGTGCAACTTTGGTCCTCCGTAAAAAGAGTTCTGAAAACGAGTCAAAACAAAGTGTAGGAATAAACGCATTGTTGCCAAGGGAACATAGCTCTGCATGATCCACAATCATTTTGATTATAGCCACCAAACAGTAATGCAGATGTCATGTGCCGACGTTTGTGGCGTCTTCCTCTGAGAAATAAATCTATGCAAAGTATTTTCTCGGACAAACAACATTGCAGTGAACCTCCTTTATATGAAACCCTCACAGGGTTTGCTGCTGTGATGAGTGAGTATACAAGCAGAAAACATTTTAGATAATCAGGCAGTTTGAGACTCAAGGGAACCTCACACTCAAGTGATTAAATACATACAAACACACAAAAAACACATATCTGCTTAGTAAACATTTGTACTGATAGAAAAAAACCAATCATACTTGCAAGAGCTGGAGGATGTGGGATACAGCTAATCTCCTCATGAACCAATCCCTGGGCTGGCCCATGGCAGAATTAGCTAAGGGACATTGAGCATAATGTGTTGATAGGCTTATTTGTCTCTAAAATGAGGCTGGAAGCAGAACATGAGCTTTTATTTCTTTTCTTTTCTTTGTCGTTGCAGATTTCCAAGATATTTTCACCTGGGATGCTGTTTAGAGTCAAACTTCTGCATCAGAGGAAAATATCTTTCAATCTCAAAACACATCAAGCTGGAATCTGTACTGCTATTATATGTGTGAATGCTTACGTTGCCTTTTCCATTTTAGCGTGTGATGCATTTTCTGTATTTGCTGGTTCTGAAATTCTCCCACCGATCAGCTGTGACTGACTGTGTTTTCTGCATTTGAAAACAGATGCTTTGGTTTAACATATATTTTTAGCCTCTGAACTAAAAATTTTTACAGATTGGGTAAGCACTCTCTGAGAGTGGGTAACAATATAGCAACCCTATAAGCACATTTTTGGTAAATACATTCAATACGTGCATCATTCACAGATTTGATTAACGATGAATGAATCCAATTTTGCTAAATTGGACATGGAGAATCCACGTATCTGTTCTCCAAGGCCACATCTGTGGCCACATCCGATCATCTTTTGATCTTTAAATGTTCCCAGCGGTCTTTTAATTACAGTTATGCCCCCCCCCCTAAAAAAAAAACCCATGTTGTTTCCCGGCAGGATTTCCTTTTAAAATCAGCTCTACATTGTGGGCGGGGCTGTTGGTGTGGAGCAACCCTGACCCCCTTTCTCCTCCCGATTAGTGAGAGCTCTCTGTTTACATGCTCTTCAGCTATTTTACAGCCTCTCCCCCCCCCCAACCTAACATTACCAGTGCATTTTCAAAATCACAACTAACCTCTTTTTTAAAACATTTTTCATTTGTTCTATTCACAACATTCCAACAAAAAATGCTCAGAAAATCTCATTTAAGGCTTAATTTTCTTGATACAAGTCCTTTATAATCAGAAAAATGCCAGAAAAACATGTTAAAGACCCCATTATTATAGCATAAACTTTTTTATCTCTCTGCTTTCATATTTGCTGTAATGAATCACACACAGTTTCATTTCATGAAATCTGACATGACAAAACAATTTAATAGCATCACCTTTTAGTTTCATTGATCCATATCTTAACTGAACTGTTCATGATTTTTTTTGCCCCTGGCCCCTTAGTAATATCAATCTATAGGATGCATCATATCTTATATTGATGAGTAATAACAAAATATTGATTTAGTATCAGCAAGATAAAGTCACTTTTAAAGGAATGATTGCAAACTTGTATACAAACACAAATGGTTTTGAGCTATAGTCTATAGCTCTTTTTTTAGGGGTTTATCTCGTGTTAAGCACATTTATGTTGCTAAAGCAAATGACATCTCGCAGAAATTCTGTAGTATTATTACTGTAAGCCTTGTTTCTGGGTTGTAGAACGACACTCACACAAAAACAGACTATTTGAAGTGGTTTAAACACACTTTGTCTCTCCAGCCTGTTTTCCTGTCCTGCTTGTTAGTAAAATGCTGCCGGTGTTCTCAACGGATCTTCTAATCCGTGAGACTGACGCTGTGGGAGCTGATTATTTAACCCCAGTGGCAAAGTCATGCAGTGAAGTAAAAAGTGGTCAACTGCTTTGGCTTCAGAAACAGGACTTGATCAAAGATTTTCAGATTATTCATTCATGGATTAGCAAAAATGAAGGAAAATAAAGGTCACTTTCATACAACTACGTGAACTTCAGCAAATTAAAATGAAAGTATACATTTTAAAAGCCCAAAAAAGTAGAAATCTATGCAATCACATGTTTTCTAATGTAACCATGTGGCCTTTGCAAACCTTAAGGGGTGTTGGTTTTTTAAGATTTCTCTGCTCAAATTGATCACTTGTATTACCTCATGTATCTCTTAATCTGAACGTGATATGTGCGCCGTCTACACAATATAAAAGTCATACACTGGAGATGCAAATACGTGGAACGGTCGTGGGAAGCCACAAATGTGTCTATGCATCTCAAAAAAATCATGCACAATTATGCAAAAACGTAGGTAATAATGGTGTAAAAACTAAGTAAAATACGCATAAACTGCGTAATTCTCAACCGACTAAAAATTTGAATGAGCTCGAAACCAAATTCACATAAAGACTAATGCAGATGGACATCTGCACACATCGACAAATGAAGAACACAAGAAAGACATGAATTACGTATGTAATTGTCAGGAAAGACAGAAATTAAATACATGGAAAATGTCCAAAATGTACGTAGTGGCTGTGTGACATGGCCTTCAGGCTGTGTCCGAATGCCCTCACTCATATACTGTGGGATTTTGTAGTGCCCTGGATCCTAATGTGATCTGGACACATGCTCACTAGTTTTTTTTTTAAACGTTAAATATGATGTCACCCATTAGTCAAATGAAGTAAGGGACAATGCCTGACGAGGTTTGCATTATCAGGGAGCCTGAACCGTCCAATGCAGAGCACACCTTCAGGCCCACAGCTGTTTTTTGGAAAAAAAATTAAGGCTTTAAAGTGCGCTTCATAGGACAGAAATGACAGTATATAATTTTGAGATGATACATATATGTGTACTATTGAGAATACACTAAAGAGAAAGTCACAATACTGAAAACTTTGATGTTAGGAAACTAATTTAGGTGGTTGATGGAAGATAATCATCATTTTCTAAAGAACTTGATGAAGGATCAGTTAACCAGAATGTACAACGTATGTTTCTTTTGTAAAACACTGTCATAACATTTGTCCTGAACCTCATGTGACAAAACATTATTTCCATCCCTGAACCCCCCAAACTGATTAAAACATTTGCTTTAATTGTTCTCCCTTGAAGGATTCCAGTGGCAGTATCTGATAACATCAACCTTTGATATGACATTAGGAATAAAGTCATGGGGAAAATGTGATTAAACATGTCCCACTCTGTGAGCATCTAATGTCACTACATCAACCTCTGAGTGACACACTTTACCTTAACACATGCATGCTGGGATGTGACATTTTCAAAATATTAAGCCACCAGGAAAATATTCACCCGGTTACCTTTCATGTCTTTTTTAAAAATAAGTCAGTTATAGACTTTCTGTTTTTATATGTCAAGCATGTCTTTTAGCTAGTTATTACAATGCTGGGGGAATCAAATGGAAATTATTATCCTCTTTTTGAAAATAAATACACATATACAGTATATATAATAGTCACACGGCTGAGAACCAAAGTTAAGAAATATCCTATCATAAATATAGTCAACAAGAGAGCCAGTGTATTTTTTTTTTTACTTGCAGAAGTACATCTTGAGAAGCGGTTGCTTTCTTACTTTAATACTGAAAAATTGGTCTCCTCTGTGAACCTTCACCTTAACGAGGTCAAGGAGTTTGAGAGTTTGAGTTATCCCAGGAGCTAAGCTGTCTGGGGCTTTTGCGCCTGGTAGGGTCTCCCATGGCAGACAGGTCCTGGGTGACGGGTCAGACTAAGAGCGGTTCAGAACCACCTTTATGAGAAGAAAGCGGACAAGGATGCTGCTATGTCGCCCAAACTGGCATCACCGGGGCCCCACTCTGGAGCCAGGTCTGAGGTTGGGGCTCGCAGGCAAGCGCCTGGTGATCCCTGACCATTCTCCCATTGGCCAAGTTGTAGATGGGTGAGTCGGTTGCTCAAACTCCAGTCATGGAACTTGGCCTTTGGGACATAGAACCCCTCTGTAGGGTGGCTGGGCGCTCCCTTAGAGACAGGATGAGAAGCTCAGTAACTCAGAGATAGCTTGGTGTAGAGCTGCTGCTCCTCCTTATCGAGAGGAACCAGTTGAAGTGACTCAAGCATCTGGCCTGGATGCCTCCCTGGGGAGGTGTTCCATGTGTGTCTCACTGGGCGGGGGCCCTGAGGAAGACCCATGACATGCTGGAGAGACTATGTCTCTCGGCTGGCCTGGGAACATCTCAGGGTCCCCCCAAAGGAGCTGGAAGAAGTGGCTAGGGAGAGGAAAGTCTGAACATCTGTGCTTAGACTGCTGCCCTCGTAACGCGGTCCTGGATGAGTGGAAAAAGATGGATGGATGGATGGATGGATGATAGATGGATGGATGGTGGATGATGGATGGATGATGGATGGATGGATGGATGATGGATGGATGGATGATGGATGGATGATGGATGGATGGATGATGGATGGATGGATGAAAAATTGGTCAAATGAGCCACTATTTTAAAGCACAAGTTTGATGTACAAATGTGTGGCTATTTGCTTACTTACCATTTTGCTTTTTTGTGTATGAAATTGTGATTACTACTCAAGCAGTCATCCTCCCCAAGTCTGATTGGATTTTGTCAGCAACGTGGTCTTGCTTTCTTTTCTGCTGTCTGTTCTCTGTCGGGGTAATTCATTTCCCCTGGACCTCTCCGTGGTCCCCTCAGACCAGAAAGCAATGTATTAAGTGCTTGTTTGGATCAATTTAATGTGCAGTGATAGCACATTCACTTTCTGCTGACTGACCAACAGAACCCATTCATTTTCCTTCAATTTTTCCAAGGTGTTCATTATGGATATCTACACACGGAAAACCGGCAGCATGTTTGCAGAAAAGCATTCATGTAGGCAGGATCATTAAATGGATTTTAATAAAAATTCCTGAACAGGTTAATTGAAAAATGTCCTTATTATAGAAAAATGTGACCTTTACTAAGGTATTACAGCCTTACTGCTTTTTTATCTATAGTAAAAGTGGATTATAGAAGGAGATGATAATTTAAACCAATAATATGTTATTGCTACAGTCATTTTTTTTCCTATGATGATATTATTTTAAAACTGATTGTTAATTCTATATTTCTAAATGTTGCTCCCATAAGTAAAATCCATAAAGGGTTTTGAAACAATCATACAACTGATTTACATACAATTAATAATTACAATGAGAATAAGGTAATATTACTGTTAAATGTTTTAATTACATTTTTATTTTATTTTAGTTTAAATGGTTCTTAAAATATTTTGAAGAATTAACCACAGATTGTTATGCAGGAATGTCATTGTCTTTTAATGATGTTCAGCTCAGAAATGAGTGTTAAAGCATTAAAAAAACTGTTTATTGATCAAGAATCTGTAATTTAGCATAGATCTGTTTAGTTGTCTAGTAGATTTGTTGACTCAAATCTAAGGTGTTTCATGATTGGGGGCGGCCGTGGTGCAGTGGTAGAGCGGTTGACCTCTGATCAGAACATTCCAGGTTCAATTCCCACCTTGCCCACCCGTGCATGTACTTGTGCAAGACACTGAACCCCACCTTGCCTCATCAAAGGTTGGCACCAGTGTTTAGCAGCGGAGCCATGTGTGTGAAAGTGACTTTGACTGTAAGGCACCTTGGGCCTCAGAGGAAGGTAGAAAATAAAAGTCTTTACTAAATTTGGATTTATTTATTTTCTAACTTGTCCTGTCCAACAGCTGGGCAGACAGATGAGAGCTGAAGGCCTCTTGTGTTGGACATATTTTACTTTAACAACAGGGGTTATTAATCTTCAGACAAACCAGAGGAATGTCTGAATAAACCCCTTTTGGAATCCAGGACAAACTTTATTAAATTCAATCATATTTGAAAATCTTTGATGTTGGACCGGACGGAAAAGGAAAGGAGGGAAGAAGAGAGAGGGATGTTAGAGAGAGAGAGGGGATAGGAGGGTGATAATAGGAGCGGGGGGGGTAGAACCATGAAGCAGCCTAAAGCAACAAGGTTACTGATTGTTTATCATTACAGTGAGGTTCAAGTGTAATACACATCTCAAAGGGCGGGGCCTGTCCACACACATTCAGATGTTATAAACACACCTGTTAACTGCAGAAATGTCCACATGTCAACATGCACACAATACAGATATTGTTCACACACGCATACTTATGCCTTTAAACCAACTAGTGTGAAATATTTCATTCAATCACACAAACTATTAGTGTAAAGGTGAGCTAACACCTGTGCTCAGGTGAGTGTTTATGTTCTTCTAAATGGATGGTGGAATGTGAAAAGAAGGAGGGAGGGTGACCAGCCACCCCCACACCCAGACCCCCGCCGCAGCAGCAGCAGCAGCAGCGGCAGCCAGAACCCCCCAACGATACATGGCAGCAGGCAGAGAACAACCCCCCCCTCTGTTTCAACAGTCCCGCCCACAACTCAGACTTGTCTTTCTAATGAGCTACTGCTGCTGTGCATAGAATATTTTTTCTAAAAATCACAGGCTTTATGTTTCGAGCTAAAAACTTTATAACCACAATTAAAAGATCACTGTGATCAACATTACAATGGAAAGAAATATGGCTGGAGGTGGACTTTAACCTTTGTCTTTTCTGTCAACCACCAGCATGTTGATGAAAGGCGCTCTAATAAAGTGACTGATTGATTGAAAATGAGGGATAACAAAGTAGAAGGCAAAAGGCGTTTGTCTTCTGCAATGAGATAGTTTTTAGGTTTTTATTTAAACTGCTAAAGATAGAAAACCTCCTTGTAATTTAAAAAAGAATGCGTTCCAAAAGCTATCGAGCTCTGTAGCTTTTCTAGTATTGAATTTGAAAGAAAAAAAGGGGGATGGAGGAAATCATCTTCTTCTGCAACTTGGCTACAAAAAGTTAATAGCTTTCTTTAAAATTGCTTTAAATGACTTTAAAAACTCTTAAAAGTTGCTAAATGCCATTGTGTTGATGTAGCTTATGTCCCTGACCTCAAAACCTGTCTTTCACCATGGTGGTAGAACTGTTTTCACCTCCATTCCATGAAGCAATAAGCACTGCTTTTTGAGAAACTACCCTCATGGCTGTTAAGCAGCTGGATAAGTTTGACCACTCTATCCATATTTTCAGGCTATACACTTTAGCTACAAATCTTGCATTGTATTTATCATTGCCTTCAAAGTCGCTCTTACCCCCCTACCACTGGTTTCTTGTCCTTCATGAGCGTATTTAGGGTGAAAGTGTTTCCTTTTAACGACTAGATTTCCTCACCCTTGGCTTCAGTCCATTACTTTGAGTTAACTGAGTCCATAGCCTCCTCAAACATGCGTACTCTGTGGGTATAACCTATGCTAATGTGAATCTCATATATGTCAGCATTGCCAGTTACAGAACCTCTTAATTAACTGAATAGGTTTTCTCCTCTCTTTGGTGGGATGCATCCTGCTGATTCATCACTTATGACACTTGACTGTTTTTGGCTATTCCCATCAGATGTGTCACACTGTGGGTTTTTGTCTCTTATTATAGACTCCTGAATCTCTTTTTTTACTCATGTCAGTTTGGCGTGTGACTCTTTCAGCTTTAGGCTGCATTACTCTGTCTTGTGTCACTTGGTTTTCTCTAATCTGTCTGTGTTTGCATTTCCACTCTTGTCTTGCCCAAACATATGGAAAGTCCGTTTCCCAACATTCTGTCAGGATAATAAACCAAACAGGCAGGGCTGTTCTCATCATAACGACACAAAATCTTTGGCTACATGTAGAATCCAGCAGTAATGACCACTGGTCTCGTGTGTGTACTTGTGTTTGTGTGAATTTTCAGCTCCTACAGATGTCCAGCTTCTGCCTCATGCAGAGCTGTCTGAGGCTTCTCCCTTTACTGGGTTTGAGGCTCCTAGAAACCGCTGCTCCAGTGATGGCTGGATTCTTTGGGTGGAATCCGTACCTCAGTGCCTCTGCTAACTGACCCGACCTAGAAGGTTGTTGAAGCCTGGTTTTGACCCTTGTGGATTATGATTCCTCTTTTTTTCCTGGGTTTTGCTCATAGTTGTGTCTTCATTGCCTTAGTCACAACAACTGCCCTTACGGGTGGATACTGGCTGTCTTCGGGTGAAAAACGGGCAAACCTGTACGGCATATGCAGGTGGTCTGAACAAGATGTCAGGATCACAGACTGCTCCTGAGTCCATTTGGCAAAAATGTCCGTGCACTTTATTGTTCTACAGGCGACAGGTCGTTGCAAACACTAAAACAAGTCACCAGAGTAACTAAGGATGAAGTGGGCTCTGCACTGTTTAAGTGCTGTTTAAGTGATAAGGCCATGCCCCTTGCACACAGCCTGATTGTTGGAAAGGAGGAAGTCAAGGGAACTAGAAACACCTGTGCTCCTCTTACAATGCGGCCCCTCTTGTCTACCACTCTCCACAGACTCAGACAACCCAAAAACCCACAGCACCTGTACAGGTCAACCCCTGTATGGGGGCAATGTGACTAAGGCCTTAGTTACTGTTTGGTTTTCTCTTTGTTAGCTGTTTTTCAATAGTTTTCCATTTAAATAGTTGTACATTTTGGGGTTATACCTCTATTAATATTTTCACTGCTCTGAAAAGTCTGAGAAGAAGTTATGTTAATTCATTTAAAGAATTGTCATGCGTGGTTTTGTCCCAGTCATTTCAGTTCAAAAGTTGTTTTTTTGTGTGTGTCACTCCATGCAGCAATCACCCAATTAAACGGGCTACGCTGCCATTAAACCCCTCCCGGTTTCAACATTTTCCTCGTTATCTATTTCTCCCTCTTCCCCAGATAAGTGACAGAGCATAGACCTTGACTTTGAAAACAGAGACCAACATTTTGGCACCTTTGATAAGTCTGGCTTTTTATCAGTCAGCAGTAGGTAGGGGTCTTCCCTACTGCCTTATGAAATCATCTGTTTTATACTGAGGCAGCTATTTGAAGAGCATAAGTCCATGGATAGCTAACTGACAATAGGCATACACCTTCACATCTCCAAAAGTGCATCCAAACCTCTCTGTTTTAGTGAGGTGAATATGCAGCTGATCTCGTGTTTATTTCTGTTTTTCCTTAATCAGCTTTGAGCAACTGCATGTGAACTCTGTGCTACTGTCACATGTGATGCACTTTACCTTTCCAAAAGGGTAACATCTACTTGAAGTGTGCGAGTTATATAACTTGGCGTGCATATGGATGTTAAAGTTAGTCCCGTCTTGTGGGTTCATGCGTACAGTCACCTTGTTCAAAGATGACTGTTACTCCCAAAGTGGAGGCTGACTTTACAGAAAGTCTTCTGGATATATCATGGGAAAACCCCACACCTCTCTGCGTAGCTTTGCTTTACTGTCCTGCAGCGTTAGGAAAACTTCAGCATTCCCCTTCCCTGAGCGACACCTTTGCATTTGGCCGCACCTGCTAACTCCACACAGTGCATCCACTGCTTAAAGGTTGCATTGGAGCTCTTGAATTTTGCAGAGGCTTAAGCATTGTGTGATGCAGCTCCAATATTGATCATCAAGCCTCTCTTTTAAATGTTGCACATTGGATGGTGCTAATTTCAATGTCTGTGACCTCGGTCCTAAAGGTGTAGTTGGCTGTCGCAGCTCCAGATCAGTTGATGCTTTTATCTGGGATTTTTCTCACTCCGTTTAGTTTGTCTTTGTCCAAGCAGTGTCATTAAATGAGTTACCTTTGTTACCAAAAACTCAACAAAGTAAAATAATAAGAAAAGTGAAAAGGAGGTTTGTTCCATCAATATTATGATGAAATTAACTACATAGAAAAGGTTTAAAATGCTCTTTCAAGATGAAGATATGAGGCTTAACGTTGGGGTTTTACATATTACTAGTGCAGTCATCACAACAGTGGACGTGCACTAGTGTAGGATTTATTGTGCATGTTAAGCACCTCTATCACAAAGCCCAAAGACAGCATCTTCTGCATTCAGAACAAAAATAGTTTTTCCTCTTTATTATTTTTTACACCTATTTATGCTTCGTCTTTGTTTTCTTTGTCCTACAGTACATAGGAACATAGGTCACCAAAGTCAATTTCCCTGTATGTGCACTCCTACTTGGCCGATGAAGCCCTCTGATTCTGATTCTATAAATGTGACATCTCCTCGCAGATACAGTACTACAGCAACATGCTGCACCAAAATATGGACACTGTTGACAATCTAGTCACAGTTATTGTTCATTGGTTTAATAAAAGTGTAGATGTTGCTGTATAAAACACAATTTAAAGTATAGTTAAAGCAAATCATAGAAATACCTGCAGAGATTTTACCTCTAATTGGGGATGGAATCCAATGAGAACAGTGTGGGTCCTGTGTGTGAAGGAGTAAAGATGCAATCTCTCTGAGAAAGAATCTCGTAAATTTACGAGATAAAAACTCGTAAATTTACGAAAAAGTCATAGATTAACGAGGAAAAAACACCAAAGTTGTCTGTTTATCGGAGCCTTGCTTGAAGATGAAAGATGTGGAGCATTTTATGAAGTTTTTTTTTCGAATAGCTTTCAAAAACAAGGAAATTCTGAACCTATTGATGACTCAGAATCAGAACATTGTGAGTGTAGCCGGATTTCTGGGGTTCGGTGTTGGTATTTTCCCGTCATGTGACCTAGTTAGCCATGTAATCGACTTATGTACATGTTAAACTGATGCATTCAAAGACCCATTCCAATGAAAAATGTCTCATGATGATGAACATGTGTAAAGAAAATTAGTGTTAAAATAGATTTCTTGGTAGTCCTCATTGAAATACTTGTGAATCAGGAGCAGACGAAAAAATGCAGTTGGAAAAAGCTTGTGGGTGTGACATAGAACCTACAAAGGCAAATCACAGGCTCCCTGCTCCACTCCGGTCTGATGCATCCACTTTCAGACAAATGAACGTCTTTGTTTTCCTCATCTGAGCTGGAATCTGGATCTAAACTGTACACCTGGATAGCTATGGCTCACCGCTTTTGTAGCACTGCTAATGTTAGCTTGGCGTTGGGAGTGTCGGTAAGCAAGAAATAGAGCATGTAAACAACGGGCTGATGGGAAGTAGGGGCGGGTTTACTACAAACCAGTGGTCCCACAACTCAGAGGCAAATCTCTAAGGAATTACTGCTGCTCTGCAAAAACTGTCCCAGAAAACAAAAAAGATTTTTTTGCTGCAAAAAGTCTCACTTTTAAGTATCCATTAAGGTTTCTTATTTGTTCTATTTTTAAACGCATCGATTGTGAATTTTCTCTGGACTTTATTGGAAATTCAGTTGCATTAAAACAAAAAATTCTGTCTCTTTAACTGTGATCTAAGACAGTTTGATATTCATTCAGTGCCTCAGACAGATTGTATTGTTTTTTTTAACGCTGGATGATCGAAATGCTGCTTTTTGTCGCTCTAGAATACATATAGGAGATCAGGTGAAGAGATGAGAACATGCCATTTCAAGCCGGACACATCAGTTCAAACATGAAATGGTTTTCGGAGGAGAGTGAAGTGATCTGACTAATCGTATTCATGGTGAAACCGACTAAGCAGCACTCCTTGACGGACGGGCGGTCGTGCGTCCTCCCCACCCTGCTGACTGCTGCCAGTCAAGCCAATTAAAGCAGGGTACGCTTGCAGGAGCGGAAATTGAAGTGAAGTTTGTTTAGATTGAAAATGCCCCCTCCAATTAAGTCCTACTTCACAAGCATTGGAGTTCATTATTTCACATTCCCATCAGTCTGCTTCTTCATCAACAGATGCAAGACGAGTGTTGTGGCAAACCCCTTGAATTTTATTAGAGGGTCTCTTGTGTAGTTTCAAGAGCCAAAAACCTGCAGGGTATGAGTGGAAGTTTGTTCAGTCTACTTAATATTTTAGGTTATTTTATAATTTTAATAAACTCCAGTATGCAGTTTTTGTTTTAGTCACTTTCTGATATACCTTATGCAGTTGTACTGAGACATTTTTATTCTATTAAAACTGAATAAAAACAGAAGTGGCAGAAAATTATGTGAGATTGCATAGTGTGAACTCCCATGAATCAAAGAGACTGAGAAAATACAGGAAAGATACGATAATTGTGAAAGTCACATTTAGAACAGTAGCTCATGCAGGGAGCTCTACAGTATGTCACTTAGAGACTTATGTAGGTCAACTGCTGAAGTATGGGAGGTCATTTCCGCCCCCAGCAATTGTTTAACACAATAAGTCTTTTCAACAACGTTAGGAAACTCTTTTTCAAGAAGCAATACTTCTGAAATCAAGTTGGAGTCACTTTGCTCTTAAAATAAATATGTGTTCTTGCAGTAAACTCCTTTGTTGGATCCAGAGTTTAGACCAACTTTCACGTAAGCCTCAATAAAAAGGAAATCTTGAAGAAAAACTGTTTTTTTAAAGGGCAATTTTAAAGCTGGTTGATTTCACAGTGGATGTTGGACACCAACAAAAGTTTTTCTTATTACAAATATGAGTTTGACATTTATACTTAAAACAATATTACTACAGCGATTCATAAACTATACTCTACAGTGCAACTAAGACAAATGTACTTTAGGTAAAGATATGAAAAAGAGCTTTTATCTGTTTGCAGAGGTTCTAGTTTTGCTAAAACCTGTCAACAGTACGATCCAATCTAACGATTAAGTCAGCTTCCATTTTTTCAACTGAAAAAAGCCAAAACATAACCAGGTCTTAAGCCTTAGTCCCATGCACCATGGGGGAAAAGGGGAAAGGGCCCCCACATCTTATGCTACGTTCACACCAGGCTGGGAAATGTTAGGTCAAGCGACTGCTTCCAATGAAAAGTCTATATAGGTGCGCCCATATGCGCCTTTTGGGTTTCCACGTTCGAAACTCTTGCTTTTGCACGCCACTACTCAGGTTTTTGAATACAGTTTTGGGCTTTAGGTACAAAAGCCGCAGCAACTGAACGTCCGTTGAAAGTTAAACAAGTTAAACTTTGACCAATCAGAGACTTGGATTTGGTAGGGGCGTATTAGGGGCAACTTTTTGCAAGGGGCAACCATACAGCTTCTCTCTACCCCTGCATATAGCCCCTCAAACAGAGATAAAGAAAAATAGCATCTTTTCATTCGGACGTCACTCTCAATTGATGACGTAATCCATCGTCGTCAGTTGTCCGTGTTGGCGCGTAGCTGCCAGCACTCGGAAAATGCCCAGCAACACAAGCTTGTAAAATAAATAAATAAATAAAAAGCCTGGAGCAAGATTTGTGCGATTCGCACCACTTTGACATTTCACACCAGCCCTCCTCCAACTGGGAGTACAGCTAGGATCAGGTAGTGACAGACCTGTGTGAACAGCGTATGCCATAAGCGCATACAAGAATGTCTTTTTCTGTCATTATTGAATGCCCCACCCATGCCCAATGTGGATGAAGCTTTAAGGAGAGTGCAGCTGTGTCTTGTAGTTCACCTAAGTACAGTCACCTAAAAAAACTTCATGAAAATGGAACGTATGATTGTTGTGTGTGTGGTAAGTATATGAAATAGTATTTGCAAGGTTAATGCACGGGTGATGCTCCATAGGTTATCCTGTTGCATGGAGCCCTTAGGGCACACTAGTTATTAGTAGGCAGGACTTGTGGAGGTGCTATGCAAGTGCCCAGAGGACAATCAAAGGATGTCCACACAGAGTACACTGTGATTGTCTCAATCCCCCATTTCTAATCATCTGGATTGCCGGCCCTGTAAAAGCAGATGAAATTGAGATGTTGCCCCGTTGGTTGTATTTGTGGTCCACCTGCATCTTTTAAAGCATGAGGCCATTGCATATTCTGGGGAAAGAAAGCTGTCAGGTTTATCCTTCCACAGCAACTGTATTCACCAGTTCACTGCAAGCAAGTGGTTTTATTTTAGGAATCCGTAGGCCGTTAGATAACACTGAGCCCTACAATGCACTCACACACCAAGAATATACCATTGGATGGATGTTGTAATGTCAATTCATGGCTTTAACTTTATAATTTTACTGTTATAATCAACATCAGGTGTGCAAACTCCTGAAGACCCACTAAGATAAAACATTTGCAATGCATCCACTTGCAGACAATTGTTCGTCTTTTCCTCCTCTGAGCTGACATCTGCCTCAAAACTGTACGGATGGACAGCTCTGATATTGCTCACCATTTTTGTTGCTCCAGTAACTAATATTACCTTGGGGTTGTGAGGGGCTGTAAGCTAGCAGGAGAGTAAGTGTTCATGTTTATCAGCAGAGGCTTACTCGCAACTCAGAAGTGAATTTTTGATGAAATCCTGACGCTCTGCAGAAACTATGTCCCAGAAAACGACACATTTCTTTTTGATTTTGCTAATAACAGCATAATCATAATTAAAAGACCTCAGGGAACGCTTTAAACACAGATTGAACAATAATAGGGGTGTGACTTTAAATATTTTTCTACTATTTTATTATTAAACAGAAAGGGAAAGAGCAAGTGCGTCCCTTTGTGGGATTAGATAAACTCCACTTTTGCTATGGCTATGCAGCAAAATCCAGGTATTACTTGTTCAACTTGTTAGTGGGCCATAAAGGGCCCATAAGGTGGAAAAAGACTAAATAAATGCAATTAGTTTTGAGAGGAACATGAGGGTTATATATTTGGAAAATATGTGTACAGACAGGAAACAGGGAAAAGAACAGAAGTGTATTGTTTTTGCATCAGTCGAGGTCTTTCAGTGAAAGTCACTGAACATAAATGTGGGATCTGTCACTCAAGTTAGACTCTAATAAAAGCAGTGGGGGGGGGGGGATTTCAGTGTTGGCTTCTGAGGTAAAAGGCTGCAGCTCTTCATCATCTACTTCCATTCATGGAGTAATCACATAAGACACAATTTTGCCTTTTCTCTTTTAAATATATGTTTTTGTATATGTTTTACTGGAAATACCTTTTATTTGTTTAATCTTTTACTGTAATGGCATCACCTGATGTAGAATATATAAGATGCTTTGATTTTGTAGGCTGATGTTATGCTGTAGTGATGGTAATGCAGACAGTGCTCCTTCATCTAAAATAGTCCCATCCTTTTGACTGTTTTCTTTGCCTTTCTCGATAAATGTCTCACTTGTCTATTTTTTGTTCTGTTTTGTTGAAACCAATGACGTCTTTGTAGAATTTGCCTCTAACAGGCTGCTGCTCTGTGCTCTGTGCAGAAGTCAAAGGAGCGCCATGCAGAAGCCAGCTCTGCTCCGTGTTCTGGGTGGAGGTTTGAGCTCATGGACCACAAATTTAGACAAATCAAAAATAATCACTGCATTTTCTAATCAAATTACTTAGGGACTCATTTCAGTTCAGGCATTCTATTTTAACAACCTCGCCGCCCCCAAACTAATGACCCACAATGAGACCAAAACAAGGAACGGAAACAACTGTGAAAAGCCAAACTGCAAACAGGGAAATTTGAGTGCCCATTTAATGGAATTTTGCCAGAGGTTAAGTGTATCGAAATGTCATCTCATCTTACAATGCAGCTCCACCGTCTGTGTCCTGAAAGTCACAGTAGGAACAATGCTGAGGCTCTGAATACAGGAGAGTCAAAGGTTTGTTGTAGCTCTTTTTCTCTGGTGTGGCTGTTCTCAATTTCAGGAATTCACTATCTTCTTCTGAGGCTGGAAATACGTTAATCTAGCTTTTAAATGGGTTGCTGCAGGCATCATGTTTGTTAAAGGCAACCTGCAGGCTGAATAAACACCGTAAACCTCAATGCTTAGAGTCCCTCTGCGTTTGCTGCTGTTTATGATACTGCTATCACTCAGTTCTGATGACCTGCATATCTTTTTTCCAGTGTGAGATCGTGCAAGAACACAAAGTACCAAAGGACTCTTATTACACAGGGGGCCACTTTGGAATATGCAGCCTTAGAAATATTGTTTAAATTACTCTCAGCTCCAGCAGTATGATTCATTCATGACTAACAGTCAACAAATAGAGAATAATATCAGCAATGTTCCTGCACTCATATAATTGAAGAGGCTGTTATAAAAGTATACTGTTTCTATTCTGGGAAATGTGTTTGTAGGCAGCATTTCCTGATATTAAAGATGAAAAGAATATTAAAGCTTTGCTCTTTCTGGCTAAAACTGTGTTTGTTTTCTGTCAGTTCTGCAGCTGGCCCGGAACGCACCAGCTTTTTATGGTCAACGTGCAGAAGAAATCAGAGACTTGATCACCTTGAGTCTAGTTAAAATATGTGTTCAATGAAAGACGACTCTCCGAAAAAACAGAATGAAATATCAACAGAGACTTGAATGGTCTTCAACATTAGACATATTGAGGAGAATTGACTGACCTGCAATCTTATTAAACCACTAGCCAGTGTGACGACACTAGTAAATGACTTACTTCTGTCTCCAATGACATGAAGTTAATTCAGCGGACATTTTTTTGTCACTCAGACGTCGCCATAATGGCCAATCCGGAGTGAGCTTGATGGACGTCCACACTCCTTCCATTGAAAGCGGGCTTAGGAGAATCTGTCGATCAAACATTTTGAACGTAAAGGCCCGTACACACCGGGACGAATATTCACCAGGCGTTATTCACCAGGCGTTTTTCGCCACGTCTTTTGTGTTCACACCCAGGCAATTTTCGCTGACGATGAGCCGAGCCAACATGCAATTTCATTCCCTGACATTAGATGGCGCTGAATGTAAATCAGAAATATTCCTGTACTCAAGGTGGTTTTCACTCAGAAGAAGAGAGCCAGTATTTACGCGCTTGTCAGAATCAAACAAAGAAAACATGAATATTTCCAGCACCAGTAGCTCCAGCTCCAGTTCCAATGATGAAGAAATTATTGTTCTGTTGATGATGAAAGACGCCGGAAAAGACGCCGATTTTGGGTACATCCCATAGTTACGAGACGAGAAGAACATGGTGAGTTTTATGGACTGGTACAAGAGCTGAAAATGTATCATGAGCGTTTTCGGGGATATTTTAGAATGTCCGTCATTATTTCTTTGCAGCAGTGTAGACGCTACTTGGCGTCTATCTTCTTTGCTGGTATGTGTGCTCAGAAAGGCAGTGTTGTGTTTGAGCGCCCCCAAGTTGTGTTTTACTGTAACTTCAGAAGCTCCAGACACGTGTGCAAAAGCGCCATTCTCATTGGTCGAATAGATTTTGACGCGAGGCGTCAAAAAAAAAAACGAACCCGAGGCGTTTTTTTTTTTTGACGCTTTGACGCGTGGCGTTTTTTCGCGTCGGTGTGCACACTCACATTGGTGCCCTTTGATTAGTCACGAAAATCGCCGGCGAATTTCGTCCCGGTGTGTACGGGCCTTGAGATGTGTGACCACTTACTTTTATTGAGCCATCTGATAAGCCCTTTTATAACTGAAATAAATTGCACTACAAATAAAACATTGCTAAAAAAAATAGGATTAGCACGATGTTTAAAAATAAGTATGTTGTGCCCCAGTCTGTTTTTTAGGAGACAATCAGACTCAGCAACATAAAGAAAAAACGACTTTCACGTTTAACAACATTTAATGAAGGATACAAAAATTAAGGTTATACAGATAATTAGTTTCCCATCAGCGCACTGGACCGAACCAATGTCTCGGAGTGATGCAAATTTCTCCTTCTTGTTCTCTCAAGAGGCTAGCTACGCCCCTTAGGACGTCCCCCAGTGTGGATCAGTTGTTGATGTGTAAATGCAGGGTCATTGCACGTCTTTATCAGACGTGTAATGTGAGATGCAGAGAAGCATTAGGGAGGGGTCACTAATGCCTCATTTCCACTCAGCAGGCACGGTCGGGTCCAGCCCGCTTAGGTCCGCTTTAGACTGGTCCAGGAAATTCAGGTGAGCATTTCCACTCAAAGTTGGACTGTCACGGCACATGGGGGGGTGTAGACCGATTGCTATGCATCATTGTAGTGCGACTACAGCAAAAGATAAGCTACCAACAATGCATCGGTGTTTGGTATCTATAAAGCATTTAATGTGTTTGAAAGTAGATTACGCACAAAACTTTTGCCGCTAGTTTGGCACTGTCTATTATTGTGACGACCTTCTGCCAATCAATGGGTTTCATCGTGTGACGACGGTAGCTCCGTCCATTCAATCTTTCTATGGACCTACAACCAACGGGGGCCCGAAACTGGGTCCATTTTTTAATGAAAATACTAAAAATACCATACCGGTCCGGATCAGACTGCACTGCACCGCTCAGTGGAAACGAGGCTTTAGTCCAGTTCTCATGCAGTCGATGTACTGAACAGAAAAACTGCCCATTCTACAAGTGTCCTGCCCCCACAAGAAATATACATGTTAATAGACACTGAAACCTGGAATGTGGGTGGTGCCTCTCCTGGTACTGTGACAGAGCAATGCTTCTTCCAAATGTACCCCGCCTCTGACAGCTGGGACAGACTCCATCCTCCCCACCCACACCACCACCTCCCACAGCGATTCGAGACAATATGGAATAAAGAGAGCAGACAATGGACGCAAAAACCACTGAGAATTCAAGTATTCAGAGGATTTTCGGAGAGACCTTAAAGGCTTTAGGACCATCTGCACTCTAAAGCATTCTCCTGCTTACATTTATGGACAACTTTCTTTCAGTGTTTCTCACTGATGCATGAAAAAAAAGTTTCTTCTCATGGAACAGGAAGTTTGCACACAAGCTTGAAGACAAGCACACTGTATGAAATATGAATCAAGAGATGATACATCTATGAAGGTTTTGTCTTGAGAAAAATGTCTCCTTCTTGACAGATTTGACTCGTTGTGAATACCTGGGGAATGAGTGTGGGCTTTGCTTCCTCAGCTTTCTTCCACTTTGTGTCTTAGTAAATGAAATTGGTGTTGTAGCTGCAGGAGGAGCCTACACATATCCCAGCGTAGCTCTGAATTTTTCATCAAGCTTTGCCGCCTTAGCATGCAGCCTCTACTAAGCAGCTTTCAGCAGAGAGAATTTCAGTTTTGCTCACTGTGATTTATTAGTGCTAATGCAGAATCTGTTTGTGTTGACTCATCAGGGCCAAATGATCACAAAAATATATTAAGGAAACTTGTACATTTGCTTAAAACACATCAAACTTTTTAGGATATTTTTCTAAAATGGATTTGTCTCATTAATCACTAAAGCCATTCCATCTTTTTAACTTTTTTTCTAACAAACTAAAACTTGGCTTTTTAAAAACATTTATTTAGATGTTTGCATATTGTAAATTTTGGAATCATGACCTAATATTTTAGCCATACATGCTAAAACCATATGATTATATGAGTTAGTTATTTCTCTTTCACACATTGAAATCAACTACTTCACAAATGAATATTTGTTAAGATTTGCAAGTGTGCCAGAGAAAATGCCAAATTCACGATTTAAATGTCTGCAGAATAGCTTTAATTCTGTCACAGTGGTGTTTGTTGACAGGCTGTGGGTCTGCTGTCATTCACAATGCCTCTGTGAACACCCCATGGCGTCAGACTTCAAAGCTCACTTCAAAGGTAGTCTGACACAGCGAGAAATATCTTTCCAGCCCTATGTCAGCTCTGTAAAGGGGTGCATCGCCGTAGAAGTACCAAAAAAAGAACTATTTTTCCCTTATTTTACATATATTTCATAGAAACCTCAGTCATCTTGGTTTAGAGTTGGTCCAGGACAGCTTCAATGTATATTCAAACAGTTGGAACGTTTCTTTGTGGAACCAATAGAAAATACAGTTTTCCATTTTGGAAAGAAATTTCCTTTTAAATGTGGTCATAAATAAATGAATGAATCCATGAAGATATTTATGTGCATACACAACGATCTGACTCAAAACCAAAGACTAAAAAATAGTATTTTAAAAATGAGAAAAAAAGACCAAAAAACCCCATAATCACCTGTTCTATTCCTTAATCTGAGAGTTATCAGTCCCGTATAAGACTGTGTTTTTTCCATGATCTGACATTGCAGAACTAATACCAGTAGACTTGACAAATGTCGTTTATTTAAAGGGGTACCATATTTCTTACAGTATAAGTTGTATTTTTTTGCAAAATGTAGCCAGGAGTTTGCCCTATGCTCTGGAGCAACTTATTTGTGTGGTTTTTTTTTTTAAAATTGTCTTATCTAATTGCTTTTTTCCAACGAACACACTTTGGCGTTTGTTTCCCACTAACAACCACTAGAGGGCAGTGTAGATGCGTGTATCAGTATTTGCAACGCTGAAGAAGAAGAACCGTCCAAAAAAAAAAAACATGGAGGAGAAGCTGTTTGTTCTCTTCCAGGGGGGTATTCCAGGAAGCATGTTTAAACTAGCCTGACTTTAACCCTGAACTCTGGCTGAAATCCTCCTGAACTTGCTTACTCTGGGTATGTCGGTTCCAGAAGACCGGATATGAGTTAGTGTAATTACGCTCCACTTGGTAACCCTGGGTTGATGCACGTGCACGTCAGGTACATAAAGACATTTCAATGGATCGCCGATTTCTGGAGTCACCATGGAAACGCGTGGAGAAAAAAAGAGACGCTACACTTCAGTGAGACGGAGTCTGAGATTTCAATGACGGCGTATGAAGATTATACGACCATCAATAAAGTAACACGACTGCATCATCAGCAAAAGAAAGAGTTTCTGCTTGGAGAAAAAGAACAGACAAAGTAAACGCACGAGTTGGCAAAATGTGATAAGTTTTATATATATATATATATATATATATATATATATATATATATATATATATATATATATAAAACTTATCACATTTTGCCAACTTAAATGAATTACTTGAATTGGTAACAAATAATTGAGTTAAATTTATTTAACTTAATTTCTTACGTCTATAAAACTTAATTAGTGTTTATCCAACTCAAATTTACATATTTATCTAATTAAATGTCACATTACTCCAATTCAAGTAAATGTTTTTCCATCTTAATTTATTATAATTCTTGAACTCTCATATGTCTAAGTTTGAGGCTGCAGATATTCTTATTTTTATAACAATAAAAAGAACAAAACAGTATTCACAAAGTGCAAACTTTCATAAAGCAATTTTCCAACATTTTCATTACAGAACTTGAGAGTAGTGTTGCTATATAAACTCTTCATCCTCTTCCTCCCTCTCACTCATGGTGCAGATACACAAGCATAGTGGGACAAAATAACTCTGCAAAACACAGTAAAACAGCTAAACAACTAAACATATTTAGTCAAAAAGCCCACACTTAAACCCAAATCTGTCCAGACAGGCAAAGGGAATGGTATCCCACAATCCCTTGTGGTGCCGACCTAACAGCAGCACCAAAGTTACACCTACTTAATTGAATTAATTTGAATGAAAGGAAAATAACTGTCTGATAACTATGTGTTATTTTTAAGGTGACTTAACAAAAAATGATTTTTAATGATCTCAACTGATGCAAATAATGAAGTTAGATCAAAGTAAAAAGTTTCTCTTTAAACATCCATATATGGTCTTATCAGCCTCTCATGGTGGAAAAAGTATTATCTGAGCTTCTTCATCCACTAAATCATCTTCAAATGGACACGCCATGCTGCTGCACCTCTCTGAAAACAAACTAAGCTTCAACTAAACCTGCTCCAGACCAGGGGGGTATTCCAGTTTGCATGTTTAAACTACACTGACTTTAACCCTGAACTCTGGCTGAAATCCTCCTGAACTTTCTTACTCTGGGTATGTCGGTTCCAAAAGACCGGATATGAGTTAGTGTAATTACACTCCACTTGGTAACCCTGGGTTAACCCACGTGCACGGCAGGTACATAAAGACATTCTCAATAGATCGCCGATTTCTGGAGTCACCATGGAAACGCGTGGAGAAAAAAAGAAAGAAAGCGCGACACTGGAGACGGAAGTGAGACAGAGTCTGAGATTTTAATGACGGCGTATGAAGATTATACGTCCAACAAAAAAGTAACACGGCTGCATCATCAAAAAAAAAGAATTTCTGCTTGGAGAAAATCAACAGACAAAGTAAACCCACGAGTTTCTGATATATATTGAACTCTCATATGTCTAAGTTTGAGCCGGTGAATATGCTAATTTTTATAACAATAAAAAAGACGGTAAAAAATGCACGGAGTGCAAAAATTAGTTAAAGAATTCCCCATCATTATACTTGCAATTTTGATGTGTAGGGGTGCTATAAAAACTCATCATCCTCTCCTTCACTCTCACTCATGGTGCTGAGACATAAGCACAGTAGGAGAAAATAACTCGACAAAACACGGCAAAACACAGTAAAACAGCTAAACAACTAAACATATTTAGTCAAAAAGCCACACTTCAACCCAAATCCGTCCAGACAGGCAAAGGGAATGATATCCCAGAATCCCTTGCGGTGCCGATCTAACAGCAGCACCAAAGTTACACCTACTTAATTGAATTCATTTGAATGAAAGTAAAATAATTGTCTGAAAACTACGTGTTATTTTTAAGGTGACTTAACAAAAAATGATGTATCTTAAATGAAGCAAATAATGAAGTTAGATCAAAGTAAACAAGTTTAATTTTCCAGCATCCATATATGGTCTTATCAGCCTCTCACGGTGGAAAAAGTATTATCTGAGCTTCTTCATCCACTAAATCATCTTCAAATGGACACGCCATGATGCTGCACCTCTCTGAAAACAAACTAAGCTTCAACTAAACCTGCTCCAGACCAGGTTATGTTCAGAGCAGGAGTTGCTATGGCAACTTGACATACCCTGAAACATACCTCCATTTCTGGAACTGAAAGCTGAGGTTATCCACTTCCTTAGCCTCAAACTTATCGTGGGAGCTAGCATAACCTGCTTTCTGGAACACCCCCCCCTGATTTTTTTTATATTTTTTGTTGTTCCATTGAGACATTAATATTATTGTTTGTATTTTTTCCTTCCTGGGACGAATGCGAAACAGCAATTCATTAAACTGGCTTACAGAAACACAGAAGTATCAAAAAAAGCTCAGATCACCATAAAAAAAGACTAAATGAAATCATGAAGCTCTTCAAAATAAATCAATCTGATCTCTCGACATCATCCTCGTCTTTCATGCATTGTGAATGAGATATACAGTCAATGCTTCCATGTGGCGATCAGGTTAAGAACTTGACGGATGTTTCACCCACAAACATCATTTCTTTTGCTTTACTTATTCAGATTTGTTACATTGTTTCTTTTATTATTAAGGAACAGAGAAAGTGACATCTATTTTTTCTTCCAAAAACAACATTCACCATCTGTCAAGTCTTTCTAGCCCAGGGCCTATATTCCCAGCAGAAGTGTCAGGCCGGAGCTTGTCCTTAGACACGTGTTATCTTTCGTACATGAATGTAATATCCTGAGGCTTGTGCATTCATATTTTGGTTGAATTTTCACACTCTCATCTGTCCCTCTGATATATTTCCATTTGCCTCCCCCAGGACTTTACTAATGTTGGAACCTTGATGGTTTGGGTCGGAAACAATCCTCTTTTCTACTCCACTCTGGAGTCCACTATGGAGCTTTACACTTAACAGGATTGCAGGGAGAGTGGCGCCTGGAGTCACAAGCGTCTGTGTTCTGACCAGTGCTGGCAGTTTACCGGCATGCGCACAGAATTTTCATTTTGTGTCAGAAAGATTACGATCTTTTGAAATGACGTTGGCTCAAAACCATTTTGTGGAAAGCGTTAGCATATAAATGGAAAAAAAAGATTAAATCACCAACAACAAAAGAGTTCATTGTCTGCGGCTAGTAGTTGATGCTAGGACATGCGCAAGAGGGAAAGGTGCTTTTTGTGAACAAAGTGGGCTTTGCCATAGAAGACAAGGTTTTACAATGAAACAGAACAAAATAATAGAGTAACAGATAAATGTCTATTATGTTCTAAAAACTATGCCAATTTCCAAATAAAATGTTCTGAATGGAAAAATTCCTGCCCTAAAGTGGGTGTTACTGTGGCACGCGCCATCCATCTACACATTCACTGGACACTGAATCGACCTGATAAGGAAGCGCAAAACAACAAGATTCTTCTTCAAATGAGCAGTTGTGGGACGTGTGGCTGCAGGTTCAAACCGCTGACGTTTGTTCCTGCAAAGAACTCAAAAGACTCCATGACTTTGTCCCAACGCAGGACAGCAGTTGGTGTAATACAGTGAGTGGCTGCTGGTTGGAAAACTGACCTGCAGAGGACCTCAGCGGCTGGCGCCAGATCTGGTTCCAGAGGAGGGTAGCTGTTCAGTGGGGGGGAGGGGGGGTTCTCTTTTGATATTTTTAAGAGCATTCATGTGAACTCTCACAGCAGACACTCAAACCTTAAATGTAAATAAAAAAACATAAAAATTGTGATGAACTGTCAACATAGTAGCATGCAGCATCAGTGGATAGTAAACATTCTATTGAGGTTCTGTTTGGGTTCATGGTCAACAGAAACTGCCTTTCTTTCCAGAGAAATATTGCGATGGATAATGTTTGAGGCACACTGGCTCAAGGTCATCTGGACCTGGTGAGTGAATGGGACTGGACTCACTGAAACAGCAGAGTAGAGAGGTGGAGCTGAAATGCTGGTGGCTGACAGCTACACTTGCCTTCCTGATGCTGAAGAAGTTTCATTCAACTTCTGCATTCTTTTTTTTATTTAATCTGTTTTTGTAGTCGAGATGCAATGGGCATTTTTGGGGGGCAATTTTAGGACACAGTAGGATTTAGAAACTATACGGTGAGCTTTAGGAGGTGAGCTGGGCAGCGCTGGGCCTGGTTAACACCGAAGGCAAAAGTGAATGAATAGTTTACGGTTAGTGCCAATTTACCAGGAAACATACAGTAGCCCTTCCATGGGCTTAAACAACTGAAACAGAACGAAGGACAATTCTTACCTAAGCACAAAGGTGACATTAATAACAACAGAAACAACAAATCTTTCCAATCTTTACATTTCCACATTTCTAACCCATCTCAGCCTCCAGCTTACATTTGTGTATGTCCTAGATAATTTATCTGCTTGTTTTTATCTAACATTCCGACTTTAAACATTTTTTTGAATGCAACTGTGCTTGTAGTTTCTTGCAATGTCGGGTCCAGTGAGTTCCATAGATTGACTCCATAAACTGATATGTGTGTCTGTCTCAATGTATAATTTCAAAGACTTTGAAATTATATATTCTCCTGTTGCTTTCATCTTCTGAAACAAACAAAAAATAATTAATTAAATTGTCATGTTGTTGTCATTTAAGTTATTATAAAAAAAAGAGGAATTCTAAATTATTTTTTACCAACTTACAAAGACGCATGTATACTTACGTATATAGCGCTTTTCTACCTTCCTTAAAGGCCCAAAACGCTGTACAGTCACAGACCCACTCACCCATTCACTCACCCATTCACTCACCCATTCACTCACCCATTCACTCACCCATTCACTCACCCATTCACTCACCCATTCACTCACCCATTCACTCACCCATTCACTCACCCATTCACTCACTGATGGCAGCTCAGCTGCTGAACACTGGCGCCAACCGGAGTCAATGTGGAGTTCAGTGTCTTGCTCAAGGACACTTTGACACGTGGGCCGACATGGTGGGAATCGAGCCTGCAATCTTCCGATCAGGACCCTACAGCTGCACCATGGTATCTTCCAACCCATAAGTATATAGCCAACCGTTAAGTAGTTTCCCACATATTTAAAAAATAATAATAATAAAATAACCTACCTGTAAAAACAAAAACAAAAGCAGAAATACTCTTTGGATAAGAAGCTTTAAAACAAAAACATTTTGAGAGCTAAACATTTTTATTAAAAGTTGTTATTTCCTAAGAAATAAACCACTTCAGACTTAAAATAGTCATTTTTGATTGCTTTGTTCTGGTTTGTAAGAACACAAAATGAAAAATAGACAGTTAAAAATTAGAACAAAATGAGGATGAATATTGAATTTTTGGATGAACATGTTATCAATAAATAAACAACAATAACATATTTAATAACTAAAAGTGAATGTGTACTCTTAAACTGGATAATGCTGCTTAATGCCATCAAAAAAATTCAATGTGTGCTGCTGCCAGAGAATGGCAGCACGGTGAGTCACACACACAGTTTCACCTTTGCTTCCTAGAAAGCATTTGAAGTAGCAGAGCAGCGTGATATTTATTGATGTTTGGAGCACCTGCATGTACCTCCCCTTGATGGACAGATTCTTCATCTGCTTATACTTTTCCCATCTCTTCAGATCCTTGTATCTTCATGCACGTGTGTGTATGGACTGGTTAAAAGCTGTCACCAGAGGCTGCGCCTGAGACACCGTTGCCATGGCTACACCATCTCTAAGTAGATGACAGGCATGAAAGGCATGTTAAAATATTGAACGCTTCTGTAAGGGCAGAGGAACACATGCAAGTTCACTCTTAAACAACTGCTCAGGACTGTGTGTTTGCAAAACAAAACAAAAAAACATTTATTTTCAACGTTGCTGAGGTGACCTGTGCAGCTCCTCGTTTTTGATTAAGAATAACAATATGAGAAGTAAATTCACCCACCTTTACTGGTCTATCCATCCCCTCTATTGACACTGTTCCACCGCTGGAAGGATGAGGGAATGTTGGAGGATGATTGTTGGCAAGGAATACTTTTATCTGAAAAAGTCCAAATTCATATAATTAAGTCTCAAAGGACATTCCAGTCAACCACTATGGTTTGCCTCAGAATAATAGAACAAAATGTTAAACTTCTAAGGGAAAATGGAACAACTCCTGGAAACGACTGAATGTTTCGTGATGACGGTTTTCTTTGTTTTCTTTGCTTGTTCATTACCATTTCCTCTGCGCTTTACCAACATGGCAAAATATAAAAACGTGATGAGTCATGTAGCCACTGATTTGGTTGGATGAGGTTCTATTACAGAGCCCAGAGCATGTTGTAAGCATCAAACAAACACAGTCAGGATGGTGAGACATCCTGGTCACGTATGACTAAGGCACGGCATCCTGAAGCTTTCCTCTCCACAACATCCCTGTTAAACAAATTTATACCATGGGCCGGGTGAATACTCGATTCTCATTGGCTGCTGGGTGTGCGTTAACAAGTGATTTACCACAGGATAGCCGCACGGTGAAAAAAGAAGTTCCGGTCACCTATCTTAAATGTTCTGTATCACTGCACCAGCTTCTTTAAAACAACCTTTAGCTTCATCGTCTGGACAAAAACAAGCGGTAAGAGGAGAACTTTCTCTCTGAACTGATGCTTTATTCAACCCATCGGAAAGATCAGCATATATGTATCGCTTTATATCACCGAGTCTTGACTGCAGCGGTGGTGCACCATGTAACAAATAGTCCAAAGCGATCCACATCTGGAAAAAAAAAAACTAGAGTTAAGGACTAAAAACTGGTTACTATTTATTTCTTTTGTAAGTGATCATGGTATAAGCGGGTAAATGGCCATTAAAGTGTACATTATCACTTTTTTAACGCACTTCTTGGAGGCCACCGTCCTCCCAGGCTTCCACGGCGTGCGCTTAACAGTGATTATGCACATTACCTCTTACATGTAAACCCTAGTGCCGTGGTTGGTAATCCATATGAAAGGCTTAGAAAAGACAGCATTCGGACCTCACCCTCCCTCAGAAGGCAGAGTCAGTGCACACCCACCCATCCCAGGTGAGCGTGTTTTAAATTGAAGGGGGGTTGGACAATCATGGGAGTTAGAGGATGAGGTTTAAACTAACGCTGAACTGACTGCAGGGACAGGTTGAGTTTAGGGTTTAGGGTTAGCCACACCAGTTAGTCTTTGATCTAAATGCAAAACAGTGTTCTGGATTTGCCCTCTTTTCCCTTAAAGGCTTCCATACTTTTTTCAAGAAATTGATTTTCCCTTTTTTCAAGAAGCTTACAGTCCAGACAAGCTTAGATAACCAGGAGGCAAACCCTTAATTATGCAAAGTTAATAGAAGAGAAACCGAGATGCACTATTACCCTTTTTCCCTCTTCTCATGAATATGCTCAGAGGTAATTGTTAATAAAACTGTTTTTTTCAATTATGTTTTTCTTTTCCCACAGCTAACATATTTTTGTACTTGCCGTCTCTTCCCTGAACACGTTGAGCGTGCGATCACCCTTTTTGAATCATGTTCTGCCTGATGTCTGCCTGTGAAAAGACAGTTGTTTCCTCCGCTGTCACCAGTGACGGCGGTCAGCCTCACCTGATAAAATAGAA
The DNA here is from genome assembly GCA_023969325.1 of Oryzias curvinotus. Classification (NCBI taxonomy): domain Eukaryota; kingdom Metazoa; phylum Chordata; class Actinopteri; order Beloniformes; family Adrianichthyidae; genus Oryzias; species Oryzias curvinotus. The sequence continues at coordinate 4,938,739 of CM043720.1, forward strand.
AAAGGTCAATTAAGTAAATATTATTTTCCACTGATCTGTGTTAAATATACATTTCCAGTCAACTCAACACGTTTTCCACAGTTTCTGAGGTTAAAATAGCCGAATTTGAGTGTTGTGCGATCACAGACGGAACGGGAACTCTGGGTGAGGCTCTGAGGCGCTGTGCCTCATGTCTGACAGCAGGACTCCATGTTAACACAGACGTGCGCTGAAAACACTGCTGTAGGCCCGTGGAAAAGGCTTCAGGGAGGCAGGCCTCACCAGCAGGGGGCAGGCGGGAGCTGACAGCTGCTTTGTGGCCACACTGCTGCCGTAGAATGGTAACTGGTAGATGACGTATACTTAGAGAGCGCTTTTCTACCTACAGGCCCAGAGCGCTTTACAGTCACAGACACAGTCACACACTGGTTGCGGCTCCGCTGCCAAACACTGGCGCCTGCCTACCACCAGAGGCACGGTGGGGTTCAGTGTCTTGCCCAAGGACACTGCGACACATGCAATCTTACGATCGTGGGTCGACCGCCCACCGCTGCACCACGGCAGACTGAAGGCCCGTACACACCGGGACGAATATTCGCCCGGCATTATTCGCCAGCGTTTTTCGCCACGTCTTTTGTGTTCACACCCAGGCGATTTTCGCTGACGAGCCGAGCCAACATGCAATTTCATTCCCTGACATTAGATGGCGCTTAATGTCAAACAGAAATATTCCTGTACTCAAGGTGGTTTTCACTCAGAAGAAGAGAGCCAGTATTTACGCGCTTGTCAGAATCATACAAAGAAAACATGAATATTTCAAGCACCAGTAGCTCCAGTTCCAATGATGAAGAAATTATTGTTCTGTTGATGATGAAAGACGCCGGAAAAGACGCCGATTTTGGGTACATCCCATAGTTACGAGAAGAGAAGAACATGGTGAGTTTTATCCACTAGTACAAGAGCTGAAAATGTATCATGAGCGTTTTCGGGGATATTTTAGAATGTCCGTCATTATTTCTTTGCAGCAGTGTAGCCGCTACTTGGCGTCTATCTTCTTTGCTGGTATGTGTGCTCAGAAAGGCAGTTTTGTGTTTGAGCGCCCCCAAGTTGTGTTTTACTGTAACTTCAGAAGCTCCAGACACGTGAGCAAAAGCGCCATTCTCATTGGTCAAATAGATTTTGACGCAGCGCGTCGAACCAAAAAAACGAACCCGAGGCGTTTTTTAAAAAGTGACGCTTTGACGCGTGGCGTTTTTTCGCGTCGGTGTGCACACTCACATTGGTGCCCTTTGTTTAGTCAGGAGGCGAATTTCGTCCCAACAGAACATAGAACTTTTAGTGGAGAAGGATCAGCGCATAGACTCAAAAATGAAGGACCAACATGTTTTTCAATGTTTGCTTTTTAAAAACAACATGAGTGGATAAAAATGTAAGTTAAATCATTTCTTTTATTTTTATGATCATTCTCAGACAATATTTGATAACTGATTAAAGCTCCAGAATTTGAAGTTGGAAAAATACCAGAAATAGTTACTGAGGGTCATATGTGAGCTGAACACATCTGAATACTTTCATTTGTTTACAGTATGAATAATTTCTACACAAGAAGAGTGTTCTATCCGTGTCTATAGTAGAAATGTTCTCTGTAGGACAAATGTGTTCCTGTGTGTATTTTATAAGCTGTTAGCTGCTGTTGGATGAATGCTGAAATATTCTGTTCTTTCATTGTAAATCTGACTCCAGAGGAGTCGGTGCCTCACCAACCATCAACCTCGTCACTGGCTGTCACCCCCCCCCCCCCCCCATGTCTAACCTAAAGATAAGTATCTGAACAAATATCAATGATTTGTCTGTGTCTTTTTTCTCATTATATTGGATTCAACAGAATCTGAATTAAACTGTACTGAAATTAAATTAACTGAATATTATTGGGTCAACTGTACTGAAGGCATTTTTTATTTCGATTTTCTCTCCATAACTTTTATTGGGATTTGGTGCTTGAAAAATGGTCCTTTCCCCCCAACAAACAGACTGAGCCATGATGCTTTTCCTATTCCTGTGCAGTCATATCTAGTTTTATTATTCCAAAAGAGTTAAGTCTGGCATTACTTTATTAAAAAGTTCTTCCTCACTTCTATGTCTTAAAGAATTTATTATGAACAGATAAAGCAGAAATGATGTGTAGCACAGATAAAGTTGCCAAAACCGAGTCCTGTCTGTTTTGATGGTGCTGCATTATTTCATATTAATAAGTCTGGTTTTTGGTTGCTTGCTGTCAGATTCTCTCATTTTCAGTCTTTTGTCACATCACAGTCAGGCACTTGGTTTGTCACATTTTATTGTTTTGTCCTGTTTTACATTATTTACTAAACAACATTTCTGACGCCAAGTATTGAGATCCTCTCTAAATGAATGTGCACTTATGTAAGGAATCCAAGGAGGGGTTCTAAAAAGTACATTATAATTTATCACCTATAACCTCAAGGCCGTTTTTCTCTGAAAGAAGGAGATAAAAAAAAAATGAAGCTCATTATATATAATGTCAACTTTCATTATTGCTTCAGCTCCAAGGGAATTTTAGTTAATACACACTTACCACACACTGTATTAGGCACACCTGTCCAACTGCATGTCAGTCCAAGTTTCTAAGCAGCCAATTACAACACAGCAACTTTAAGCATTTAGGCATGTAGACATGGTCAAGATGATCTGCTGCAGCTCAAAGGAAGGTCAGAACGGGGCAGAAAGGTGACTGAAGAGACTGAACTAGGGATGGTATCCTTAAGGGTTTAACCGTACTACTACACTTATTGATACTGCTTATTGATCCGGTATTTTAACGGTACTCTTATCGCTATTTTTGAGGACGAAAAAGAAATAAATAAATAAATTACAAATTAAGGACATAAAGTGTTTTATTTCCTCACTATGCAACATTGTTTTTTTTAACAAAACATTTTACTTTAATCATTTTTCCAACTTGAAAAGTAAAATACATGAAAAAGGAAGTTATTTAAAGAAAAATAAACAGCAATGTTTTGACATATTGCTGTCATGATGTAAATATAAATAAATGAAATAAATTGTTTGAGTTCATAAGATCTTCCCAGAAAAAGTCTGCTTCAACTCCAACAGTGAAGCTGCGTCTGAATCTGACGGCCGTGTTTCCATCTCTCTGAAGCCAAAGCCCCTCCCCCTCTCTACCTGCTTTTCCTCTCTACCTGCTTTTCCTCTCTACCTGCTTTTCCTCTCTACCTGCTTTTCCTCTCTACCTGCTTTTCCTCTCTACCTGCTTTTCCTCTTACCTGCTTTTCCTCTCTACCTGCTTTTCCTCTCTACCTGCTTTTCCTCTCTACCTGCTTTCCTCTTTACCTGCTTTCCTCTTTCCTGCTTTTCCTCTCTACCTGCTTTTCCTCTCTACCTGCTTTTCCTCTCTACCTGCTTTTCCTCTCTACCTGCTTTTCCTCTTTACCTGCTTTTCCTCTCTACCTGCTTTTCCTCTCTACCTGCTTTTCCTCTCTACCTGCTTTTCCTCTTTACCTGCTTTTCCTCTCTACCTGCTTTTCCTATACCTGCTTTTCCTCTCTACCTGCTTTTCCTCTCTACCTGCTTTTCCTCTCTATCTGCTTTTCCTCTCTACCTGCTTTTCCTCTTTCCTGCTTTCCTCTCTACCTGCTTTTCCTACCTGCTTTCCTCTCTACCTGCTTTTCCTCTCTACTGCTTTTCCTCTCTACCTGCTTTTCCTCTCTACCTGCTTTTCCTCTCTACCTGCTTTTCCTCTCTACCTGCTTTTCCTCTTTACCTGCTTTTCCTCTCTACCTGCTTTTCCTTACCTGCTTTTCCTCTCTACTGCTTTTCCTCTTTACCTGCTTTTCCTCTCTACCTGCTTTTCCTCTCTGCTTTTCCTCTCTACCTGCTTTTCCTCTCTACCTGCTTTTCCTCTCTACCTGCTTTTCCTCTCTACCTGCTTTTCCTCTCTATCTGCTTTTCCTCTCTACCTGCTTTTCCTCTTTACCTGCTTTTCCTATACCTGCTTTTCCTCTCTACCTGCTTTTCCTCTCTACCTGCTTTTCCTATACCTGCTTTTCCTCTCTACCTGCTTTTCCTCTCTACCTGCTTTTCCTCTCTACCTGCTTTTCCTCTTTACCTGCTTTTCCTCTTTACCTGCTTTTCCTCTCTACCTGCTTTTCCTCTCTACCTGCTTTTCCTCTCTACCTGCTTTTCCTCTCTACCTGCTTTTCCTCTCTACCTGCTTTTCCTCTTTACCTGCTTTTCCTCTCTACCTGCTTTTCCTATACCTGCTTTTCCTCTCTACCTGCTTTTCCTCTCTACCTGCTTTTCCTCTCTATCTGCTTTTCCTCTCTACCTGCTTTTCCTCTTTACCTGCTTTTCCTCTCTACTGCTTTTCGCTATAACCTGCTTTTCCTCTCTCCTGCTTTCCTCTCTACCTGCTTTTCCTATACCTGCTTGTTCCTCTCTACCTGCTTTTCCTCTCTACCCTGCTTTCCTCTCTACCTGCTTTCCTATACCTGCTTTTCCTCTCTACCTGCTTTTCCTCTCTACCTGCTTTTCCTCTCTACCTGCTTTTCCTCTCTACCTGCTTTTCCTCTCTACCTGCTTTCCTCTCTACCTGCTTCCTCTAACCCTGCTTTCCTCTACCTGCTTTTCCTCTCTACCTGCTTTTCCTCTCTACCTGCTTTGTCCTCTCTATCGGCTTTTCCTCTCTACTCTTGCCTCTTTACCTGCTTCCTATACCTGCTTTTCCTCTTACCTGCTTGTCTCGTATACCATGCTTTTCCTATACCTGCTTTTCCTCTCTACCTGCTTTTCCTCTCTACCTGCTTTTCCTCTCTACCTGCTTTTCCTCTTTACCTGCTTTTCCTCTTTACCTGCTTTTCCTCTCTACCTGCTTTTCCTCTTTACCTGCTTTTCCTCTCTACCTGCTTTTCCTCTCTACCTGCTTTTCCTCTCTACCTGCTTTTCCTCTTTACCTGCTTTTCCTCTTTACCTGCTTTTCCTCTCTACCTGCTTTTCCTCTCTACCTGCTTTTCCTCTCTACCTGCTTTTCCTCTCTACCTGCTTTTCCTCTTTACCTGCTTTTCCTCTCTACCTGCTTTTCCTCTCTACCTGCTTTTCCTCTCTACCTGCTTTTCCTCTTTACCTGCTTTTCCTCTCTACCTGCTTTTCCTATACCTGCTTTTCCTCTCTACCTGCTTTTCCTCTCTACCTGCTTTTCCTCTCTATCTGCTTTTCCTCTCTACCTGCTTTTCCTCTTTACCTGCTTTTCCTCTCTACCTGCTTTTCCTATACCTGCTTTTCCTCTCTACCTGCTTTTCCTCTCTACCTGCTTTTCCTATACCTGCTTTTCCTCTCTACCTGCTTTTCCTCCTACCTGCTTTTCCTCTCTACCTGCTTTTCCTCTTTACCTGCTTTTCCTCTCTACCTGCTTTTCCTATACCGCTTTTCCTCTCTACCTGCTTTTCTCTCTACCTGCTTTTCCTCTCTACCTGCTTTTCCTCTTTACCTGCTTTTCCCTCCTCTACCTGCTTTTCCTCTCTACCTGCTTTTCCTCTCTACCTGCTTTTCCTCTACCTGCTTTTCTCTCTACCTGCTTTTCCTCTCTACCTGCTTTTCCTCTCTATCTGCTTTTCCTCTCTACCTGCTTTTCCCTTTACCTGTTTTCCTATACCTGCGTTTTCCTCTCTACCTGCTTTTCCTCTACCTGCGTTCCTATACCTGCTTTTCTCTCTACCTTCTTTTCCTCTCTACCTGCTTTTCCTCTCTACCTGCTTTTCCTCTTTACCTGCTTTTCCTCTTACCTGCTTTTCCTCTATACCTGCTTTCCTCTCTACCTGCTTTTCCTCTCTACCTGCTTTTCCTCTCTACTGCTTTTCCTCTCTACCTGCTTTTCCTCTCTACCTGCTTTTCCTCTTTACCTGCTTTTTCTCTACCTGCTTTTCCTATACCTGCTTTTCCTCTCTACCTGCTTTTCCTCTCTACCTGCTTTTCCTCTCTATCTGCTTTTCCTCTCTACCTGCTTTTCCTCTTTACCTGCTTTTCCTCTCTACCTGCTTTTCCTATACCTGCTTTTCATCTCTACCTGCTTTTCCTCTTACCTGCTTTCCTATACCTGCTTTTCCTCTTACCTGCTTTCCTCTCTACCTGCTTTTCCTCTCTACCTGCTTTTCCTCTTTACCTGCTTTTCCTCTCTACCTGCTTTTCCTATACCTGCTTTTCCTCTCTACCTGCTTTTCCTCTCTACCTGCTTTTCCTCTCTACCTGCTTTTCCTCTTTACCTGCTTTTCCTCTCTACCTGCTTTTCCTCTCTACCTGCTTTTCCTCTCTACCTGCTTTTCCTCTCTACCTGCTTTTCCTCTCTACCTGCTTTTCCTCTCTACCTGCTTTTCCTCTCTATCTGCTTTTCCTCTCTACCTGCTTTTCCTCTTTACCTGCTTTTCCTATACCTGCTTTTCCTCTCTACCTGCTTTTCCTCTCTATGCTTTTCCTATACTGCTTTTCCTCTTACCTGATTTTCCTCTCTACCTGCTTTTCCTCTCTACCTGCTTTTCCTCTTTACCTGCTTTTCCTCTTTACCTGTTTCCTCTCACCTGCTTTTCCTCTCTACTGCTTTTCCTCTCTACCTGCTTTTCCTCTCTACCTGCTTTCCTCTCTACCTGCTTTTCTCTACCTGCTTTTCCTCTTTACCTGCTTTTCCTCTCTACCTGCTTTTCCTCTCTACCTGCTTTTCCTCTTTACCTGCTTTTCCTCTTTACCTGCTTTTCCTCTTTACCTGCTTTTCCTCTCTACCTGCTTTTCCTCTTTACCTGCTTTTCCTCTCTACCTGTCCACCTGGTCACATCCTCTGCAGCAGCGAGTCGTTTTCTCTCCCCTCCAGTTGGTCCTACACAGAGAGCGCCAAATACGGTTGTCATAGCAGCAGGTTGACACGATAGTCGGGGCGCTCCAGCGCAAATCTAATTAATTTTTACGTGCCGCGTGCTGTCTGAACAACTGACCCGCCCCCCTGTACACAAATAGTCAGACAGAGCTCTCCTCTTCAGCGAGAATACCAAAATTAATATCATCATTAATTAACGGAAAATGGAGACTTGGTGAGTTAAATATGGCAGATAACGTTTATAATGTATATAAATGTGACTTCTCTGGTACCGATGGCAGAACCGTTGAGGTCAGATCTTACTGATACTGCGGTCTTGAAGAATGTTGCCCCGGGGGCTCGGTACCCATCCCTACTTTGAACGCAGCATAGTTGTTGGTGCCAGACGGACTAGTCTTGGTCTGAGTAAACTGCTGATCTACTGGGATTTTCACCCACAACCATCTCTTGGGTTTACAGAGAATGGTCCAAAAAGAGAAAATATCCAGAGAGCAGCAGTTCTGTGGACAGAAATGTCTTGTTGATGCCAGAGGTCAGAGGAGAATGTGCAGACTGGTTCATCTGATAGAAAGCCAACAGGAACTCAAAGAACCACTGGTTCCAACCGAGGTCTGCAGGAGAGCATCTCTGAACACACAGCATGTCCAACACTGAGGCAGATGGACTACAGAGGCAGAAGACCACAGCAGCTAAGAACAGGAAACTGAGGCTACACCTCACACAGACTCACCAACACTGGACATTGGAAGATTGGAAAAACGTTGTCTGGTCTCCATTTCTGCTGCTACATTTGGATGGTAGGGTCAGAGTTTGGCGTCAACAACATGAAAGCATGGATCCATCCTGCCTTGTATCAACAGTTCAGGCTGGTGGTGGTGGTGTCATGATGAGGGGATATTTTCTTGGAACATTTTAGTCCCCTTAGTACCAACTGAGCATGGTTCCAACACCACAGTCTACCTGAGTATTGTTGCTGACCATGTCCATCCCTTTCTGACCACAGTGTTCCATCTTCTGATGCTACTTCCAGCAGGATGAGGCTCCATGTCATCAAGCTGGAATTATCTCTGGTTTCTAGAACATGACAATAGGTTCTCTGGATCTGAACCCAACAGATCACCTTTGGAATATGGTGGAACAGGAGATTGACATCATGGATGAGCAGCCGACATATCTCCACCAACTGTGTGATGCTGTCATGTCAATATGGACCAAACTGTCTGAGGAATGTTTGCAGTGCTCTGTTGAATCTATGCCACCAAGAATTATGGCAGTTCTGAAGGCAAAAGAGGTCCAACCTAGTTAGGGGGACCTAAAAGAAAGTGGCAAGTGAGTGTATATGCATCGAATATAACACCCAGACATGATTTGTGAACAAAAATCAAATTTGGAGACTTTATTTATTCTAGTCTTAGGCCTATGTTAGTTATTTATATCTACATTTGCATCTTTGCATTTGATGATGGAAAATCAAATGAGAAGCAACGACACAAGTGTCTTCTATGCACACATATACACCCATTAGTCCCTCCAAAGCAGGACAATAATAAAGCTTGTGCTTTTATGATGTAAACAGACTGCTCAAGAATAAAGCCAGAGGCAGCCTTCTTTCTGTAGCAGGGTCACTTCATCACATTTTATTTGCTTCTTTCTATAGAGGGACATTTAAAACGAAACCCTGAGTGGTCGAATGAGTGGGACACACAGCTGTGCTATGGGTCAAAGTGAACCAAAAGGAGGTCATTCCCAAATTACTTTGCTGTAGGCCTGGGCGATAAATCGATCAAATGAATTAATTCGAATTTTTTGTTACGGGCGATTTCAAAAATAACTAAATCGAGTTTTTATGTGGTGCATTTTTGGCTCCTCAGACCTTCCGTAGCGTTAGTTTCGCACGGCACGCGACAAACAACACATGAAGCAGCTAGCGACAGCATGGCTACCGGTGAGAGTGGGCAGTTTGTTCCCAAGAAAGAAATAAATTCATCTTTTGTGTGGAACTGGTGTGGCTTTACTGTCACAGACGTGGAGGAGGAGAGAGACCCCACGCTGCAACATTTACCTAAAGGAGCTCATCGGAGTCAAAGGCTCTCACGCGCGGTCTTCGCAGTCTTCTTACACATGCACGCGCCCTAACACACACGCGCCCTAACACACACGCGACCTGACACACATACTCATTCTACATCGCCTGTATAGTTAGTTCATTAGTTAGATAGTTATTTTTTAATGTTATTTCTTAATAAAGAATGCTGCGCTGTAATTATTACTTGTACAGGTATTCATTTGCGACGCGGCCACCGTAGGATTTTGTTGTCGGCGGGGGGGGACCGCGACTCCTGCTGCTTCATTATCAAGACGGGGTTTATTAATTTATTTAAAACTTTAGACCCAGATATGAGCTGTATTGTTAATCCTTTAAAAAATGGTGCTACTCTCAAGGTGAATGTTTGTCTCATTTTAGTCTAGACTACAAAGTGTGACTTAAAATACAGCTGGGACTTGAAGTAAGTAACCTTTTCATTTTGGACAAGTGAAAACAAGAGTAGAATAATAAAATAAGACAAAAACAAGACAAAAATTATATAAAACAAGAAAAAATTATATGAAACACAACAAAATTATATAAACACAAGTCCAAAAGGGAGTGAGAAGAAGAAAAAATTTATACTTAACTTTGATTCCCAGAGTGTGTTTATTTATTCATTATTCATCCCAGAAATGGGGGTTACATTTGTCTTGCATTTGATTAAATAAAAGCAACATTTGCTTTAAATTGTCTGCCGTATGTACTTATTGCTTTCCTTAAGTAGGGTGGGGGGAGAAAAAAAAATCGGGAAAAAATCGGAAATCGAATTAAAAAAAAATAAAATTGGAGATTTTATTTTTAGGCCATATCGCCCAGCCCTACTTTGCTGTTCTCAGAGACCTTTGAACGGTGGAAGGACCTTCCGTCATTCTGCTTGTCAAAAGCCTTTGACAAGCCTTGTATTGCAGTCCAAACACAGGAAATGTTGGAACTTTGTGAAAATTCAGATGAAATCTAAATTCTCCTCCATTATTTACATTTTTTATTGCGAGTCAAAGATTTCTGATTTATTGCTGTTTGTTCATAAACTGAATAATTATAAACCAAGATACATTGCAAGAAAGAGTACTTAGCAAAATGAACCGTTCATGAAGCAAGGAATTTTTACTTAATAAGAAATCGTATGAAAGGATATCAAACCTAGAAGCAAGGAGTTCCACACAAGCATCTAAAAAGGGAAAAATAAGCTTAAAAAGGCTAACTGTTAGATAGAATTACTTCAAACTCAATGTTATATAGCCACATAAGAATACTTTTTTTGCTAATTCCAAGCAAATTGTTGGATTTTTTTTGTTGTTTTGTACTAATTGTAGTTCATTTTGATGACAGAGACACAAAAACTTGTGTGTAATGAGTGACAATGACTCATTTTAGAACAAAATATGAACAAAATCCGAGTACCGTCTTAGTATTAGTTGGCCCATCTCAATAGATCCTCATCAAATCTGAAGCCAGCACATTTTCTCAGAACCTAAATTAAAAATTTGAAATATAAAAATGTTCAAACTGTCTGAGAGATTGAACACTCCTCCGTGTTAGGAAGTAATTTTGTTAAATAAAATGCATGTAGAATATAAGGATTTCTTGAATCAAACAGGTCATTTTTTTGGGGGGGTTAAATTTTTTGTTATTTACTAGAACCAGTACACAGCACAGGCGAATGAAATATTCAGAGAAAATGACAAGTGTTTAAAAACATTCCAGATGCTTTGATGCGGTGCACTGTGAAGTCATTTTCAAAAATCCATGAAGCTTTAAATGAACCTTTTCTGGAGCCTTCATTAACTTCTTTGGGTTCAGAGACACAGGGGAAAGATCCAAGATAGATTATGTGAGCACTGTGGTGAGAACACTTTATATTTCAGGTGGTGTTTGCAGAAAATGAAGGCTGCATGCTCTGAACCCACATACAGATTGCCATCAACAAGTCCAGAAGCCGGGGCGTGTCCTCATGCGGCGTGTGATCACAAGGACTCTGTTCACGTCTGGGTGTCCTTGGCAAATGTAATCTACACTTCTGTCATTGCAGCATAAATACTGAAAACTGTATTGAGTCTGCAGAGCAACATATGCTGTATCTCCTCCAGAAGGCTGCCCTCATTTTTCAACAAGATAATTAAATTATTTTTCCGCACATATTTTTGAGATAAGGCCCTTGACTGGCCTGTCTGCAGGCTTGATCAGCCCCCACTTGAGAATGTGTGGGGAATTTGAATTATAACATTGTAACGACTTTGACCATGTTCAGAAGCATCAACCCATCAACTACATTTAACAGTAAATTAAAACACAAAGTGCTTCACCTTTGCACAAGTTAAAGAATAAATAATTAGAAAAAAAAAGAAAACAATTGAGACTATCATGGACAAGAAGGTCAAATAAAAAAAAAGAAACAGTATCATCTATTGAAATCTCCAACGTACAAGAAAACACATGGAGAGACGTGAGAAAAGTAAATAAAAGAATGAAATATTGAGATCTGTGGTGATGAAAAAGAATAGTAATAAATCCGGGCTCTGCAGGAGCAGTGTTTCAACAGGATGGATATAATCAGAAAACAAATGGATGACCAAGAGCAGATCTCCAGATCTAACGATGTGATAATCACCGGATTGAAAATCAAACCCCGGTCAGACGTGCACGCAGGGACCACCGGGAACGGTGAGGAATCTGACGAGCAGGAGACGAGCTCTGTGGAAAAGCAGGTGGAGGAGTTCCTAAAGTCCAATGGAATTTCTCTGGACACCAACAATGTGGAGATCTGCAGACCGCTTCCCAGGAAAAGAGACACCCACAAACCAGCGATCCTCCTAAAGTTTGTCAATCGGAAACACAAAGCAGCTTTATTGAAGCAAGGAAGAAATCTGAAGGAACCAACGTTTTCATGAATGACAACCTCACTAAAAGGAATGCCGACATCGCCAGAAGAGCACGTTACTTGAAAAAGCAGGGGAAAATTCAAGGAACCTGGGTGAAAGACTGTAAAATGTTTGCCAAACTCTGTGGCTCCCCTGAGCAGTCCAAGGTTGTTCTTATCAGGAGCCTGCAAGATTTGGAAAAATATTTACCCACTACAGTCTAAACAAGAGATACGTGAAGATGCTGGTCTTACGAGATGAGGAGATGAACTCTACTATCCATGGCTTCTAAAAAATACAACCCTCTTTCTCCAACAGTCACCTGCAACCACAACTCTCAGAGAGATCTGAATGGTGAGCAAACCGACCTTAAAATATTCAGTGATAATGACAACAACCTTCAAGACATCCACCCTGATCAATTCTTTTCCACTGTTAATATAGACTGCAAATATTACAGCATGGATGACTTTAAAAACTCTGTTAACCCAGAAGAAAAACTGTCAATCATTCACTTTAACAGCAGAAGCATGTACACTAACTTTGAAGACATCAGGGACTATTAACAGAACATCGGGCATTCCTTTGATATCATAACCATATCTGAGACTTGGTTCAGCCGCCACAAGGACGCTGACTTTGAATTGGAAAACTATGAACTTAACTATGTGAACAGAGTAAACAAAAAAGGTGTAGGAGTCGCTATAAATATGAAGTTTAAAGTAATTGATAATGTATCCGTTGCAGTGGATGGAATACTGGAATGTCTTACAATTGAAATATGTAACGATTCAGGGGAAAATGTCGTTATAGGCAAGGCAAGTTTATTTGTGTAGCACAATTTGTACACAAAGTAATTCAAGGTGCTTCACAAAACAGAAAAATGCATTCAAATCACAATACATCATAGAAATAATCAACGTAAACGTATGATTATAAGCTGTGTTTATAGGTCACCAGGGTCAAGCTTAGAGGTGTTCAGTGACTGGATGGAAAATATGTTTACCTCTCTAAATAACAAAATATTTTACATCTGTGGAGACTTCAATATCGATCTGGTAAACCCCAGCAAACATAAAGCCACCGACGACTTTATCAGCAGAATGTATGGAATGAGTTTCTATCCAACCATAACCAGACCCAGCAGAATCACTACTCACAGTGCTCCTCTTATTGATAACATATTTACAAATAATATAGAATCCACTCATATGAGTGCACTAATGATATGTGACATAGCTGATCATTTACCAGTTTTTGCACTATTTGACATCAATGTGAAGACAAAGAAAATTATAAAAGAACCAGTCTACAAAAGATTAAGAAATGAAAAAACCATGAATGCTCTAAATAATGACTTATCCAGACAAAACTGGAACTCTGTGTACAGAGAGAAAGATGTGGATATCGCTTATAAATGTTTTTTAGAAATATTTAGCTCACTTTACAATAAGAACTGTCCAATTTATAAATTCAAGAACAAATTTGCCAAATGCCCTTGGTTAACCACCGGTCTACAAAATGCTTGTAAAAAGAAAAATAACCTCTATAAAAAATTCTTAACCCTTGTGCTATCCTAGGCACTTTACCTTTGGGATTGGGTCATCTAGACCCACTAGACAGAGCTCTGAACCTTTCTTCTTCAATGATTTGTGATCTTCACTGGTGTCCATGGATTACATGAAATCCTCTCCACCTTTATCCACCTTTGTCATGGTAGGAGAACACCTCAATGGAAGGGGGGGTCATCTGGACCCTACAAGATTAAAGGGCCTATAACATGCTTTTCAGAGTAAACTATATCCATTTATACGATAATATATCTCTCTGATGTGAACGAAAATGAGCTGATATCAATTGTAAATAAATTCAAGAGTAAAAACTCAAAAGATTGTGAAGATAAAACCGGTAAAAAGACAACAGAGGACTCCCAGAGAGCGTGTTAGAACAGTTTACAGCCCAACAGAAGAACACAAACCAAAATATAGCGTAGATGCTGAAGCTAAAACGGATTAAACAAGGTAAACACTGTTCCCAGAATCCACCGCGATCATCACCTGTCAATCACAACACCACGCCCCCTCATTAAGCAAAAATAAACGCTGTTTTTTTTATTTATTTATTTTTACAACTCTGCCCTGCCCTGTCACACACACACACACACACACACACACACACACGCACACGCACACACACACACACACACACAAACACACCCCCACACACACACACACACACACACACTGAAGGAGAAGGGTTTAGGGAAGAGAAGGAGGGAGGTAAGAATGTGTGCCCTGTCTAGGATACCCCACTTTGGTGGGACACAGCCTGGGTATATAGATATAGATAGAGATTTTTACAAACTTTAAAAAAGGTTTGCTCCCCCAGGGTTGTCACGATTTGTCTAATCATGTGGCGGTCTCTCACCCAATCACAGCCCAAGAAATCATCTGCCTTCCGTTGCCACTAACCAAAAATGGTCAGAGTCAGTGTTTTCATGCCAATCACTCTCACCAATCAGGAGTGAGCGTGATGGAATGCCACACCAACTACCACTTGAAAGCATTCTCGAGAGAATCTGTCAATCAAATACTGGGAATGTCCCAGGTGAGACCATATACCTTACTGGGCATCTGATTGGTCAGTTTATAATTTGAATGACTTACATTACAGAAAGAAAATATTGTGAAAAAAAACTATAGGCTTAGGAAGAACATGTTGAAAAAAAGGTATCTGGGTTATCCTGACAAATAGAATGACAGCTTAATAGCTGCTTCTAGAAGTCTACGGGATTTTGGCTTCTTGGAACCAGCGGGCACTTCCTGTTTGGAACGCAAGGGATTAAGTGTCACTCATTCCAGTTCTCATATACAGTCAATGGCTTTTCCTAACAACCCACCGACTAACCTGAACTAACTAGTACACAGCTTCCTTGTTGATGCCACATAAATGCCTATAGGTGGTGCTGTTGATTGCATTGGCAGATACATTGGCAGATAACAGCAGGGGGGTATTCCAGAAAGCAGGTTCTGCTAGCTCCCACGATAAGTTTGAGGCTAAGGAAGTGGATAACCTCAGCTTTCGGTTCCAGAAATGGAGGTATGTCTCAGGGTAGGTCAAGTTGCCATGGCAACTCATGCTCTGAACATAACCTGGTCTGGAGCAGGTTTAGTTGAAGCTTAGTTTGTTTTCAGAGAGGTGCAGCAGCATGGCGTGTCCATTTGAAGATGATTTAGTGGATGAAGAAGCTCAGATAATACTTTTTCCACCGTGAGAGGCTGATAAGACCATATATGGATGCTGGAAAATTAAACTTGTTTACTTTGATCTAACTTAATTATTTGCTTCAGTTAAGAGAAATCATTTTTTGTTAAGTCACCTTAAAAATAACACGTAGTTTTCAGACAATTATTTTACTTTCATTCAAATTAATTCAATTAAGTAGGTGTAACTTTGGTGCCGCTGTTAGATCGGCACCGCAAGGGATTCTGGGATATCATTCCCTTTGCCTGTCTGGACGGATTTGGGTTGAAATGTGGCTTTTTGACTAAATATGTTTAGTTGTTTAGCTGTTTTACTGTGTTTTGTCGAGTTATTTTGTCCTACTGTGCTTACGTCTCAGCACCACGAGTGAGAGTGAAGGAGAGGATGATGAGTTTTTATAGCACCCCTACACTCTCATTCTGTAATTACAATGATGGGGAATTCTTTAATTAATTTTTGCACTCCATGCATTTTTTACCGTCCTTTTTATTGTTATAAAAATTAGCATATTCACCAGCTCAAACTTAGACATATGAGAGTTCAATAAGTCACAAGGAAAATGGAAACAAGATCAGAAACTCGTGGGTTTACTTTGTCTGTTGATTTTCTCCAAGCAGAAACTTCTTTTTGATGATGCAGCCGTGTTACTTTTTTGATGGACGTATAATCTTCATACGCCGTCATTAAAATCTCAGACTCCGTCTCACCTCCGTCTCCAGTGTCGCGCTTTCTTTTTTTTCCCCATGCGTTTCCATGGTGACTCCAGAAATCGGCGATCTATTGAGAATGTCTTCATGTACCTGCCGTGCACGTGCGTTAACCCAGGGTTACCAAGTGGAGTGTAATTACACTAACTCATATCCGGTCTTTTGGAACCGACATACCCAGAGTAAGCAAGTTCAGGCGGATTTCAGCCAGAGTTCAGGGTTAAAGTCAGGATAGTTTAAACATGCAAACTGGAATACCCCCCTGGAAGTATCCAATTCTTTGGGAAAAACAAGCACAGCCTCATTTTGATTTTGGGCGGCATAAATTGAGATGCAGATCATGATCGCTGTGGACCCTCTGAGGAAAAAAATGTATAATAATTAGGTTTCTGTCTTTTTGATTTTCAGTGTGTTTTGGAAGACATTTGAACACGTACACGTCAAGAAGGACTTTGAAGAGAGCACAAAAACTAAATTTATGGGTCTACCAAGGCAGAAAAAATAAAACAGTATAAACTTCAGCTCTACAGGAATGCTGGAATTTTGAATGTTTTTGTTGTTGTCAGATCAACAATAATTTACTTTTAATTAGCTTTCTCTAAACCTTGTATAATTGTTCCTCTAAATTATGAATGTTTTCATACACTCAAGCCTGAATATATCCCATAATATGTGACTTTAAGCATCAAGTAGCTACTTTAGATACTTCATAGAAAGCCCTTCCATCAGTCATGCTCTCAGTAGCTGTCATTGCTGGGAGCTGCTTACGTACACAACCCCGAAAACCTGCAGCCAAGAAAATAACTGATATTTTAGGGTAATGCATTTTTGAACACGCCCGTGTATACCCTTACATTATCATACCAAAGAGCACAACGGGCAAGTGATGGATGATATATTTAGTCCCCCATTTATCATATACAAGACTTGAAATGCAGTCTTATACAGGGCACTGCTTTCTTTTACCTAAGCGGTTTTCTGCAGACTGTATGCCACAATTATTAACATGTTTGAAATACTGGTTGCAGCTTGTTTTTGTGGTTATTTTTCTCTATTGAAAGCAGTTGAAGAAAAATCTTGATGCAAGGCTGTATGCTAAGAAAAAAAAGGCAAATCTATAAAAAGGAAAGAAGTCTTTACATTATCCACGGTTGAGTTTCCGGTGAAGTCTCACCTGATGTCAAAAGGTGAGATCCAAAGTGTGTGGTGCCCGTCTTTGTGCTTCAAGCTGAATACAGTTTTAGCAAAGGCGGCATCTAATTAGCTGTCGAAATTTTAGCATAGAGGAAAGATGGATACCGCGGAAGGTTTGCATTAATAAAACTCAGCCAAGCAGAGTAAAGCATAGACGTGGGAATAGGGACGCCGGGCTCAGGGGTACTATTTCATGCAGCAGAGCTCTGCAGATGGAGGAGGGTGGGTTTCAACTTTAAATCAAGTTGGCTGCTGTGGGAAAGGATACTTGCTCATTCCTGAGGTGATTGGGGAGAAACTTAACAGCAGTGTGCAGTCACTGTCATGCTGCAGAGTCATCTGCGATTTACAGTCTAATTGGGGCGTAATTTGCCAGCTGGTACTTGGTTAATATGATAAATTGTGTTTTGCTGAAGGTATGAGAGCTGAAGAACAACTGGAGTTATACATGTATGTGTGTAAATGCTGACCTCAGATTACAGGCAAATCTTTCAAACTTTGCAATTCTTGTTTTAGCAAGAGTTCTGGAGACACATCTTTAATAAAGTGTTAGCTATAATTCTGTCTTAATGTTTATGTGTGCCTGTATGCAGCTCTAAGTGTCTTCATAAATCTAATTAACCATCCAGGTATAATACATTTCTCTACTATACAAAGTTTTGAGTGGGTGCTTTGAGAAAAAAAAAACAAGTTTTGGAAACTTTTTTTTTAATGAATTTACTAAGAAAACTATTAGATTAAACACCATCAAGATAAAGAGGCTAAAGGCAAACGTTGATTTCCTTGTGCCTTTACTGGTGGATACAGGATGCCTGCAGGCAAAAAAAGGGCAAACGGTTACAGGTGGCCCAAAGCAAATATCAAATAGAAGTCGTAGATTGCTCGGGGAGCCCATAGGATGAAAATGTTCATGCACATTTTTCTATGAGTGCGCTGGGGGCTGCGATTGAAGCAAACACACCAGGATAAGCAAGGCGAAGTAGGTGAGACGCAGGCACATCGTACTGAATTTTTCTTTGTCCAACCCCCCCCAAACACTGGGACATCAGGAAAAGCTAACCCAGCAGCGTCGGCTACACACATCACTCCTATCTTACAGGAATGCTCTTCTGCACCCTCGTGTGTTTTGGTACGTCATGCATACCTCACTACCTGGTCGCAGGCAAACTAATCAGCATTAAAACCTCTGGACTCACTTTAACAACAAACAAAGTACTGGATAGAAAACCAATAAGACATCATCACTGTGGCATTTTACCAAAACTGTTAAGCGGGGAGAACATCATTGAGTATACAGAGCTATGCCTGTTTTATAAAATCATCGATGGACTGTCATCTCCTCCACTCAGTCAGTTTGTTCAAATAAGATCAGTCTCCCAGAGCGACACGAGGGTCGCTTTGTCAAGACTGTACAGTTCCTCTGCCAGGAAAGAGCCTTCAGCCAGAGCGCCTCCTCCATAACAGCAGCACAAGAGTGGAACTCTGATCCTCACATGATCAGAGACCTAACAGCATCCACTCTGTTGAAAAAGCTCCTAAAAACTGGTTCATATCACAACAAACATGTCTGCATTCAGCTATTTTAATGCCTGCCCCTCCTCGTCTGATCTGTCACCTTTGTGTCTTTTATATTTGTTTTAATGTTTCTCACTGTGTGCATGTTGTATGTATTTCAAATGTTTGTTTATTGTACACGTATATTTTCCATTAATGTATTTAATTCATGCTTTGAAGTTTTTAGGTTGACGATTTTAACACCTGTCCGGAGATGACATATGCCAAATAGCCTTTGGGCTAATGCTGGCGCATAGCAGCCATGCTTTTAATGTGCACTGTCCCTGTTAATAAACCAATAAATACATAAATAAACCCTGTGACTGCGCGGGACGCCGCTAGTGCAGTTCAAGTGAAAGGTGTGCGCTCTTACACGTCCCTTAGGTGCAGCACGGCTGTTAGAAATGGGGAAATGAGACAGTTGGAGCAGTTTGTGTGGGTATCACCTACACACCCCTGTGTGCAGCGTTTGCACAGAGTTAGTAAGAACCCAGTATTTACTCCTTATTAATGGCGTCAGGGCATCGTACCACACCATCGCTTGTATGTCATAAGTGCGTGTAACTTACATTATCCCTATAAATACTTCAAAAAATACTTAACACATGCATGACAATCAATCATATGTTCTGTTCTTCTGACATCCTTTAAGGTAGCTGCACAAGCCTCCGGGGAACAGCAAGACACACCTGCGCTCTCCTTATGATGCAGCTGCACCTGTCCACAATCCTCCACGGGCCTGGAAAACCCCAAAACCCGCAGCACCCATACGGGTCAGACAAGGTATGGATGCATGACTAAGGTACTGAATGAAAGTGGTGCTGTTAAAGAAAATCACGGGGTCCCTCAATGGGCCACACATTGGTGTACTTTGAAGAGATAGTTGAATTAAATTAGGAGGTTTTCAGCCTGATTCACCCAAAGTTTGTAAAAAGAAAAAAAAAGTGTACCATTTTAGGAACATGCTTAAAAACATGTAGCATGTAGTCTGTCTGCTGACTAAAATCAAACCTTTTTGTTCAAATGTTTTTGGCCTTAATCTGAAAATAATCTCATTAATCTCAGATATTTTAATTCAAAAGCAAAATTAAAAAATGCTAACTTTAATCCAGATTCTTTTGGACAAAATTCCAAAAATGGTTTCTTAATTGTGGCATCAAGCTAACTCCACAGAGTAGTGAGTTTTTAAAAGAGACATTAATCCAAATAGATTAAAAAAACATTATCTAGGTTCTCTGTAGAGCTGCTTGAGATCACCAAACTAAGCTAAAACACCAAAAGCCACAGTGAAAAGCAAAGCACTTCCCAAGCTCAGCTGGAGACAAGGATTCTGGCTCCAAACAGGACAGAAAATCTTTGTGGACAGGCTGACACATTCTGAAAAGAGCAGGAGAGAATGTACTGCCAGCTCATACATGCTTGACTGTGTGTACAAGTAATTGTCCAAAAGAAACGGGCACAACTGAGTTAGACGAGAACACATTGATGCCCCCGGTGCTGTCAGCGACCCGGCTTTCATTTAGGAGGTGCCATTTCCCATGTGAATCACGCTGGACGCCACTTACCCAGAAGCCCACTCTGCTCCTTCAGCTGTTTGCATTCCTGATCTTACTTTCTGCTCTGTCCATGAACAATTGTACTGCCATGTTTCCCTTTTTTTTTTCTCTTGCAAAGCAGGTTGTGCCAGAAACATTTTTCAAAAAGAAAATCGAATGGGAAAAAAGCAACAGAAAAGAAATTAGCTATGATTTGCAGAAACTGCATCCTCATGATAACCAGGTTTTAAAAATGAAAAAGGTGCAGATTGCATCCGACAAAGATGCTTTACAGGAGAGCGACCTATCGCCGTTTATCACTGGGAGGCTGGATGGATGGGACAATTCATGGTACAATGATTCAGCATTAAAAGTCTCGTCATCAGTCCCCGCAGTATTGAATAGAGAAACCCATTTCCATGATAGAGCTATAAATGTCTGCTCGACTCAAACTCCGAGGCCTCCATCCCATAATTCAGCTCTGATCTGAAGATGCTTGCTGCCATGAAAAACGGTTCGGTACAATCGTTCTTTTTGACAGGAGCACGGCGGCAGTATTCCATTATCAGAACGGAGGCGTGTCAGTGTTCTTTGTGACCCTTGAAGGTGCACATTTAGCATCATCCAAGAAAAAACCTGGAATTTCACTGCAGGAGCCGGACCAGAGGACCGGGAGGAAATCATTTGAGTGCACTTCTCACCAGCATTATTATAACATTCTCCATCCCTGCTGGGTTTCCTTTTCTACTGAATCACACGCTACCATTTCAGCTCTGTTGTGCATGTCTGTTTCTGCAAATGTGCATCTATTTATTCAGCCCCAGCACCATGCTGTTAGAGAAACTATGCAGTGAGAGGTAAGATTCCCCCGTTTTTGCCTCACTCTTACACACTATCTGCAGGTATTCTTGTTCATGCCTATATCATGCTTTCCTTAAGCCATTCTACAATTAATGAAAGAGAGGGACAAGCGCTGAAAAATGAAAAATGCAATAAAAAATACATCTCATAGTCTAAGATATCAAGTCCCAACATTATGAAACAAAGTGGTAAAAGTATACAGAAGGCCAAAGCAGATTTTTTCTTGACAATAATTAAAAAAACCAGAGAGGATTCCAAAAAAACATGGCGTCAATTGAACAATATAAAATATATTCATATATATGATCATACATTACCTTTGGCACACTTAAGAATGATTTTTTTAATGTGTTTAAATTTAATTTTCTTACCTGGAAGTAAGACGACTTGATCTCTGAGGCTCCGCCTTTCTCTCCTTGCAGGTACCGCCCATTTTATGACGTCAATCTAGAGTCGCCTAGAATGCGTTTCTCCCACGTAAACAAACAACTTCCGAACTTTTGCAAAGATGGATGTGCATGTTGTACATAAAAACCGCAGCATTTTTTTCCAAACAGCGCTAGCTCTGCGGAGAAAGTGGGTGTGTTTGTGTTAGCCTGGGGGCGGTGCTAGCGGTGGGTGAGTTTGTGGTAGCCTGGGGGCGGTGCTATCAGCCCAGACTCTTCCTGGAAGGGGCGGTTCCTGACTTATCTGAGGCTGCGTTCACACTGCAGGGCTTAGTGCTCAATTTGGATTTTTTGAAAAAAATCGATTTTTTCTGCAAGACCGTTCACATTTCCAAGTAAATCCTAACTTTTGTGGTCTCCAGTGTGACACGACCCAACCAGACCCGCATGCAGAAGAGTCCTCAACGGTGAACCACGACACTGGTTGTTTGTGGAAGTAGCTAACGTTAACAATGGATGTCAACAACAGTGATGTCAACAGAGGAGCTCTTTTTGTAATATTACATTTATTTTTATGAAGGAGCAGCACAATTACAATCTTCTCATTTTAAGAAGGCATTGGAGCCGGGGTCATCTGGACCCACTGTAGTGGAATGGGGATGTGTGTGTGTTGGGGCCGCGCGCCCACGTGTGTGTGTGTGTGTGTGTGTGTCAGAGAGAGAGGAGCGCGTGCAGCGACGGAGAATTGGGGGGGGGGGCAGTGTGGGCGCGCCTTCATGTTGTGTGTTATGGAGGAAGGAGGACGGTAATAAAGAAGGTTTCCCCCAGAATAAATCTATGGACTCTTTATGAAACCGCCCTGGAGAATCTAAGGATCAGAACAGGAAGGAGGAGGAGGATCGCCTCGGGTCCCCCGCGCTTCTGAGCACGGTGGGAAAGGGGAGAAAGAAAAAAAAGTCATCACAGGAAAGGTTCAACACCACGCTAGGCCATTTAGCTGGAATATTTTTTATAAAAACCACCCGGTTGTGATCAGAGTCCTGGAGTTTGTCCTGAATAGAGCGATCACCCCAAATATGAACCAATGGGTGACCTGCTTCCCTTCACTGACTGGTCTCAGCAGCATCATCCTCCATGGTTGATGTTTACGTTCTCGTTCCCGCCTACTTCAACGCAGAATGATGACTATTGTAGCGTATCGATGACGTACGGGTCAGAATCATGCAGCCTGGCCGGTCAGACGGAGGTCACAATTGAAAAGATCAGATACAGGTCGCATAGGGGCAAAGGAATGGGAATTGGGTCGTTTCAGCCTGCAGTGTGAACGTAGCCTAAGTCACAATGTAAGAAACCGCTTGTTCTCATGCATTGGGAGGGGCTGGTGCTCATATTGCAGCATTTTAGAGGGATCAAAATACCGCTTTGGGGTTGTTTATGGTGAGAAATGACCAGTATGATAAACCTAAAAGCTCAAACGATTTCTATTGGATGATATACAAGTGGACGCATTGGAATGAAGCGGCGCCTGTACATCACAACTACAAGTTTTTTCCTAGGCTTAATTTCTTTTTTTACATTTGACCTTCATCATGAGAAAAACATGTTAAAAACACCAAAAAACACAATTTCAGTCATACGAAACTCTTGCAGTAGAATACATTTATTTTCACATACTTAATTTACATCTTAGTTGGCATTCACAAACTTTGATTGGCATAAGGCTCCGTACAATTCCATGAGATAACTTCCAAAAACTTTAGGGTAAAAACCCCCGAATGGAGCCCACAGGTGGAAGCCGGGGAGGAGGGTGGGGCGACGAAAGCGGCGCTGCGGTAAGAAAGAAAATGAACGCTGCACACCTGGACTTAAATAGGAAGCTGAACAGGTGAGTTAATTAACTACCGCCCTAGGGGGGAAAGAGACTGCCGAGTTCCGGTGCCTGAAATGCGAATACCATTCGCTATTTTCAGTCATACGAAACTCTTGCAGTAGAATACATTTATTTTCACATACTTAATATACATCTTAGTTGGCATTCACAAACTTTGATTGGCATAAGGCTCCGTACAATTCCATGAGATAACTTCCATAAACTTTAGGGTAAAAACCCCCAAAACCAAAGATCATCAAGAAGAGAGAAGAAGAAAGAATGTAAATGTATAATCAGTGTGTCATAAGATGAGGTGTGTTTTGGCGGCATTCCATTTTCATTTCATTTCATTCCATTTCCAAGTAAGACTGCTATGTGTGACCCGGCACCTTTGACCGTTGGGCCGCCCCCTTCTTTCCATTTCTTTTATCCGAGTTCAGCGCTACAAAGGGGACATACTATCTAATGGATCTGCTATGTGTGACCCGGCACCTTTGACCGTTGGGCCACCCCCATTCGAGTACAGCGCCTCGAAGGGGACACACTATCTAGTGGAACTGCTATGTGTGACCCGGCACCTTTGACCGTTGGGCCGCTCCCGTTCGTGAACCACTAGGGATCTGCTATGTGTGACCCGGCACCTTTGACCGTTGGGCGCCCCCATTCGAGTCCAGCGCCTCGAAGGGGACACACTATATAATTGAATCTGCTATGTGTACCGCAGCACCTTGACCGTGGCCGCTCAGTTCGGAACCACTAGGGGAACATACTATCTGCAAGATAGAGAGATAGAGAGAGCCAAACAAAGAAAACGAAACAAAACAGGGAGCCAACATAAGAATCACTCATACCTAATTTTTTAAGAACATAAATCCCCATCCGCAAAACGTTGTAAGGAACTATAATTTGAACCGCCAAGTACAACCCGTATGAAGACACTACCTACATCCATCCGAGCTCCCAAAGCATGCTAAACATGCTTAAGTACCATCCATTATTCATAGCTTCCATCAAATACTAAGAACGAGCTTAGCGTTATTTTATTTGGTATGCTATTTAAAGGCGCTTAATTAACATCCATTAATTCAAGCTTCCAACGACAGGACTACGAACGAGCTTAACTGCCATAATGTTTCCCCATTTGTCATACCATAATACGAGCTCAGAACATCCATTTATTTGAAGATTTCCATCTAAGTATCAAGAAAATCCTCACTGCCATTTGTCTGAAGCTTAATTGGCGTAATTGAGTTTAGAAACCAAAATTTGAGCTCCATCGCATACTAATAATACACTTTAGAACATCCTAAATTTTGAGGCTTCCACCTGGCAATATAATCCAAGAATTTACATTCATTCTACTGCCAACATGATGATTGATTTAAGTCAGAAGTGTCATGGGAACATAGGGGAGGTCCACCGCCCCATCACTTTCAGTTCAGCAATAGGTACATTGAGCAGTCATCGTGGCAACACCAGATCAAGGAATGCAGGGGTGTCATCATTCGCCAGAAATGGGGAAGCAGGCCAGAGAGCAGGGACTCGCAGGCTCAGGATGCGATGCATAGATAAAATACAAAACCAGCATTAGTCCCAGCAAAGAACATATATATAAAACCTAGAAACTGATTAGTTTATACACTGATTAAGATGAATGGAATAACAACAAGGTTAAATTTATTAGAAAGTTAAGGAAAGGTCCATTGTGGCTTCATCGCACCATAGAAACCACCAGTATCACAAATTCCAATAGTGAATTGATAGTGAAATACAGAACCTGCACAATATCTTAACACCAATTTTATATACACCAATTGTAAAGAAGCAACCTTTGACAGTTCCAGAGGGACGCACCTTCAGAAGGTCATCGAGAATTAGGCGATGGGATGGGTAACCAAGGGCCAAGGAGATTGTAGATGAGGAAGGTCCACGTCCCACGTAGCAATGGATTGCAGCTCGGCTGAAATTTGATTCTCATATTTGATATTAGTGGTTCTCAAATAGGTGGACAACAAAACACAGACTGCCGAAATTTTAGCCAAGGGCGTCTGGAGATCCATAAGGGATCGTAGGTTTTGATAGACTGAACCTTAGATTTTTAGAGGCGGAGCATAACAAGCCTCTACATGTAGCTGCATCTAGCCAATTGTCATCTGCTTAAGCAGGGCAGATAGAAGACTGGCTTGCGGACACAAGAATTAACTCTTAAACTAAGCTTTAGAGCGTAAAAGATGGAGTTTCTACGGTCAGGGTTAATTTGCTTATGGTGTTATTTAAATACTACCCAAGACAACCGATGAAACACATAAGACTATTATCTCACTCTTTAAAGAGCCTTAATATAAACTCCATGGCTAAATTCTCATAACCACACTATCTTTAAAACCATTAGAGCCGTGGATTCTGGCGGCCGGACGTACACAAACCGCTCTTATAAATCTTTCCCCCCAAAAACTAGAGGGCCCGGCCACAGAAGAACAAGTGGAGGGAGACTGAAGACACGACAGGCATCATCATAACAAGACCGCTAAGCATTGAGAAGGACAGGCTACAAAACGGAAGACGTGAATATCCAGAACAGGAACATGGGGCCCAGGATCAAACTACCCGGAACAAGAGCACAAGATGAATGGATGACCGTGGGACCAAAGTCAGAGCAGAATCAGGTGGGCCGATCATGGAACAAACGGCCATCAACCAAAGAATGAAACAAAGTACACGCTGCACAAAAGCGAGAGATGGCATAAAGGGAGAGGCATCCACCAATGAACCATCCAGATCCAGAAGAAGAAAACAAATCCGGACGGGCAGAGGACCATACGTCGCAGACAACGCGGTAACCCAGATCAGAAAATGAAAGTAAGCCACAGAGATGCAAAAGACCAGGCATACAGAGGAACATTGACGCAGAGAAAACATCAAAACGCGCAAAACGAAGGGGAGCCCATAGCCTACCCAAGTCCAGTACAGGGCTTGTGATAATACAGTCGATAGCATGAGGACCGCCATGACAGCAGAAAGGTCAACCGATAAACAAATCGAGCGCCGACTGGATGCCGAGAGACTCTTCCGGGAGGCAAAGAGGCAGGACACTGAGAACATCAGGGATAACAGCCATCCCCAGCCACAAATCGCGTCCGGAGTAAAACGTGGAGAAGGCATGGGCAGCCGAAGTAAAATAAACCAATCCGTAAGGCGCACGAGGAATCAGGCCACTGACGCCAGAAAATGACTACGACGACAGGCACCAACAGGACCGAAACAAGTTCCAACCATGAACACATCCAAGGGCCACCCACAGTGGCGGCCTATACTGTGAGCAGGCGGAGGCGACGAACGAAGATCGCCGAGTGAATCAAAACAAGCCACAGACGTTGCATAAAAGAGACAAATCAAAAGTAAAAATCCACAGAGGAGAGAGGGGTCCAACAAGAACAAACCAAACGCTGAGTAAACCACTAAATGCACAGCAGCCACGACAGAAACACAAAACAAAGAGAGCCACCAAAATAATAAAGCCAGCGTCGATTAAATACAGGCAAAATTCACATTCGGCTCTTATCTAGGAGCCGTAGGAGCCGAGTCTTAGCCGGATGGCTAAGACAGAGAGACACAGGAGGAGTTTCTACCCCCACGCCATCAGGCTCTTAAACGGTAACTCTACACGTGTAACTTAATTATTTAAGTCTTCAGTCCACATTCATGCACATTATGTTGCATTCCATATTTAATTCTACAATACACATATTGTACGTATTTCAGCGGTACATAGTTATACTTATGTATATCATGTATACTTTACAGAAATAAATGACGTACATTCCCTGTATGATTTTCCTTAATTATTGCGCTGTCCACAGAGCGGACCTTGGTTACATTTCACTACTGGTTGTATTTGCTAAATACAACTTCGTATGCAACAAAATCAAAAATCCTGAAATCTTAAATAACATACAGCAACAGATAAAACGCCGAAAGCCACAGCTAATTCAGCCAGCATGAGAAACCTGTCCAGACGAGGACCACCAGCCCTGAACCACAGGAAAAACCCCACAACCCCAAAAACAATAACAGGATGCAGAGCCACAAAACATGAAAACTAGTCAGGTAGACCACAATGACAAAGAACATAAAACTACAATACCCAGAGTCCTTAGGGGCGTGACGTCACATACAACCGGAACAAAAATAAGGAAACAGAAACGCATTAGAAAACACAACAGAAAAACACGGGAAAAGACCGCCTGGCCGCTCACCGCAATGATACAAACGGCCACAGCAGAGGAGAAAGCCTGAACGGCCCCCGATCTAACGCCGCTGCCAACCGAAACACCGCGAAACGCTCACCCGCCGCAGCGACGCGAACACGCCGGCGCCGCCACCCGGCCGATGAAACGCCGCGGAAGGAGAAACAAACGCGGCGAAATGAAGACCCCCCACATCAGAAAAAGTGGGATCACCAACCAAAAAAAAAAAGGGGGGAACACACCGAGATGCCAAAAGAAGGAGAGCAGCGGGCAAGGAACACTGGCGACGAAAGCGGCGCTGCGGTAAGAAAGAGAATGAACGCTGCACACCTGGACTTAAATAGGAAGCTGAACAGGTGAGTTAATTAACTACCGCCCTAGGGGGGAAAGAGACTGCAGAGTTCCGGTGCCTGAAATGCGAATATCATTCGCTATTTTTCATCAGAGTGTCTGCAAGGTTTCTGCATGAATTATGATGGATTATAATTATAATAATTGCTGGCAATGTACCGGTAATCCAGAATTTTTCCAAACTATGACCTTAGGCCTTTCCATTCATTGTGTACATATCCTTTGTTTGTGCAGGATTATGGGGTCATCTCACACAAACACACACAGGCTTTTTCCTGCCTGCATGCTTTACCCTATATTATCTATGTGTGGTATATTGACGATAATTTTAGCTGACTGCTCCTCCACAGTTTTAAATTTCATGCTACAACTACAGCTTTGAGAAAATGTTTTATTCATTCATGCCGTACGTTGCTTTTTTTTCCCCTCTGTGCTTTCATTTGTTGGTTGCTGTTGGGGTGATTTTGTTTCTTTTGTTGTTCTTTTTTTCCTATTGTGTGTGATAGCAGTTAAGCCTTTGACAATGGAACAGCGGGGTTTCTATGAAATGAAAGTGACAAGGAATTGGGGGAAAAAGGCTCAAAGGCTGCAAGAAGCCTGTGTTTAGTTTTTGTGTAATAGCAGCATAAGCATGATCAATAAAGCTGAGCGCAGATACGATTCATACTAATCAGTAAATGAAATATTTGCTCTCAGGGCTGTATTGTAGTGAGTGTGACTCTGTGATAGCAGTGAAGGAATTACAGCTGGGGAAATGCATGGAGCATTATTCAGAATTCATCCCAACAAAGACGAACACGAAAGGAGATTTAAGCTTTTATGAAAAAGAAAAAAATGCAAAACCAAAGAGCAAATATGATCACATCCCAAAACTAACTTGCCTTTATTTAAATGCACTTTAAAATAGACTCCCCCTTTCAGAAATGCTGAGAGTAAAAGAAAAAAAGGAATTTATGAGACATGCTTAGGGAAAGCTCTCCTTAAAAGCTGCAGGAAAGCAATCCATCCATGCCATGATGTCTTCACACGTCAGAGCTGACAGCATTCAGCTTCAGAGGAGGAAGTGAGCCACTTTTGAAATTCAATGCCACAGCCCCCCCACCCCGCCCTCCATGTGACACACAGCAGCTGCAACTGTCGGTTTTTTTAAGGTCAAACCTGCAGAAACATCAGTAATGTACATTCAGCTCATAGGAACCCAGACCCATTTTTTCTTAGAGATAAAATAATGTGTATTTAACACAAACCAAGTGGACCGACATAGTTCTGATAGTTTTCTGTTTCACTGATGTCACCATAGGTTCTCAGAGGTTTTACTCTTAATAAATTTGCGTTTTTCACAGTTAAAAAACAAAACAATTTTAGAAGAAATGTATTTTTATGAACCAAGACTATTTCAAGCATGCATGACGCAAAAAGGAACAACAAAAACAATTAAACCGTGTGTGGTTACATATGTGTACACGTGCACACATCATTAAGAACATCCACAAACACCTAATTAAATACAATTTACTTGTGTTTTCCATATTTATGTGAATATCTGAAGTGAAGATACACATTCATATGACAGAGTTTTAGGGCCAGTTTACAGAGAATTTTCGTTTTTTTTAATCACAACTTTAAAGTTTTACATTTACAAGAAAAAAGTCATACTGTTAAATTATTAGAATAAAGTCGTACATTTACCACTATAAATCTACTAAATCTGCAACTTTAAATCTCGTAAATCTACGAGAATTAAGTAGTAAATTTACGAAAAGAAAGTCCGACTTAGGAGAAAAACTCAGAGGTTGTGTGTTTATTGGACCCATGCTTGAAGATGAAAGATGTGGAGTTTGTGAAGCTTTATTTCCACATAAGTCTAAAACACAAAAAAACTCTGAATATTTTGGTGACTCAAAATCAAATTGTTCTTAGTGCAGCCGACTTTCTGGGGCTCGGTGACGTTAAAGTGGAGTTTTAAATGTAAAATAAAGAGCTCAGAGACACGTTTGGGTGAAGAGGACCTCTACTTTATTTGATACTTTTCTTTTTCCTTTTTGTTGGTGACCCTAAAACTTAGTCGTACAAAAACCTGGTTTTTAGGCAGTTTATCTTTTAAACAACAGCTTGAAAAGTGAGTGGGAGGAAGACAAAAAAACATCCTTTTTCCACCCCTTACACACACTGTTTCTGCAGGTCCTTAAACGGTAGTAACTTTTACTAGGCCTTAAAAATGATGACATTGTCTTCAATTCTGGTGAACGTGTCTCAAATGATTTGTTGTCAACCCGATGTGACCTCCTGTCGCTAAATTAAAAAAAACTAATTCCAGATTGCGTTGGTCGTGATTCATTTGACCTCAGCTAGCTCATTAGCTCATGCTTGGTGGTGCTGGAAAACGTGTCAATTCATGGAGAAATGACTTGAAACTAGGGATTACTTGTAGTAGTTAAAGCTGGTTAGTGGAAATCCTTATGAAACAGACTGCGGTGTTAGCTGAAAGACTTCTGAAGTTGTCACGATGAGGATCAAGGTGATTGAATTGCATATGTGGAGCAGGAAAGCCAGACAGCAGGCCGTTTGTTTCTGTCCTTACACCACTGCAGATGATGCGACCTCTGGTATCACAAAGGATGAGAACAAGACGAGCCGCTGATGCTGAGGACAGTGATGAGCCACAATCCTCATTTGTTTCCATGTGAAGGGGATTCCCCACACGGACCTGTTTGCATAGTACATAGTACATTCATTGGCAACAAATGTTAATAGAGATTGATGTTCCACTATTGGTATCTGTTGTTATTATTATTAAAAGATTTTGGGGTTTTTTGTGATGATCAGAGGTTTTTTTCTTTTTAAAATTGGATCAAAATCAAGCATCCCCGGCAACCCCCCCTTTCTGCCGGGCCACGGTCAAATCCCCGGGGGTTGGGTCTGTAGCCACATAAAGGTTGGGGAACACTGCCATAGATTACCAGGGCAACAGCATCGTCCTCCCTAAAACCAGGATGTTTATTCACCAATACTGTACAGTGTTGCATGTGTGTACTTGTTGCCTTTGTCTGTTATGATACTACTACGTGTAATATTTTAATTTGCATTTAAGCCAAAAAGGATTGACTGTAAGTGTGATTTTGTTGTGAGGTTATTTTATTTTGTTCCCACATACGTCAAGGCAAACATAGAGACTGAAGGCTTGTTGGGGTGAACATGCATCCATACTTTGAATCTAACCTTTTCCGCCTCACTCGTAGTAGAAAGCGAGCTGCCTTAAGTGTCACATGATGTCTGGTTCTGCGCTGTTCACCCTCTTCCCAGATGTTGAGCCATATGTGTGGTATCTCAGAGCAAAGATAAGACCTCAGGATTTTACAGTATTAAACCTGTTTTATCTCAGCTTTGCTGGGGGGGGATTACGCTTCACACAAGAAAACCCATCTGTCCACTGGACCAGAAAATAAAGGACTCTCTCCCCACCTTTTGACGGACGAGGTCCGTTGAGCTGAAACCTGCAACCCTTCATGGATCAGAGGCTGTAATGTTCTCTGAAATAGCTACATTAGATCTTAATGCGCGCGGCAGAGTAAAGTAGACCCAGGGAAGACTGGTAAACACCACCATCAGATTAAAGACTTCCTAGCAAGGAGGAGTCTCTTCATGTAGTTCATATATTTGCATGAGTCGCACTAAAATAACCATTTTGAGGAGACTTTCATATTAACTTCAAATGTTTTCTACATTCTTCATTCATTTTTGACCATCTACTTTAAATAGACTAAAAGGAGAAATGAAAATGACACTTTTTAAAAGTTATTTTGCTGTCTGAATTTAATTGTACAAGGATATTTCACTTCTCTAGGACAATGCTGAATATCTCTGATGGATATTAAGTATTTATTACACTAAAGATTTTCTCATTTTTGCCTTTTGTTCTTGGCTTTTGCCATGCCTTATACTCACAACTGAAACAGGATGATGTCTGAAAATGGGCAAACGTGTCAGGGGCACGCTGGGGGTCTGCAGGAAAGATTTGCATCGTAGATCAATCGGCAAACCCGTCGCGTAAAAAGGTTTTGCTCCTGATTTGGTATGAAGAAGTACTCAAGAATGTCCCTTGAATCTTAATTTTCTTTATATATGTCCTCCACCATGAGAAAAATGCTACAAGAACGAGATAAGAACAAAACACTTTTCATTGGAGTGGGTCTTTGAAAAATGTCCTGAATGTGAAGCTGCTGACTTTGAGGCAGTGCTATCATCTCTGTATGACATTAAACTGGAAATGTACATTTATTAATATGTAAACAAAAAATATATGAAACTCCACATCAACCTACAACAAATGCTGTCAATGATGTTTTGCAGGAAAACGAAAGTTTCAGAACAAATAAACCAAGGTCTCCTTCTGAAATGTGATTGTTTTATATAATTTGTTAATTCTAAATAATGT
The DNA here is from genome assembly GCA_023969325.1 of Oryzias curvinotus. Classification (NCBI taxonomy): domain Eukaryota; kingdom Metazoa; phylum Chordata; class Actinopteri; order Beloniformes; family Adrianichthyidae; genus Oryzias; species Oryzias curvinotus. The sequence continues at coordinate 4,970,967 of CM043720.1, forward strand.
TTAAAGATGAGTTTAGTTAACCTAGAAGTTGTTTGTATTCTAGGTTTGGAAAACCCACCTTGGGAAAAAGCATAGAATCTGGTTGTAAATGGTCACACTGTGCTTTAGCAACAATGGAGCATTTCTAATTGATCTAATGATCAAACAAACACAAATATTTTTGATAAGTTTCTCTTACAATATTGTTCTTGTATTTTCAGCAGTGACTGGTGATTTGAATGGATTAGAGGTTGGCTAGGAAGCTTTAGATCAGCGATGGAAGTTCAGTCAATGGAAAAAATGTATTCCAGGTATGTCATTATCCCAAAACGGCATTTTCGTTAGGTGTACATTATGCCCCTCTCACCAAATACCTCCAAATGCTGCCAGCCCTACAGGAAGGGGTTTTCAATCACTGGAGGCATTTTCAGTCAGTGCACACCTTCGATAAGGCTGCAAATGACCATTCACTGGCTCGCCATTTGAGCCCCAGCACCCACTCCATCTTTAGTGCAGTGCTGAAGAGATGATCGAGCAGCAAATGAGTCAGATTTTTTCTTTCCCGCTCCTTCGTTGCGCTGTATGAAAGGGTTTCGCTCATCGCTGCTTATCAGGCGAGGACAAGGGTGTTGGAAAGTCACGGACAGGGCGGAGCAAAGAAGTCAAAATATTTGTATCCATCATTTCTACGTCAGTAAATATCATGAGTGTGCAGATTAATGTGCAGATTAATCAAAGACTGCTATACCAAATAGGGCTTAGAGCTTTAGACATGAGGTTTGCATGAAAACAGCACAGTTACAGTACAGTACTAAATACACTGACCAAAAATATAAACACAACACTTTTGTTATTGCTCCCATTTTTTATGGTATGGACTCAAAGATGTGAAACATTTTCCACAAACACAAAATAACCAGTTCTCTGAAATATTGTTCACAAATCTGTCTAAATCTGTGATAGTGAGCACTTCTCCTTAGCCAAGACAATCCATCCCACCTCACAGGTGTGCCATATCAAGATGCTGATTAGACAGCATGATTATTGCACAGGTGTGCCTTAGACTGGCCACAAGAAAAGGCAGCGCTTGAGGTGAAACGCTAGACACATTTACCGTGGACTGGGGGTGGTATTTTCTCTTTAGTAATGATAATAACAATAATGATTATAATTTTCCCCTTGTCAAAGCAACTTTCTAAAGAAGTTTGTTTTTTGCTCATTTTGGTTGTTTGGGTTTAATTTTAGTGGGGTTTATCACCTGATGTTTGGTGTCGCGACTTTGACGTGCGTTAAGTGTGACAGATGTAACAGAGAGAATCCGGTCACTTTTTAAAATAAAACGTTTTTTTCGGAAGAAAAAAAAAAACAATAAAACGGAAGTTATTTTTTCTTTCTGTGCGTCCCGGTGCCAAAATTTCCCGCGGCCCGGTACCGCTCCGCGACCCGGTGGTTGGGGACCTCTGGTCTAGATGACCCAACTCCCAACGTTAACGTTGGGTCATCTGGACCCAACAAGGGTCACAAAGGAATGCTTTGGCTGGAAATGTCCAGTTTTCCTGGGATCTTCAGGAAAAATATTCACCTAATTTTGAGAACCAAGCGATGATATGTGAAGCAATTTATGTAAAACCTTTGTGTTGATTAGATGACCTACCTCTGGATTATTCCAGGGAAATGAGCTCAATAAATGTCAACATTAAAAAAGAAGACTTAACGCCAAAGGATAAAAAAAACAACCAAACATTCAGTTTGAATCATTTTATTTAGGCTGTGCTTTGGTGCATAATCATAAAGGAAACAAAAACAATGTAGAATAGGTCTTTTTTCATTCAAATTTATATTAAATTAGGTGAATTATTTAGAAGTTTTAGCGATTATGCCATTACTGTTATATAAATATTGCTTTGCAAGTAGTCACAATGCCTAAAGGTTTGTTTGTTTTGCTTTCTATAACTAGACCGCATCAAGCCGTGTTGATCTCAGTCAGTCCTACCAGTTCTATTTCTTTTTGGGGGGGGGAATGTGGGGAAATCGCATTGGCTGCTGCTGAGGAGCATGTACTGAAATGAAGCACCTCCAGCTCTGCAATTTTGAACAAAAGACTTGTATCTCTGCAAGACAAAGTCAAATCTTTGCCTTGGCCCTCCTGCTTTCAGATGCAAACGCTGAATTCATGCTGCTGTGAAACATGCAAATTAGACTGCACAGACTCAAATAATCTGATAAACATCCTCCATTGCATACCAAGTGTCGAAATGCAATTTCTGCAGGAAATTACAGTGCCGATGAGCAGGAGATAGGTTTTTAGAAATGGAGATATAAAAGCCCATGAGGGATCTGCAGCCACAGTCTCATTGTCTTTGAAAAATCTGCTCATTGTAGCACATCTCTGTTGTGGAATTGTAAAAACTTTTTTGTGCTCTAATTAGCCAAATATTCTGACCCAGATATGATCTACTGGATTTGAAACTAGAAGAGGAAATGCTTGCAGGCAGTGTGCCTCTGAGGGCTATCTCATCTGTGAGCGCAGAATCCCTGCAGAGGCAACCCACAATCAGCTCTCTGGCTTCCCCAGACGTATCACATTCAGGCTCTGCAGTCTGCTGAAAGCCAGCATCCAAAGTCCCTGAAAGCTGTGTGTCCAAGGTTGTGATGTACCTGATGAAGCTGTGAGCTGAAGGATTTTCTGAGGGCTTATTTCTGAGATGACGTTTTATTTTGTTTTAATTCATGCATTAATGTAAAGATACAGCAAGTCTTGCTTTTCACATGTAAATCCAGTTTCACCTTGAAAATACAAAGATCCGAGTTGGTTCAATGCTGCATCGATCCGCTCAGACAAGCTGCCCCGATTGGGAGGGAGTGGCACTAGGAAGGGCTGATAAGTGTGACTGTTGGCTGACATTGTCTGGTAGCTGAACTCATTAAACTAATGAATCTGGAGAATTGGTGGGGGGGGGGCACACGGAAGGATGCTTCTGGAGGAGGGGCACATCCAGGACGAACTGACCTTTTCCATGACTGATGGTAGAAACCAGGTGAGCCATGTCAGCAGAATCTGAGCTGATTTAGGGACTAATAAAAAATAAGATCATTAGTAAACCTTCATTTGAATTAGTTTGAAACATGAACGTTTTCAAACAAAGCATGCATTATTACTTTATAACATTTACATACCACACACTCAGATTGTGAATGCATTGACCTATACATCTGCTAGCTTAACCCAAGCTCTGAATTAGTGTCTGCTTTTGGATCAGGAGCATTTTTGGGTCAGATGTTTGGTTGGCCCGCATGGGAGACGGTTTAGCTCGTGCTGGTTTGCGGTGCCTTCCCTCCGTGAAACCCAGGTTCAAAACCGAGCTGCTCCCTGTTCCCCTCTCCACCTCTGTGCCGGTCCCAAGCACGGCCCCCTTGAGAGGGTTGCGTCAGGAAGGGCATCCGGCGTAAAACATTGCCAAGTTTACCATGCGACTCGTTCGCTGTGGCGACCCCTGATGGGAAAAGCCGAAAGTGAAACAAACATGTTTGGTTAGCCCGCATGAAGTTTCACTGTATGTATTATAATAACATTGGATCTTAATCATGCAAGCTAATAGTGGCTACATTCACACTGAAACGACCCAATTCCCATTCCTTTGCCCCTAAGCGACCTGTATCTGATCTTTTCAAATGTGACCTCTGTCTGAACGGCCAGGCCGCATGTATCTGACCCGTACATCATCGATACGCTGCAAACGTCATCATTCTGCGTGGAAGTGGGCGGGAACAAGAACATAAACATCAACCATGGAGGATGATGCTGCTGAGACCAGACAGTGGAAGGTACCCCCCCTCACTCCCTCCTGCACTGCACATGCTCTCTCCTCTCTCTTACACACACACACGCACAACCCCAGCACACACACATCCCCATTCCACTACAGTGGGTCCAGATGACCCCGGCTCCAATGCCTTCTGAAAATGAGTAGATTGTAATTGTGCTGACATCTCGTATGTCAGCGTAAAAGCTGTACATGTGACAGTAAAAGTTATTCATTCATTCATTCCTTTGTGAAAATAAATGTAGTAATGAAAAACAGCTCCTCTGATGACATCACTGTTGTTGACATCCATTGTTAACGTTAGCTACTTCCACAAACAACCAGTGACGTGGTTCACCGTTGAGGACTCTTCTGCATGCGGGTCACTTCTGGGTCAGTTCAAGGTCACACTGGAGACCACAAAAGTTCGGATTTAACTGGAAATGTGAACCGCCTTGAAAAGAAACTGAATTTTTTCCAAAAATCAGAATTGAGCCTGAAGCCCTGCAGTGTGAACGTAGCCTGAGATTTCTCTATGAAGAAGTAATTCAAGCAACAACAAACAAAAACATTTTTTGTCGATTTAGGGGTTGCACAGTTGTGTAGTGGTTTTAAGTCTGGCCTCAAAGCCAGAGGATTCTGGTCTGAAGTTGTTTCAATAAAGGCAACATTACGGGCTTGTTTTTTTATAGAATACCATTAACACATTACAGTAAACACTCAGCACAGGCTTGGATTTTCTTTCAGGGCCAAAGGTTCATCATTTTTTCATTTCATCATTTTGTATTTCTCTTTAACACAGAGGAGTATTTTGTCCGATTTACTTCGGCTGTAATTCTCAGAACGTCTTATCACACGTTTCCACAAATCAGCAACTTTATTTGATTAAATCTCCATTTTATGTAACCTTCCCTCTTCATTCAGTTCATATACATCCATACCATTATTTAAAAGAGCTCTCTCAGCACACCTGAATCATTTTTTAAATGCTTTTCTTTTCATATTTGTGTGGTTTTGTCTTTCTTAATAATGTCTGTGTCCTGTGCTTTGATTGAATTTGTTTGTGAATGCATTGTGATGAAGGCTGAAAGGTTGAGAGCTATTGTGTGTTTGTGTTTGTGGATGTATGTCATATACATAGTTTGTATCTTTTTGTTTGTCAGTTATACTCTTCTTTTCAGTTGTCATCTGCCTAATAGGAGGAACAATTCATAAACGAGATGTGCCACCTCAAGTGGCTGATCCTCCCAGTGCTTAGTAAATGTTTGAATAAATAAATGTAAAATATTTATAGTAACATACGACATTAAAGTCAAAGTGAGCATACAGTGCAACAAATGACAGCAGCAGAGCAGACCGACTAAACTCAGTTTAGCTGAATGTTTGTTGATAACGTTCCAAATGTTTGGAAGCTCACTTGCAGGATCTCTGCAGCCGTTGATGAAGACGTCGGTGTCCCTGCAGCAGTTCACTTCAACCCTTTCTTCCTCCACCAAAGACCAGATCTCTGCGTCTGTGTGACGCTTCTGTCTGAGGAGGAGGAGCACTTCATGGCATTTTCAACGTTCTTCTGCTAAAATAACAGACTATTGTCATCTTTCTTGTTTTATATTGATTTTTATTTTGATATTTTTATCCTTCATGTGGAGGAGGTTGCGAATGGAACACTAGCCACGTTTCCATGGGCAAAAGTAATCTGAAAGAACGCCTGATCGGAAAGAAAATGTGTCATGTAAACGCGCCGTTCAGAATACTCTGCCCCGGTCAGACTCGTTCGGATCAAACTTTCTTTCTGATGGAGATAGGTGGGTTATACCGATCCTTTATCCGATCGTTGGTCATGTAAACGGTTCATTCTGATCGTGTGTCACTTCTGCTCTGGTTTACGTCATTCATAGACGGTGTTTCGCTGATAGAAAGCTTTGGAGCTCAAACAGGACCGATCAGCTGCTCTGTGGACGCCCCGTGAAAAGCGCCGCTCTGCTCTCGCCCCGCTGCCTCTCTGCCTCTCCCCCCTTCATGAGGGGCATGCGGGGCAGGAGCGCTTCAGTCCACTGGCACCCGAGCCCCGGTGCCAGTGGACCAAGTGAGCAGAGGAGCCGGATAACTTTGTGTGAGGGGAGGGAGGGGTGCTTAGTCACGTGTGTGTTTTGTTGTGTTGTTATGTGTGTGAGAGTTCAGACTGCTAGCCGTCCCGCCGCTCTGGGTTAGCGGCTGCAGGACTCAGGAGGAACCGTGTTCGAGCAGAGCTCGGACCGCTAGCTCACAGCTTTGGGGTGGTGTGTGAACTTTTCAGAGCAGAAATAAATGTCGCTCAGTCCTTAGAAACAGTTCAAACAATAACGTGGATTTGTGTTTCCAGCTGTCTCCCTGACAAAATGTTTCCCCGCACGGTCCTGGATTTTGTGTCCATCAAGGCTAGCCTAATGTTGTTAGCCCGTGTTTATAGCCTGTCCTAACCCTTCCAGCTCGGTTCTTCAACATAAAAAGCACCGACCACACGGATTAAATAGAACGATGAGCTCGCAGGCGCTTCATAATACTCATTACATTAATAAAAGAAGATCGCCTCGTATTACGGAGCTGCTGTGGCAGCGGTCTGTTTACAACGGGACGCATCTCTTCTTCGCGGGGGGGGGGGGGGGGGGACGCTAGACGGACAATAGGGTGTCATTGTAAACGCAAGCACGGACCTTTATGTAAATATCGGGAGAGCGATTCATGGAGTGAGACTGGGATCTATGAATTGTTATGGTTAAAGAACATATCTTGATTGAAGTGGGTGTTCATTTGTTCATGTGTGTTCTATAGTCAACCCGCGACAATTATCGTAAGACTCTAAATGAACTGTAGAGCGTTACAACGTCACCCCCCCGAAGACGATGACATCACGGCCAGCGATCCCGTCAAAGAAATGAATGGGCCGAAAATCGCGTGTGGGGCCCAACAAAATGTACTTCAAAATACAGTCGCCAAACCAAAACACACGTGTCGGGGATATCCCAAAGAGGTTTTGAAATCATTATGGGATGGCCACACGACCTACGGCTTGGCGGCCATTTTGTGGTGAACTCTGAGAATTGGCGATTTTTGTGTTTTCCCACGATATGGGAAGACGACACTTTTGTTTGAACGATTTTCACGCAATTGCACACACTTGCTACCAGCTCCAGTCTACAAACACCACCGAAGTGTCGTTGACCTTTGACCTTGGGAAAAGGCCGCCATCTGAAATTTTCTCTAAAAAGCACCTTTAGCACCAGATCCAAACGAAAACTCGTCGTTGTAATTTTCATCAATCGTCTCGTAACTTTTTGGGCATCAACGGCCAGCTACTCTGGACAAAATGTTGGAATTAGAAGTTGTAGATTTTGAACGACGTGCACGTGGCGAGCTAGCAAAGTGGCGCACTGTTATAACTCCCATGTCTTTCATTGGATTGCAGTGAAAATTGAATGCATGCATCCATGTCAGGAACTGAACATAATGAAAAAAACAGGACATGGACATATAAGCAATGTGGGCATGGTCAGCACAAAACCACTGTTGCTAAGGACAACAAAAAGTTTACTTTTTCCGATTCATCTAAAACTGTTGTCAATCTGTTTGTCATCAAAAGGTGACCAAAACATAAAATGGTTGCTATGGAGTTAAAATCAACAGAAAAGCCGCCATTTTGAAAAAAGTTGTTTTTTTTTTTTACTAACTTATAACATATAGCTCTCACTAATGAAGCAATGTGTTTTTCTGAGTCAGCAGATGATGTTGATCGCTAAGCTAGCACTTTTAGCTATGTTAGCATAACTAGCATAGTTAGCATAGTTAGCATCTTTAACAATGTGTTTTTGTGAGTCAGTTTATGATGCTGATCGCTATGCTATCACTTTTAGCCACATTAGCGTAGTTAGCATAGTTAGCATTATTAGCATTTTAGGTAATGTGTTTTTCTGAGTCAGCAGATGATGTTGATCGCTAAGCTAGCACTTTTAGCTATGTTAGCATAACTAGCATAGTTAGCATAGTTAGCATCTTTAACAATGTGTTTTTGTGAGTCAGTTTATAATGCTGATCGCAATGCTATCACTTTTAGCCACATTAGCATAGCAACCATAGTTAGCATAATTAGCATTTTAGGTAATGTGTTTTTCTAAGTCAGCAGATGATGCTGATTGCTATGCTAGCACTTTTAGCTACATTAGCTTAGCTAGCATAGTTAGCATAATTAGCATTTTTTGCAATGTGTTTTTTAGGAGGCAGTTGATGCTGATCGCAATGCTAGCACTTTTAACCAAATTAACATAGCTAGCTGGATTAGCATAGTTAGCCTTATTAGCTTATGCAGTTTTGACTATTCCTCATCAAAGGTGGGCAGTGAGGGCGGTGAGGGCAGTAAGGGCCGTAAGGGCGGCGGTGGTGCGTAGAGTTGGGCTTGGAAGGCGGGTTGCGTCTGCGGGCCATACAACGCCGCTTGCGGCTTTAATTTTATATTTGAAACTCCGCTTCACCCACACCAAACCCCAGAAAACCGGCAACACTAACAATAATCTGATTTTGAGTCACCAAAAGGTTCTGAATTTCTTTGCTTTTGAAACTTATCCGGAATTAAAGCTTCAAAAAATGCTTCACATCCTTTATCTTCAAGCAAGGCTCTGATAAATAGACAACTTTGGTGTTTTTTCTCGTTAATTTATTAGTTTTTTCTGGTAAATTTACGACTTAAAAGACATAATTTAAAAAAAATGTTTGTAAACTGGCCCTAAAACTCTGTTGTAGACCTTAGACTCAGAGTTAGACTCTACAGTCCCTGACAAAAGTCTTGTCGCTTATCCATTTTGTAGAAACAAAAGCGTATAACCTCACTTTTAATGAATCCAGAAATGTCTCATATGAAAGCTAAAACCCTCCCAAATTATATTCAATATACAAGAATAAAATGGCTTCACTGAAGAAAGATTGATCATTTAATGAACACAGAAAGGTCACATTTTGGCAAGACTAAAGTTTTGTCTCCTTGTCATATGATGCACCCAATCCTAGATTCCAGCCTCGCCTGTGATCAATTACTGATCAATCAATTAGTGGGTGTGTATAAAAAGAACCCCAGCACACCAGGCCTTCACATCAACTGACACTGGATCTCTGACAACATGCCTAAGATTCACCCTGAGACCAAAGCGTTGATTATCAAGAGGCTGAAGACCAGATCCACTGCTGAGGTGGCTGACACCTTCAATGTGTCTCAGCGTCAAGTACAAAGAAGAAGACAAAGATTTGAAGAGACTGGAGATGTTTTTGACAAGCACAGGTCCGGCAGACCCCCCAAGACAACTGCTCGGGAGGACCGTTTGTTGGTTGGAAAATCCAAGGCCAGCCCCTTTTCCACTGCAGCAGAGCTCCACCAGGCCTGGTCACCTCAAGTCCCTGTGTCAACCAGGACAGTTTATAGAATTCTGTCTCCAAATGGCCTCCATGGTCCAATCAGTGCCCAGAAACCAGCACTAAACAAAAGGCAATTGAACAAACGTGTGGCATTTGCCAAGGCCCACAGCCTGCTAAACGGATGGACGCTGGAAAAGTGGCAGAAGGTGGATTTCTCAGATGAGTCTTCAGTTGAATGACATCACAGGAGACCAACTGGAGTCCGCATGGACCCAAGATTCACCCAGAAAACAGTGAAGTTTGGTGGCGGAAAAATCATGGTCTGGGGTTCCATCCAGTATGGGGGTGTGCCAAACATTTGCAGGGTGGAAGGCAATATCAATAGCCTAAAATATCAAGAAGTATTAGCTACCTCTTCCATTCCCATAAACCATAGAAGGGGTCCAATTCTGCAGCAGGATGGTGCTCCATGGCATACTTCCATCTCTACATCAAAGTTCCTCAAGGCCAAGAAGATCAAGGTGCTCCAGGACTGGCCAGCCCAGTCACCAGACATGAACATCATTGAGCATGTCTGGGCTAGAATGAAAGAGGAAGCATGGAAGACCAAACCAAAGAATCTGGATGAACTCTGGGAGGCATGGAAGACTGCTTTCTTTGCTATTCCTGATGATTTCATCCATAAATTGTAGGAATCATTGTCAAACCGCATGGATACTGTCCTTCAAGCTCATGGAAGTCATACAAGATATTAAATATGGATCTCACAGTAGCACTACTTCATTCACTGATGTTATGCAACATATTTTTGTTTTTGAAGTGAATTATTTGTTACATTTTCACATTACTCTCTGTAGGCGACCAAACTTTTGTCTTACCCAAATGTGACCTTTCTGTGTTCATTAAATGATCAATCTTTCTTCAGTGAAGCAATTTTATTTTAGTATATTGAACATAATTTGGGAGGGTTTTAGCTTTCAGATGAGACATTTCTGAAACCAATGGATTCATTAAATGTGAGGTTATACGCTTTTGTTTCTACAAAATGGATAAGCCACAAGACTTTTGTCAGGGACTGTAAAGGACTTAAGCTTTGTGTAGGGTAGGGGTGGGTATCACCAATAATTTCCAGAATCCATTCGATTAACGTTTTCTTTTTTTTTCTGATTCAAATCGATTTGATTCAGTTTTGAATTTACACGGTTTACACATTCAGACATGTTTGTATAGAAATACAATAATACTCTATATAAGTATTGAAGACATTCATATTAATCTAAAACAGTTCACACACTGTAAAATGTATTAGGGAAATAAACCAATGAGACTGTTAACAGCATTGGTGTTACATGATTTCTCAAAAGGAGGAGCTCTGATAAAAATGTGCCTTTAAATGTTTAAGGCTCTACATAAACGTTCTGCGTGTCCTGGAGGCCGTTTCTGTTTGGCCTCTAGGTGGAGCTTTTGCTTTAGCATCACACTTTATTCCAGAAGATTTGAGCAAAACAAACAACTGAGCTTTAGAACACAAATGGTTGCTTTAAAAGAATGTTCTCTTAAAAGAGTTTGGAGAATTCCTGCCTGTGAGTCACTAAAGCTGTTTAGTCAGAAATGTATGTTTAGGTCGACCGAGCATTAGCATTAGCCATCCTATGGGAAATTCCATTATACGTTAGCATCAAGCTATAGTGACCTTTGGCCTTACTGCTGTTATTGTTAAAATTAAGCTATAGATGTTTCAGAGTATATAAGTAATGTTCCATGAACCTTGTGACTGTATTTTGTAAACTAACAGTTTTACAAAAGTACACCATGAATGTTTCAAAGTTTGATCTCGCTTCTGAAATCCATTTCCAGCATTTAGAACCTCCTTGTTTGCACCAAATCAAAGAGAAGGAAAGTTGATTTGAACACTTTCTGCAGATGATTGGAACATTTTAATACACCTATTGTCATGACGTCGATGACTAGGCAGACCCAGTTGCTGAAACCCGGAAGACTCGGACTCAGGGAGTAAGTTGATAATTTAATAATAAGAATAGAGTCCAGGAGCTGAAGTTCCATGGCTGATTGCAGGTGAGTATGAGACGTATCGGTGGGAGTCCGGCTGAGCGTCTTGGAGATACACCGAGCTGCCAGGGAACGAGGAAGGTCACTGCAGCGAGCGATCCAGAAAACAGCGAGGAGAACTGCGTGGCCTGAGCAGCAACAGGCGTGGAGGAACCAGCGGCAACCGTGGAGGAGAGGACCTGTAGGCGTATGACAAGAAGAGGTAAGTACGAAGCTTTGGCTAGGAAAGACGTGACTTAGCTTGAGGCCGGGCATAAGCACCGGAGAGGGTAACGGACTGGCGTAGCATGCTGGGGGTGGATCTCCTTAAGAAGGTCTGCAGGTGATGAGGTGATGGAGGGCAGCTGGTTCAATCAGCAGAGCAGGGAGGGGGGGGGGAGGTAGGCTGACAGAGGCACCATGACACCTGTAATTGTTTCTGTACATGAAGGCTTTTAGAGTCATCTTCTCCTTTACACTTTTAGCATTTTTCCCCCTACGGTATTGAAAGGATCACCTTCCAAGCTCAAGCCAGGATAGGAAAAACATCAAGGTGAAATTTAACATGAAAAATATGTTAATTATATCTGACCATACCTCTATATTTTCTGATAGCTTCTACAAAATGGTAGAATTTTGCTGAATTTCTTTCATGCAGATGCAAAACAGCGAGAAGCTCTAATGCCTTTGGGCCACATTTATGGAAATCATATTTCGGAAATGCTTGGAAGATAAATGTCAGTTTTGCAGAACTGCTAACAACCCAGAAACCCGACAAAGAACACCAGCTACACACAACGTTTTCACAGGAGGTCATGCACTGGAATGCCTTAAGGCTACATTAACTAGTTCCAGAAAAAAGCCATCCTCCTAAATCAAACTGACAGGGTTTGAAATGAGTGGTGAGTAATGTAGGCCAAAGGATTTCAACAACTTCAGATGTGTGAAACACAATAAGACACTTCATCAGTGGTGTTTTGCTGCTTTGTCAGCTAAAAACAAAGCAAAGGGAACTGCATGATCTCTCATAATGTATAATGTGACTGGGATATAGTGACTTGAAATATAACAATTCTTCTCATTTAAAATGTTTTGCCCAGTCATTTCCACCAAATAGCTTTTTCAGTAATGCTGCTTTTAGTTTGGTGCAATCCCTAATTCATTTGACTTATTCCATGTTTTACTGTTCCCCCATCCAATGGGGTCAAACAGGTTCTTCATACAAACAATTCTTTATACTTCATTAAATAACCACAATCCCTATCCAAGTGGCAAATGCTGTCACTAATGAAGAAACAAAACTGACGTGTTTTGTGTTAACTCTTGTGCTCTATAAAAGGATTTGTGGTTTAACTTTAAACAAGACAAATGTATTATTAAAAAGCACAGAACTACTATTGGCTTTTTTAGGGACACCGCAGCTAAAGACTGCCTTCCATAGGAAAAAACAAGTGCTCACCTGACAGTTGTGTCAAATCTAAAACTATAGCAGCTAAAATACATTAATGAATCACCTGGAAACAGGCAGCTCTCAGGCATCTTTCTGCACATGCAGGTAAGCAGCTGCATTTCCATTGACTAGGAAATAAATGAGCCTGATGGAATCATGAAAATAAAAAAAAAATAAAAAATTTGTATTTATGGAAAACTAAAAGGTGTTGCGCTCAGAGTATCAAAATTAACCTATTTTGCTAAACCACAATGGAAACACTTTTTTCAAATAAGATGAGTCACGTGACCAACAACTGGATCTGGTTGTTGGTAGGAACGGGCTTTCTTAGGCGCTGCACAGCGGGCGCCACAACAGGTCCCACAGGATTAGACAGCTCATCAAAAGTTGAGTGTGTCATGTGGAATCGTTGGATCCACAGCTCCTCTGTAAAAACACCAACTACGATTTTCTAAAATGTTTTCGTCCGTAGCCACTCCCACGTGTCAGGAGCTCGCCGCTCCATGGCCTGAATCAGACGCCGAAGTCTCCTTTGATAGTCGAGCGCTATATTCCCATAATCATGATTATTAATGGAATTAGTGTAACTGTGAAATAGTGGTTTTTATTTTCCACCCTTTTAAAGTTTTGCACATATGTGTCATGGAAACGCAGCTAGTGTCGACACAAGGCAGGAAGTACAGACAGATGCCACATTAGCATGACTTGCATGCAGGTCAGTATTAGGAAATGATGTAATTTTTCATTACTGTTTAATGCCTTCAGTTGGTGTTAACGGATTACATCGCATGAATCCTGGACTGCCACTGAAAAAAACAAATTCTCACATTGCACTGGCAGCCAGAGGCATAAATTATTCAGGTGGTAAAATATGAACATAGACGGCAGAGCAATTGATCCCCACATCAATAAGGAAGACTGGATTCCAAAGGAAAAGGGGGTCAGACTACAACATACTCTACTTGTACTGCTTCCAGAAGTTCCCAAATAATAATACAAAAATCCTTTATTCCCTTTTACTGTCTTTGAGGGCATTCAAGCACAAACCAGGCACCAAAGCCTCTCACTGGAAGCCTCACAGCTTCAGCTCTTTGAAAACTTGTGAGGTCATTATGCACAGCACAAATCCTAAAAACTAATACAGGACAGTGAGGGATTAGCGCTGAGAATTTGGATTGGAATATATAACACATGTCAGATCAGCTCCTCTAATCACACCCCTGTTGGTGCGTCTAATGCCCCATGTGTTCCAAACAGCAGATGTTAAGGGTGGGACGTTGTGTTTTGATCTCTTGCTGAAATAGGAATGCTTTCTGAGCTCATCCTTTATTGGGGTTATTTGGGTGTGTGCTGCAGATGAAGGAAGTACAAAACAGCCTTTTTCTTCCGTTTGCTATAGAGGCCAGTAACATTGATTACCTCTGTGGTCTCAAGGTAACCCGAGGTTTTGCTTTTCTGCATTTTCTCACAGAGCTTTTCTATGGTTTCTGACGGCATTTATATATTTGCAACAAACTTGCCTTGCAAGCAAATCAAGAGCTGACAGGAAAAGAAAGTGCAAACTCAATTTAAATGCAATACTTTTGTGCTTCCTCTGAACTACAACAAACCTCCCTAAGGTGTAAAACATTACCTACAGCATGCAAAATGACAGGACTGTGTAGGTATCTCCTAAGGCAAAGACCTTTTTAAATACTTTATACAATTGTGTTGTACAATATACTACCATTGTGCACACTGAAATAGTCATGGTGCTTCAATTCTGTGGGAAATATGAAGACATTTCAAACCCAAACTTGGTTGGATTTGCTTTCTAAAGGATCAAACCTTCTCCAAAAATGGTTGAAGCTACAGATACACCCGGCATGTCATGTTCAAACAGAAAAGTGATATTAGTCTGGGGCCTTAACACTTGGGTGATTAATCTAAATCCATTCATCACCTTATGTTTGCAGCGCTTAGATCAACGAGGTTTGGGCTAACACATGCATGGACGTCTGAACCCTTGTTCTATCCTAGACTCTTTAACATTGGGAGTGGGGTCATCTAGACCCACTAGACAGTGGGGTCATCTAGACCCACTAGACAGTGGGGTCATCTAGACCCACTAGACAGAGCTCTGAACCTTTGTTCTTCAATGATTTGTGATCTTCACTGGTGTCCATGGATTACATGAAATCCTCTCCACCTTTATCCACCTTTGTCATGGTAGGAGAACACCTCAATGGAAGGGGGGGGGGGGGTCATCTAAGGTAGCACACGGGTTAAGCTGGTGCTACTTCATGATGATCAGAGCAGCCCAAATGTGACTTTTCGTTAGCAACCAAAACGCTGTTTCCTTCTGCCTGGAGAGGAGGAAGAACTTTTTCAGTTCAAAACCATCCTGAAGGGTTTTGGTGCACAGAAATCCACAGCTTGTAACGTTAATAAATATATAAATGCTGAACGGTGTCAATAGCATTCAATGTGGTTCATTGTGTCTATGAGTTATACTGCGTACTTAAATTAGTATTATTATTATTATTTATTTTTTATTTTTATCAGACACTGGTTTGTTTTGTATAAAACCGAAACATGTCGGTACGTTTTATTGAAAACAAACCAGTGTCTGATAAAAAATAACTTAAGTACGCGGTGTCAACAGCAGTCTAAGCACAACACATAGAGTTGGTCT
The DNA here is from genome assembly GCA_023969325.1 of Oryzias curvinotus. Taxonomy (NCBI): domain Eukaryota; kingdom Metazoa; phylum Chordata; class Actinopteri; order Beloniformes; family Adrianichthyidae; genus Oryzias; species Oryzias curvinotus. Next base: position 4,986,301 of record CM043720.1, read on the forward strand.
TTTTTTTAGGAAAGGTTTTGTGTTTTCAGCAGGACAGTGCCAAAGTCCAAACTCCAGCTATTAGAACAGCACAGCTCCGTCCTAACAAAGTTCAGGGTTGAAATTAGTCCACTACAGACTGCAAATTGCACCTACAGGGAACATTTCACAAATGATTGAATTCAAGTTTCTATACAGCCACAAACTCTGCAGCAAGTGAAACAAATTCCAACTCCCAAACTCCAGAAACTGAAGCCCAGACAACTTTAAACTGTAGAGGATGAGATTGTACATCATTGGGGTCATGCCTCTGTGACATGTAGGGTGCATCAAGCTGGAAATGAGCTTGTTTTGTTCATACAGGTGTAATATTCCTCAAACTAAACAGATTTTGTGTTTCTTCTTATCTATTCAAATGTATAAAATTGTCCTCGGTTTTGTTTGGACAGGAATAAGTGATTTTATTATCATTAACACACTGTGCTTTTCTCAAAGGCAACGTCAAACCACAGGGAGCACCCAAAAGAAAAGCTAGAGCAAGGGCAGAGGGTAAATGAGTCAGTAACCGTGTGATATTTTCATCTATACTTTTCTAGTTTTGTGCTTTTCCAACTTAAAAATGTTCTCAGTAAAATAAATGGCTGCTTCAGCCGGCTTTAGGTTACTGCGCTGCCATGATTTCTTTATTTCTGTAGGTCACATGCTTGTGTCAGAAATGTGTGTCCGTGTCATTAGTTATGGGAGTCATATTTAGCCATGCTAAAACACAGCATGGGTCTGCACTGTGGGACCCTCAAGGCTAAAACGTGGTGAATACATCAAAAAGATGTGACTGATGTATTTGGAAGCAAGAGGCTGCGGCCCTCTTTACCTTGAATTAGGTTGATATCCCGCATTCAGAGACGGCCGAGCTTTACTGGACAGGGAGGGAAGAACATCCCTTAAGACACAGAGACAATCAGAAGGCAGCATTTTTTTCACAAGCTTTTTTTATAGTCAAGAACGTAGTTTGAGTTCTTGACCAAAAAAACTCTAACCCTTACCCCTCATCTGTTAGTAAGCCTTGAAGTCCCACTCCAGTCATCATTCATCTTATACAAGTGCTCCCAATGGACCTTTAATTAGGATTATACAATTTTAAGTAAAACAAACAAACAATGTGTCGTTTTTTAGGACAGTCTCTGCAGAGGGACAGGAGTTCATCAAAATTTGCCTCTGGGTTGTGGGCAGGATCGTTGGCGTGGAGCAACACCGCCCCCTTTCTCCTCCCCGTTGCTGAGAGCTCAGAGCTGGAAGCTTCCATCCAGGGTAAGATAACTGTCAATGTACCATGGTCCGGGTGAATACTCGATTCTGATTGGCTGCTGGGTGCTTCTGGGTGTGCCTTAACAAGTGATGTACCACAGGATAACCGCACGGTGAAAAAAGAAGTTCTGGTCACCTAGCTTAAATGTTCTGTATCACTGCATCGGCTTCTTTAAAACAACCTTTAGCTTCATCATCTGAGCAAAAACAAGCAGTTAGATGTGAACTTTCTCTCTGAACTGATGCTTCATTCAACCCATCGGAAAGATCAGCATACATAAATTGCTTTATATCGCTGAATCTTGATTGCAGTGGCGGTGCGGCGCGACGCAGACTATTTGTTACGCACCACGTAACAAATAGTCTGCTTTTTGTGAGAAAAGCAAACCAATTCGATACAAAAACAAGAATTAAGGACTAAAAACTGGTTAATATATTTCTTTCTTTTGTAAGTGACCATGCTATAAACGGGCTAATGGCTTCGCGTCAGACGGCCATTAACCCTTACATAAGAAACATACGCCTAAATACAAAACTGTGCTCAAATTAATACTTGGTGCACAATGAAAAAACATTCAGTTTTATGTTTGACACGTCTGTTTTGATGGGATTTGTCTTTGTTTTGAACACAACTCTTGCTGGTCTTGAACAGAATATTTCTCTTGTTAACAAACTGTCACAAATACGCCACGGACGTCACAGGCACATGCATGGAGTCCCAAAACATCAACTCTACTGAGCGAGCATTCGCTCTGAGCCTCATGTATTCAACTAATTCAACGAATTAAACGCTTCAGAATGTTATTAGAAGGGAAGTCATCCTGATACATCGCTCTGTTGAACAGACTACTGCCCCGTGACCCAGACAGGGATAAAGCGGGTTAAGAAAATGGATGGAAAATAACAAAATCAAGAAACTGACCGTAGCGATAGTTAAAAAAGAAAGTTAAGAAAGAAAATTAAAAAAGAAAGAAAGTTGGGTATTCTGATTCTGACAAAAATATAAATTCCTTCATGATCCTTCTGACGTTTTGTGTTTTGTGTTTTTACTGCAGCAATATTCAGCTGCCAGTTGGCCTGCTTTAGCTCTGAGTTTGCTTAACTGTTTAAGTTTCATTATCCTCTTAAAATCAACCAATTTCAACAGACATGGACTTTATTTTTGTCCATCTAATGAGTAGAGTGGTAAGTCTGATACCGCTCTCCGGACTTCTGGGTCTGAAACGACCTGCTGCTCCATTGTTCACTCAATCAGCCATCGGCCCTCTGGGACCAACAAACTGCTGCCAGAGATCGCTGTATATCTCTATTTTTGTCTGTTTTATTCACTTTTCAACAGAGCTATAGTAATAACATTTTCCTGATGTGGGATCAATAACGTTCTGAAAAGTTCTAATAAATAAACTTTAAGACGCATGCACAAATTTGAATTATCGATGTTTCTGGACTCCATGTATTTGCCTTTGACCCTGTGACGTGTTTTTGACAGTTTGTTAAACAGAGAAGTTTTATATTTAAGAGTCACATTTAAAAAAAAGACAATCGATTCCGAACAGACGTGTCAAACATTAAGCTAAATGTTGTATTCAGATTTTTTCTGCAAAGTTGTGCATGAAGTGTGAATTTGTTTGCTCCTCAGTCACAACCATTTGAATAAAGAAATGCTTGGAAATTCAATTTTACACTTAATATTCTTTTGCTTTTTTGCTTTATAAAACTCAGACTGGGTCCTGGACTTTAATCAACAGCCACTATACAAATATATACACTAATGGCAGAATGACCAGAGGATTCCACCTGCCTTTTTGACTGGCCCTCATTCCACTGCCGTACTGGTCCACAGCCTCATCACTTCTCTCCTGGATTATTCGAATTCACTTTGTTCAGACTCCCGCAAAAAACTCTTCAAAAACGAACTTCACCTGGTCCAAAACTCTGCCGCCCGCATCATTGCTCAGTGCCCCTCCTTCCATCACATCATACCCGTACTCAAGCAGCTTCACTGGCTACCCGTTACCTACCCCCACCACCTACAAAATCCTTCTTCTAACCAAAGAATCCATTCATAGCCTCGCCACCCCCACATCTCTTTGACCTCCTTCAAGCCGCCACTCCCGCCCACTCCCTCTGGTCGTTGTCCTCCCCTCAACTCCCCACTGCCCGTGAAGAGCACAAATGGTTGAAGAAAAAAGCTTCAGCGCACTGTCTTGTGGGTCTAGATGACCCCTGAAGACAGCACAAGGGTTAATCTGTGTTTTGATTTTATTTTATGTGTGCTTTTATCCTAGTTCTGTGACCTTCAGTACAGAGAAAGGCACCTAATAAGTCAAATGTATTATTATTATTATTATTATTATTATCATATAACCCTAATAGACTCCTGTAAGTTCAGCATCTCATCACTGAGCAAAGTCAACCTGAATCTAAGACAAAGTGCAGATTTTGAAGCACTTTATGTCTACAGTGTGTTATCAAGGATCCATTTGGACAGAGACGTACCCCCCCTCATGTAGGATGCCTTTTATTTAAAAGGAAAAAAAGAAGTTTGTTGGAACTTTTCTTGTAAAGAAAAAGCTACATGTAAACATAAATGTTTCATGCAATCATTTATTAAAAAGAAAAGGCTTAATGGGCTTGGAACTGAAATTCCTCATGGAATGGGATCATGTTAATGATTCATAGTCTGTCAAACTGTATGTAGTGAGAGCTTTGAAGAATGTTTAAGGGTTGGGCTGATGAAGTGGGTTGAGAAAAAAAAAGTTTTGCTTTTTCTGACATGCAATATCTTTAAAAGACGGAGGAAAGGCCTTAAAAATGTCCAGGAAAACAGAAACAAGGCACCAACATCATGATTCAGGAATTAGAAGCAATCTTTGCTTCTAGCTGATCTGTGTAAAAGAAAAAGTTAACAGGAAAGAAGTGCCAAACAAGCCAAAGGAGCTGGGAACTGTGGCCAAAACAAGCAAAGGCAGGAAAGCAATAGTCCCACTAACTGTTGGAGTCAGCGCCTGGATGGCTCCAATATTACTCCCCATTTTTGCTGCATGTTAGGCTGGGGAGTGGGAGGCGGTCTAAGCTAGCAGGAGAGAGTCCAAACAGACAGGAAGTGGATGCGGGCTGACTCGGCGCCAGTAGTCCCGCCCACAACTCTTCCTAATAAATGTTGCTCTCCAGAATCTACTCTGCTCAAAACATGAAGGGATCATTGGTGACCGCTGCAGAGGGGCCCATGTTACTGTGCGCCTGGGGGCCCCAAAGTCCGCCACTGGTTGATGTTCACCTTTTTGGCTTCTCCTGTTAGGAACCAGCTATCACTGATTCACACTGGTGCTTTGACAGAGAGTTTTTTAAGAAGGCTGTCATTTAGGATGGTAATACCTAAAGCCTGACAGGCTGGTGTGGCTGTCGGGGCTTATCTGGTCTGCTGTTTGTGTGGAAACAACACCCAGAGCTGTACGCGTCAGAAGCTGAGCCCTTGTTCAGAGGCTGCAGTGTGATTGTAGCTGTCTAAGGATTTGCCCTTGATTCCCAGGTATTACACATCTGTTTGTTGATCAGTCTGAGGCACTTGTATGCCACAGATACTGTTGGGCTGATGGCCCATTCAGTGAAAACAGAATCCCTCCTCAGCTGGTTACCCGCTGCTGCCAGTGACAGCTGTTCCGTGGGTAGACTTGGCCTCCTGCTGCCCTCCTCTGAGGGTTCTAAAACACACTAAACTACTGAAACCTCAGGAACGACAGCACTAATCCATGAATTAGGTTTCCTTTAGTGACAGCCAGTATTTCAGTGCTTCAAATGTACGTGAGGATTCATTTTAAGAAGAAGGGACGCTGCAGCAGCCCTCAGTCACATGCTGTGTGCGCGCTGACCTAAGGCTGCCAGGCTCACACCCATGTGCCATCATTTCCTGCATAATGGTGGGGAAAATATGAGGGTTGGGTTATATTAAAGTGACCACAGAAGCACTACACCCTTCTGGACAAAATGTCAGAGTGACCCTCTACTCAGTAGAACCAGGTCAATTCTTTATCCAAGTGCTTGTTTCAGTTATTTGCTGTCTGTAAATGTTGTGTGTGTGTGTCTGAGTCCTGCATTCAGGAAACAAAAAAATAGAAAGACATCAAATGAAGAACACCCCCACAATAGCAATGCATATGCACTACGGAGGTAGTTCAAATAATGTATTTCTAGTGTCCACAATGTACTGCAGGTTTTGACCCTTTTCCTTAATAAAACAAATACAAATATAACTAATGTGGATATTTTTATTCTTATTGTTCCTATGTTTCAAAGGATATTACCATTAAAGAAAAGCAATGCATGCAAGCAGATCCTACCTATCCCCATTCAACACTCTTAGACTACAAGCATATCAAATGTAGTTAAAGGTTCACACAATGTTGGATCAATAAACAAGCCTCCACACTTCAATCACTAGTTTTAGGTCTGAAGGAGCAAATGTTGTAGTTCATCAAACGACCACTGGAGGCTGGTTTACAGAAGAAACCGTTTCCTGCTTACTTCAATGTAATTTTGAGCAAAAGGTAAATGTAAGTACAGTCTGGTGTTAAAAAATCTTTTTTTTTTGTTCATGAAAACTGTGAATAGAATTATTAAAATAATTACACTAATTGTTTTAATCCCACTAATTCTCTAATTTGCACAATACTAGGGGTCGTTTTTTGTTGTTGTCTTTTCTGGAGTACACTCCACTTGGCATGTCTGACCTATATTAGACATCATTGCTCAGAAACCACATTTTTGCAGGAATTGGGGAAACAGTGCATTTTGTTCCTCCAGCAGTCCTGGGGAGCAACTGCTGGTTCCACCAGACAAGTCCCATGAATGACACAGCCCAAGGCTGTAAACAAAGAAAAGCAAAAACAGAGGTTGAGCCGGTCAATGCTTTCAGAACCATCACATGCATGCCAACCTCATTCATCTCCAAAAGGAGCCGTTCTTATGAATGAATTACATTTCAAAACAGAGACGAGCAATCACGCTAGCAGTTTAATGGCCACAAACATGCATTTTGGACTCTGTTTATGCTGCATGGAGACAACATAATTGCATGTGACACGGCCCTGGCTCTACCTTTTCTCAATCTGACTCTGTCCTTTCTGCTCCCCAGTGAATTTGGGCCTCCAGGCAATTCTGCAAGATGTGAAAAACACAGTAATAATGCACAATTTGGACTTTATTCAGAAAGCTTTGGGCAACTAAGGTCTATTCTTAAATACACGTCTTGAACAGATTTTCAATTCTTTGACACAGCATGTGGCATTCAGATTAGTCCATGTTGTTGGGTTTGTACTTGTTCACCTTTCACTACTGAATGAACAAGGTAAGATAGGATAGTTAGCAATCCGAGATGCTGCCATAAAATGTTTGTCTGCGGTCTGCTTGACATGGTGTGTCAAAGGTCTATGACCAGTAATATAGAGAGAAAAATATTACATGGCTAGTTCTATACATTTTTCGTGGCTGTTGGGACGTACCATTTTATAATATCTGCAATAATATCTGTATCATTTTTTTCCATAGGAAACATGTCCTGTATTGAAAAATTAAAGCATGATCATGCAAAGGCGTGTCATTACATTTCATGCCCCGCAGGAAAGAAATGTTTCAGCCTTTCTGTGTAATATAAAACTTTTTAAAGGAGCTTCTTAGATTGTGTGAAAACGATTTAGTTTCTAGAACAGGCTAACCCGAAATAAAAAATAAAAAATTGCAGCAGTGCCAGTCTAAAAAAAAGGAACTGGAAGCTGGTGAGAAGGCTTTGGATGAACAAATATTATACCAATACTCGATTCTGATTGGCTGCTGGGTGTGGATTAAAAAGTGATAACCGTACGCCCCCAAAAAGAAGTTCCGGTCACCAAGCCTAAATCTTCTGTATCACTGTGCCGGCTTCTTTAAAAAAAACTTTTAGCTTCATCATCTGGACAAAAACAAGCAGTCAGAGGAGAACTTTCTCTCTGAACTGATGCTTTATTCAACCCATCATAATGACGCACCATGTAACAAATAGTCCAAATCCAAATCGAAAAGAAAACAAGAATTAAGGACTAAAAAGTGGTTAATATTTATTTCTTTTGTAAGTGAACCTGAACAAACAGTTACTTTTCAGCCTCTCTACAGTATGTTTTTATCTCAACAACTAGCTGCTGCTGACAGAGCAAGTAGCTTAAGTGTTGGCATCTCGGCAGGTTGGAGTGACCCACTGACTGCAAACATATATATATAGAAGACAGCATGACGGATGACGTTACAGCTATGAATACCTGAACCAGACTCTGGCATGCGCTAGATTAAGACTTTATACCAGACACTCAAACAAGTTCAATACTAAACAAATATACACACACACACACATATATATAGTTACTTGACCAAAAATCTGCACTTGCTCTGATTTGATTTATTGATTTATTTCAAGCATTATTGCTTGAAAAGGAGTGGGAACAAGCAAGTTTATATAATCCCACCCCTACACCCCTGATCAGAACCAAAACATGATATTTATGCAAAAATATCAAATGTATTGCCTCAGTAGGGATGAGATCATACACATTTGCTTTTTCCCACTTCTTTTCAAGCGATAAATCAAGATCCACTTGATTTTAAATAATAATCACTAAATCTATGGAATCTAATGTGACCTACAAATGTATTGTATGCAAAACTGCAAAAATCTCTATGAATATAAGACACACATATTTTTTCTTATGTTTATGTTGATTTTTCTGTTTATTTTTTTAACCATTTCTTTTTTTTTTTTGTAATGAGTTTGTAATGTCTAAGTGATTTTGTTGTATTCTGTACAGTCATGACTTGAAATAAACCAAACCAACAAAAAGAAGTGGCTTTCAAATGAACTTTAAATGTCAGGTCATTACAAAGCTTTTTAAGTAACTTTTTAAAATGTTCAGGGCATGCACAATGGTGTATTGGTTAGAAATGGTTTATTTAATCAATCAAAGCAAGAGTAACGCTCAAACATTCATATAAAGAAGTATGAAACGTAGGATAATTAATCATCAAATCATTGACTGCTTGAAAGAGAGTGGAAGGAAGTGAATTATTGAATCCCCCCCAGTTCTACTGTTCAATTTTCTTTAATTGAACCCTCATTATCCGGTTCATAGCTTCTAATCAGATATTTATACCTTACCAACACAGATTCAGGTCATTAAGAATCCTTAATGAGTAAGAATCAATAAATCCCATGACAAAGATGAAGTACATTATAATTATGTAAAATAGACATAACACTTTTTCATCTCAAGCAAATCAAGTATCAACAATCAAAACAATATGCAGATTATTGTTCATTAGAAAAATCATTAATTAGACATAGCACTATATCAGAAATCATAACAGCATATACAGTTTAAGCATCAACAATCAAAAAAATATGCAGATTATTTTTCATTGGAAAAACCATGAATATAAATCCCTTTTTGAGAAACCAAGTGAAGTGATATAATTAGACATCATTCACTTTAACCATCTTCAATAATTGATTAAGTCAATCTATGATTAGAATTATATGGTACTGCTGTGAAATAAAAAGCTCCATATTCTGTCATTGCCTTAGGTTGGTTTTCCTTTTAAAGTTCTCTTTCCTCTGATGTCTGCAGACATAGTTTATCAGGATCAGTTTTATAGGCTCCAGCAGCCCCGTGACCCCGAAAGGGACAAAACGGGTTTAAAAGATGATTAAATGACATTGGCTTCACACAGATTTGTTTGGAATAAAATCAACAAAAACAAAGTTTTGCATCGCAATTTTCAAACTATTATGAAGTCCCTCTGAAGTGCTATTAAAACACTAAATAAAAACGAAAACCAACATAATTTCAATCCTACATGGTCTCTTTCCCAAAACCAGATGGATGGACCACTGGCATCATCCACACATGAGAAACAATGGATACATTCTTTGGACGGTTGGGCAGGTGATTGCTCATTAGTCCGGAATTTGCCGCTATGCGGGCCTGCTGAGTTCGCTTAGTGTCTGCTTTCATTTACGTATTATCACTTCATTTATTTATTTCACAACAATCTAATTGCAATCTAATTGTCCCCCCCGCCCCAAAAGAAAAAGAAATGTCTGTGACAGTTTGTATTTGTGTCAGATGGAAGGGGGGCATGTTTATAACTTGATACTTAGATTCCTTATTCCTTTTTGATCCAGAGTTAGTATTTTGCTCAATTGTGCAATATATATATATATATATATATATATATATATATATATATATATATATATATATATATATATATATATATATATATATTAAAAAAGAAAATGCTCCTCTCACCCTCCATGGGTGGTTTCTCCTCCAAGCTGGGGTCCTCTACCAGAGGCCTGGGAGCTTGAGGGTCCTGCAGTATCTTAGCTGTTCCTGTTCTTTTCTAGACTGAGAGGTCTGAGGTCTTTCCAGGTATCTGTTGTAGCCACTCCTCCAGCTTGGGGGTTACTGCCCCGAGTGCTCCAATTACCACAGGCTCAAGTAATCCAACCCAGAGGGGTACATGCAGAGGGGGTATATATATATATATATATATATATATATATATATATATATATATATATATTAGTCCAGAAGAGCGCAGTGCTAGGAACAGCTAAGATACTGCAGGACCCTCAAGCTCCCAGGCCTCTGGTAGAAGACCCGAGCTTGGAGGAGAAACCACCTGCGGAGGGTGAGAGGGGCGTTTTCTTTTTTAATATATATATATATATATACATACTGTATATATATATATATATATATATATATATATATATATATATATATATATATACATACTGTATATATATATATATATATATATATATATATATATATATATATATATATATATATATATATATATATATACATACTGTATATATATATATATATATATATATATATATCAGTCCAGAAGAGCGCAGTGCTGGGAACAGCTAAGATGCTGCGCAGGCCCCTCAGCACCCAGGCCTCTGGTTTTTATAAATTAAAATTCAAATTAATTTTATTTATATAGCACCTTTAATGTAAAAAAAAAAAACAGCTCAAGGAGGTGTACATGAAAACAAACAAGGATGCACAAACACCAATGTAAAAAATAAATAAATACGCCCCTGATAAAGATATACACAAAGACAAACACAAGTAAAAGAGAAATGACTTAAGAAGAAGAAAAGAGAAGAGAAAACCAAGAAGGTGCTGTCAGCTCTGTCTTCCTGTTGGCCTGAGTGTCAGCATAGACACAAACACCCCAGCCAAGGGTGAGAAAACACCCATAAACCGTCTAAAATTTAAAAGTGATCAATAGAAAAGTTAAAATATAACAACAGCTAAAATATAAAAAATTAAGATAAGTTAACACATAAAAAGCCTAAAACAGCTGAAAACTAAAAAGAATAAGTTAAGATGTTAAAACAAAGAATAAATAAATAGATACATAATAATAATAAAAAACACACATTAAACAAATAAAAATGTAGTAAAAATATAAAATATAACTGTGAGAATTTTAGATCCCCCATAGGAGATCTAATTAAAAGCTAAATTAAATAGATGGGTCTTTAATTTCTTTTTAGAAAACCTCGACAGGGGATGAGGCCCTCCCACTGAGGTTCCTTACTCTAGAACATATGGTCATAAATTTGGTTGACGGATATAATTTGACCTCATCTCTCAGCTTCAGAACCGATAACCAAGACTTCAGTTTTGTTTTGGTTGAGCTGCAAAAAGTTCTCTCCCATCCACATTTTAATATCTAAAATACAATTTAAAAGCCTATCCACGGGTCCAGTATCATCAGCAGACACAGCATCATACAGTTGAGTGTCATCAGCATAGCTATGAAAGTTAATGCCGTGTCTCCTGATGACATCTCCAAGTGGAAGCAGGTAAAGATTAAAAGTGTGTAGGACCCAGGATGGAGCCTTGGGGCACCCCACATGTCAGTTGGTGCCTTTCAGATGAAAAGTTATTTTGAATTAACGATAAATGATGAATGGATATGAAAGAGTTGGTTGCTGATTTTCAAAATGTGAGATAAAGTTTGCAGCCAGTCCAGGGTGTAGACGGCGCCGTCTAATGGTTCTCTCAGGGAGCTTCTCAATAATGCAGTCATGAATTCTAAAAAACACACATGAATGATCAGAAATGCCCACATCAGAGAGGTCACTGAGGCCTTCAGGCCATGAGTAATGATGAGATCCAGAGTGTGACCTCTGGTGTGGGTGGGCACGTTCACATGCTGAGCAAAATCCATAGCTGTTAAAGTGTTCTTAAAATCATGGACATACATTTCCAAAGGATCATCAACATGTACGTTAAAATGACCTAGAACCATTATTTTTCTAAAATCCATGTATACTGAAGAAAGCAGTTCAGAGAAATCAGAAATAAAAGATGAATTATATGTAGGAGGTTTGTACACTATCAAACACAACATGACAGGATTATTAAATACTATGGCCTGATATTCAAAAGAAGAATATTCGTTAAACATGGTGTCTCTAAATCCAATACCTGCGGATAAAATGGCATCGGTCCAACCATCCCTGCCTTGTTTTCTATCCTTGTTTGTGAAGTAAAAAGAGGCGGTGTTCCCTCTGACAGAGGGATTGGAGGACCAGAGTTCCAAGTCTCTGTTAAAAACAGGCCATTAAGATTGTTATCTAAAATCAAGTCATGGATAAGAAATGATTTGTTTGAAAGTGACTGAACATTTGAGAGTGCCAGATTCAGTTCGGTGGATTTATTGCTGTGACTGGATTGGTGGTGACTGGATGAGTTTTGGATGTGCACTGTTTTAAGATTATTATAGTTCCTGTTACGTTTCTTGGAGTAAATAGATCGTTTGGATATAATGGATGGTATGGTGGAGATGACAAATGCTGGCGATGGTTTATGGGATATCTGGTTGGGGGGTCTGAAGGAGGGGACAGAGTTTTGTGGTGATACTGCAGATATTGGTTCTGAGGGAGTATTGAGAGTTAATAGTCGGTCCTCTTTAAAACCCTGCACAGTGTGTTGGATACTAGCAGTTAAAGTCAGGTCGATAAAAAGAGGGGCGATTCCAAAAAAACAAATACTACTACTACTAATACTAATGTAGCATAATTTTGCACGTTTTTAACTTTTGATACTTGATGAAATTTTGATATGAAAATGTCTGAAACAGTGTTGTGTCTATTTTACTGATATAGTATTATGTTTTAATCATATCAATGACTTTTATAAGTAACACAATCTGCATATATTTTAGATAACTGATCTGCATTTGTCATGTTGATTTCTGAAATAGTTCTTTTTACATAATAATTTAAGTAATTCATCTTTGTCATGTGCTTTATTGATACTTTATGATTCTTAATTCTGTCTGATAAAAGCTAGGAACCGGATATTGATAAATCATGTAATAAAATGGTTATAGTATAACGGGGTGGGATTATATAAGTTCACTTCCTTCCACTTCCTTTCAAGCAATATTTATTAATATGTCTAATTATCCTAAGTTTGATTAGTTACTGTATGAATGTACAACTGATGATTATATTGTTTTTGTGTATTATTATTTGATTGCTTGAAATAAACCATTTCAAATCAAATAAAAAAAACCTATATGACCAGGAACCTCTACATTTACAAGCATAAAACAAAAACGCATCTTTAAAGTCCCACTCCAATCATCTTTTGATCTAAAATTGTTCTCAGCTGTCTTTTATTACAATTAGGCGGTTTTTTTGTTCTTTTTTTTGCCAAAATCAACAAATCGTATTGTTTTCTAGGACATAGTTTCTCTTGCGCGGCAGGAGTTCATTAGAAATTCACCTCTGAGCTGTTGGCGGGATTGTTGGCGCGGTGTAACCATGTCACCCACGACTGAGCGATCTGTTTATATGCCTTCCTGCTAGCTTACAGTCCCTCACGCTCTCAAGCCAACATTAGTGCAACAAAAACGGCGAACAATTTCAGAGATACTGTTTCTAGCCTTCCAGTTTGGAGTGAGATCGCCAGCTCAAGCGAGGAAAACAAAGAGTTACATGGATCTAGGGGTGGAGCATCAGAATGGAGCGGAGCAGGAAGCTTGTTTCTACCAAACAAATGAGCCTTTTTTTAAACAGCATTTTTTGACTGCTCCTGATTCCCAGCGATTTCAATACAGAAAAATACTCATAAGTGCAATTTTAAAACGTGATACTTAATATACGTCCTCCATCAAGAGAAAAATCCCACACAAACATGTTGCAAACACAATTTTCATCAGAGTGGGTCTTTGAAAAAAGGACTCCATCAACATTAAAGCATCATCTGGTACATTTATATTGTAAGACATTGTAAGTCACAGCTAACAGCATTTGGAGGGTTATGACTATGGTCCGAGTGGGTTACAGGCAGTCAGCCACAATGGTTATAGTGGGGGTTGTGTATATGTGCAGATGGCTTTTACTTACAATCCACCAAAGACCAGCATTTCTGTAACAAGTCCCACAGTGTAAGCAGTTTGCCAGCAAAAGCAGAACTGCACTGCCTGGTTCCAAATACCCACCTCAAAATTTGTCAAAAGATTATATATCAATGGACCCGAATGAGGCCAGTGGGGCTTGCCTGCCAGGCGTGACTCCAAAGCTGGCAACGTATCGGGGCCCCCTCCATCTGTTGCCCCGCTCTCTTTGTGTATTTTTGTGTGTGCCCTGGTCTGTGCTGCACCCGTCTCTGTTATCAGATGAACTCTGAGTCTTCTCTTTTTTCCTCCTATTAGGATTGAAAAGACATACCAGATGGCTCGTGGAAGAAAAAACAAAAAAAAATCATACTCTTCCAGAAACACATGAGGCACCACCCACAGCCATGAGGAGCTCTGAAATATTACATGTGACATACTTCTGACACCAAAACACACAGCTCTTCCTGTTTGTTGGTAAATACAACAATGGCAGCAGCACATTAACTAGCATATCTGCTATTGTTATACATCTTATTTGGCTGGTCCAACTAACATGAACATAGTTTGTACTTAGACTCTTCATCGTTATGGTACCCTTGTAGAGTCATCTAGAGGTACCCCATTTTACATTGGTCTGTCTGCGGTGCATCTCTGTTGCGTTGCGTTGGGAGTCCGTCTCACAACCGTCAGTTCATGGCTGTCATATTAAATATAAAATCAAATTTGATCAAGTTTTTTTTTAAGAGTACAAGGCTGGTTTTTATCTTGAAAACCGGACCTGTTTTCCATTTCTCCAGATTTTTGGATGTGTCAACAGACTGGAACTAGAACTCCTGCATAAAGCTTGTGTTGCGGTGCAGAGGGACGGATGGGAGACGCAGATGTGATGGAGGCGATGTTAACGTTCGATTGCTGAATGAACATTCAATTATTTTACACTCTAAAAAGAGTATTTGGCTGTAGTTGGAAAGATACACTTTTTTACATTGATCTAACTTAAGTATTTAGTTTGGTGAAAATAAATCCTTGAGTTCATTGAAGTTAAGAAATCACGTAGTTGTCTGACATAGTTATTTTACTTTCAATCAACTTAATTCTTTTACGGCGGGTGGTTGGGGGAGTACCCAGGCGCAGAGAGGATGAGGCATGAGGTCAAGGTGGATAGGGGCTTTAATGTTAACAAAAGGCTACAAACCAAAAACCACTGCATAAGCAGGCTGGAAAACTCGAAACAGAAGAAAACACTCGAAACAGTAGAAAACACTCGAAACAGGGGAAGAGCCGAAATATAAACTATGGACCAGCACAGGAGGAAGGGAATGACAAGACTTAAATACATACAGACAAACGAGACACAGGTGAACACAATCAGGAAGGATGGGGACCAAAGTAAAACTCAAAACTACAACAAAACAGGAAACCCTACAAAATAAAACAGGAAGTAACACAACCTATCCAAAACCAACAAAGAACCAAACACAAAAAGGAAAGAAACTGAAACCATTACAAATTCAGTTAAGCTGGTGTAACTTTGGTGTGAAGCTATCAATGCGTCATGACATCATAACGTAAGGCAGCGCAAGGAATTGTGGGATATAATTTTCTTTGCCTATCTGGGCAGGTTGGGGTCTAAGTGTCAGTTTTTTTCCATGTGTTTTGTTGTCTAGCTGTTTTACTCTGTTTGAACTAGTAATTTAACCTGTTGTGTTTATTTTTTTCTGCACCATGAGTTAGAGTTTGGGAGAGGATGATGACCAACCCCCCCTGAGCGGAAAGGCACCGTATGTTCCACTATCATAGACAGAGCTCATGACACACATGCTCCTGCCTGGTAATGTGAGACATTGCTGGGTTATTCATGTCTTCGATATGGCCATTACAAGGCCCATTGGTTGAAACTTTAAAAAAATGAACAAAATTAAAGAAAAACTTACATAAAATTTAAGTTAAGCTGGGTCCAATTGTAGTATTGAGTTGAATCGACTTAAATGTATTAGGTTGAATCTACATACATTAAGTTGACCCAACCTAGGTATATTAAGTAGGACCAATATGATTCATTCATTCATTCATCTCATCAGGTGGAAATCCTTTCCATAATTTTTTATGTTCATTCAATGTGAAGGTTTCTTGAGTGATAGGCTAGAAGGTAAAGCATTCTTTCTTTATTTTCTGTTGCCTTTCAGTTTCTTCATTCACTCTCACATTATGGCAAGTTTCCCAAATTATATTGATTTTGGTTGATTTTGATTCTACTGTCCCTTTAAGTAAAGATTTGAACATTTTGATATAAGTCATCACTTTAGTATTTTACAGAAAACAGAATGTAATTTATGTGACTTTTTTGTGTTTTGATTTGGATCTGTGTTGGATGTAAAAAGGAGATTGTCTTTTTTGTTTTCAGCTTTGGGGTTTTGAGGTTTGTTAAATGGAGTTACTGCCTATCTTGTTAGAAAAGACAAGTTGGTAACATTTAATCTCTTAATCAAACCACAGTGGATACATTCCTTTTTGCTTATTTGTTAGAAAATACATTTTTAAAAGCTAACTTCTTCAATGGCATCAGCACTGCTTCCTTTTGTTTCTCAGCGCACACACAAACCACACACTCGGCCCTGAACGGCATGGATTGTCTGTGGCAAAAGACAATTAATGAATGCATATTAAAATCCTCTGTATGTTGAGTGGAGGTTTAATTCAAATAATTATGATAATGCCATAGCTCGCTCCCATTTCCGGTTGATTTTACGTGTGTTTTGACCATGTGTCATTTGAATGTCTCACTTGACTTTCAAGCCGCCCTCTTTTCCCTTTCATTCCCGTGATGAAGCCTCCCTGAAGCAGTCATGCTTTCCCTGTAAATTGCTCTGTCTAACACCCGTGTCACTCTCCTGCATTATTTCATCCCAGCAGCTCGAGTCACCACAGCTCCAACCGGCGATCAGACGGAAGCTGAAAATACCGCATGACATCAGTGCAGTGAAATTTCCCTCCCTCTCGCCAGATCATCTGATGTTATTTGCTTTTTTCACCCAGGTTATCCAGGCTCACACGTGCACACACCATCATATTAGTGGCTGTGCTCATAACAGCAATTTGGTGATTTGAATTCCCTGTTGGCTGCTACCTTTTTCATTATAACAAGGAGGCAAAATGCAAAGCGTTTAATATAACAGATATAATTAAAAACAAATGTGTGGAGACGTGCCTCACCATGGGATGGATTATTCATGTCATGTAGGGGAAAGACTACAGGGAGTGGGAGTCTCTCCTCCTGCCTCTCTGCAGTCCTGTGTCTTGGGGTGTCCCTCTCTGAGGTCCGTCATGTTGTTACTAGCTAAGGTCCCTTTGTGGCAGCGGTTCCTGGTCCAAAACTGGTACTGGTCTGTGGGCCAGTCGGTACCGGCCTGCAGAAAAAAATTACATAAATAAACAAGACCTGCATGTTTTCTGTTTTAGCTCACATCTAATGCTGAAGGAAGTTTTATTTTGAAAAACTCCTGGATTCTTGCCACCACATCTGACTGTGGTTGTGTCCGAGTTCCTATACTCACTCACTATATAGTGGGTTCGCCATTTTGGAGCGCTGTGAATCTACAATTCTAAGAAATTTCCCAGAAGTCTCTGCGAAAACCACTGTACATCAATGCTCACTAGAATATAGACCACAATGCATTGCGTCTGAACAATTTTTCCCCAAAAAATGTATCTTCTCAACAAACCATCAACGTTTTTATCTTCAGAAGACAGTGGATAAATAATCATCCCAAAACGCTCATATCAATTCGATTTAAGTTTTGAGAAATCGATGACGCCATATCCACCGTTTAAAAAAGAAAAAGAAAAAAAGTGAGCATGGTGTCCAGACTGCTTTTAGATTTCCGGGCACTAAATAGTGCTGCACTATATCGTTTTTTAGTAGCTGGGGTGGGAATTCGGACAGAGCCTGACTCTTGACGCATGTCAAGTCGCTCGGCCATGTGTAGAAAATACATCCGCTACTTTCTTAGAGTAGCTGTGCCGCCCGCTAAATTCAAACCCCCGAGCTAGCACAGGAAACTCCTTCACACCATACTGTTATAAAGCGTTCCCAGTGGACTTCAATTAGCCAAAATTGAAATATTGAAATGCCCTTTTCAAGGACATCGTTTCTGCAGACGGCAGCAGTGCCTCTGAGCTGTGGTTTTGGTGTGGAAGTATGTCTCCACTGATGTCCCCTCATCTCTTCGTTTACATTCTCTCCCCACTAGCTTACAGCCTCTCACAACCCCACCGTAATTATTAACGGCGCAACAAAAATGGCAAACAACACTGAAATGATCCAGCCGTCCAGATTCCAGCTCAGACGAGGAAAACAAAGACGAACACGGATCTATTTGTCTGGAAGTGGATGATCAGAATGGAGCGGAGCAGGGAGGCTTTGGCCCCCCCATTTCAGTTGCTACATCACAACTGAGAGCTTTTTCTAATGTCTTTTCTATTTATCTGTTCTTATACAGATGTACTCAGACACGCACTTTTAATCTTAAACTCTCGTATTTATGTCCTCCACAGTGAGAAAAATGCTACCAGGACGTGTTAAAACGATCTCACGCCTTTACAGAGCTGAAAACCAGGTGGCTATGATGGAATTGTGAAAAACTACTTCCTGCTCTTCTGAAGAATTGAACTTTTTTCATCTGCATGCAGTATTGAGGTCATTAAAGGCATGTGCACGTGGGACTCTCTGCATGAGCGATCGGCTTCTTTCCAACTGTGTTTCAGCTGCTGCAAGACAAATTCAACATTTGCCTTTTTTTTCCTACTTTCCTGATCAAGAGTCGTTAGTGGAAATGAGGAATAGTTTCACAAACAGTCCCTGGCCATTCCCAGCTGCACAGCATCACACTGGAAAGGTGGGTGTGGATTTTTTCCTCTGTCTTTGACCCCATCTCCTTCTATTACCCTTCGCTGCACTCTGAGACCCCCCCCCCCCCCCTCTCTCTTTTATTCGTGATTTCTGCTGCACCCCTCTCCTCCAGCTCTGCAGCCCACCCTGCTCGGAGCTGTGTTGGTACATGCCATGAGAAAGCCCATCTGTAGGAGGGAGGAGGGAAGGGTGGTCTCAGTCCTCAGCTAGGAGGCTACTGTAGTCCTCCACACACACACACACACACACACACACACACACGCCGTTCACAGACATCTCTGCGCGCGTGGAACCGTCTCCAACCGTCACGACAGAGCCCCAAACAGAGGGAAAGGAGGAGAAGAGGAGGTGAAGAGAGGCGAACCAAACCCAAACCTCGCTGTCCGTCCGTCACTGACGTCTCCCCTCATGCACCCGCTTTGGCGCGCGTGAGTCAGTGCAGGAGGACAGAAGGAGGGAAGGAAGGAAGGAAGGAAGGAGGAAAAGAGCCAAACCCGCGGAGCTCCAGCTCCCTCCTTGCTCCACATCTCTGTCATTTCGTCCTCTTCCATCCATCCAGCGCGCAAAAGGCAGAATGAAAGAAATGCTTTCAGTGAATTCTGCTCCGAGAGGGGGACAATGAAGAGGAAGGGGCGACAGCACAGCGGGGACCAACACAGGATTTGTAGAATGAATGAAGGCTTCTGCTGCATGCGCTGGGAACAGCACTGAAGTCTGGGAATCCATGAGGTAACATTCCTAATCTCACATCATCTTCTCCTTTCATTTGGTATTTTTGTTCACTATGCCCGACTGACTTCCATGATGGTCAGATAAGCACCTGAAAGCACTTGAAGCATGACAAAGATGAGCCAGTTTAATGCTGATTTGGTTGGAGATTGCCATCTTAGTTGCAGGGCTCTGTGGAAGTGAGACGGGGGGGTGAAAGCAGTGCATGCTGGAAGCTGGAGGAGCAGTTCCGCGTCAGCCTGATGAAAGGAATTGGCAATAATCCTCATGATGAGCATTGGAGTGCTGAGATGGCAGACGGGCACAGAACAGCAGAGACGTCCGTCCAGCTGGACTCCTCTGATCGATGGGAATTCATTCCCATTTTCTTGTTTTTTCAAAATAAATGCATTTGAAATCTTGCAATACAGATAAAGAAGTCTGATGAAAGAAGGTGAGGTCCAGAGTGAAATCTTTTGTTATGCTGATGCTGAACAGCTTCACCCCATAAGAAAAGAATGAATGAACCAACAACAGAAGGAAGAAGAAATGTTGCTTCTATGCAGCTCTTCATTTTCATTTTGGTTCTAACCTTGATTTTTTTGGTCACAGTTTGCTTTCGGTTCAATATATGATTCACTGATTTCAAAACAACAACAAAAATAGGAAAAATCTGTTGTGAAATGTTCTAATATTCAAAAAAACAACAAAACTTTCAGTTGTACGCCTGCTTCAATGTCATCCTTCTTAAATGTAGCGCAGTTGTTTGACACTTCACATCCACATACTGGGATGGTGGGGATGCAACGCGTCACTTTCCCTTTTCGGGTTAGTGTTGGAACACACGGTTCGGTTTTAAACTAAAGATTGTGGCGTCCCTACTGCTTCAGAATAAAAAGAAAGTGTGCTTTTAGAATTGGCGCTTGCTTCCGGCTTGGAGAATTGAGGATTTTAATAGCCTACATATTTAGTAGGTTGTGTTGTTTCTGGGTCCAGTATCATGTGTGCTCTTTTTGCAAATGCTGTTGTATTTAGTATTCACTGTATTTACTGTTTTCCCCAAGACATGACAGATACACGAGCAGCTCTTATTGTTTTTCTAGATGAAACTATGGAAACAGATTTGAAAAAGTAGCCTAATCAACCTAATTTAATTTTAAATGGTTCTTGACAAGAGGAAGTTGTGTAGCAGTATCAGCTATATCAAGATACAGCTGATAGCTATATCAGTCCCTCTGGACTTCAAGTACTACAGGGTGACACAACTCGGGGGGGGGGGGGGGGGGGGGCAGCCTGAGCTGTCAAAAGGTTTGGGCCTCCATACGGGATAAAAGTGCATCAGCATGTTTCTAAAAGGTTCCGTTTGGTCCACTTATGACGAGCTAACACCCAGTTTGACATCAGTCCCCATGAGCAAATGTGTTTTCCCTCATAATTATGTTTTCATAAGCCAGTCGCAGAAGAAGTTCATGGAAAAAGATGACGCGCAATCTCTTCTGTACTCTTAGCTTTTCAACTAAAACACAACTGTTTGTCTGTTTTTCTGCAAATGTCTAAATGTATAAATTAGATTATTTTCCAACAAAATGTTAGTGAAATAAATCCTCAAAAATGTTGTCGCTTTGAGCCTTAAGAGAACCTCTTTTTAAAGCAAAACTATTAGTTTTTCTTCCACACTGAGCTGAAAAGCATTATTTCTACACAGCAATGCATTAACGCTACATGCTGTCAGCTGTTTGTGGCATGCGTGTTTGCATGCCTGTGTGCAGCTCTGCACCCTCTGACCGTGTGTAATTTTAGTTTCTGCTCAGTCAGGCAATGTCAGCTAATAGTGTCCGGATCTCATTGGGGGAGACGGAGGGTCGTCATTCCACTCTGTCCTTGGGGTCGCCTCTCGGTGCGTTCAATGCAGCGACCTTCTGGGCAGGAGATAAAACCGTGATCAGAACACCTCAGTTAGTGTATGACATGAGCAGAGTTGATGACAAATATGAAGAAGGTTGCTTTAAGTTGTTTTGCAATTAATACCATGTACCATATTTTGAACTATAATTACTATATTATAAGGGTCACCCTCAATGAATGGTCTGTTTTTGAAATAATATAAGGCGCATCGAAGTGTAAGGCGAGACAAAAGAGTCAGAGATACGTCTGTCAGTCATTCAGACTTTAATAGCTGTGTTCACATGAACTCAAACTTGTTTGTAACACGCTACATGTTAGCTACGCTTGAGGTCACGTTAGCGTATTCACAATAATCACCTGATTTTCCTCAATCGACACAGGTTTGTTTTTTTACTCTGACTTTAATTTATTATTCAATTTATCTTCACTTCTGCCATCACATTTCCTTCATAGGTGTTCGTGGCAAACGTGTTTACATCATTGTTGTTGTAGAAAAGGAGGTATGTTGTATTCCTCTGTGGGTTCAGTCAGGCTGAAGTTATGAGGTAGCACACTACATTAACAGGACTACCGTCAGTGAATGGTCTATTTTCAAAAATGTGATTTATTTACGGCCAACAGTTGACTAGAACTCAAGAGTTTGTTCAGAACCATGTTAGCTACATATGAAGTGTTAGCATATTCACAATACCTGTAACTCACTACTCTGTTTGCAACACATAAAAACACACGGATACCGCCAGAATAAACATGAGTATGACCACGTTAACCCATACCTTGTTAGTAACGTCACATCTACATGTTAGCCCCGTTAGCATGTATCAGTAAGCGCAGCCAGAATGAATCCATGTCTCAGGGGCTCTGGAATTTCTAGACGCACTGTCCTTTTTGAGCTAAATCAAAGTATTGAAGTGTCCAGAAAACAGGGAAACTTGATTTTGAGCGGTTTTGCATTTCCTCACAGAGGAAACATCATTTCAGCTGTGATGTCAATGAAGAGAAGCCCTTTCCATCTACAGTAACGCAGAGCTAATGGGTGATCGTCCAGAATAAGCACCCACATCCTTTAATTACTAAAGCTTTTAAGCTAATAATAAGCTTCCAAATGTGAGGTAATAAATGTCAGGAACACAAACCAAGATTTACTCACACACACTGAATTTGCACACATTTCTAGAGCATTGAGAAACATATAAAATGTAGTATGAATCTATCATACTGTGGTTTTTTTTTCTCTCTCTCTCTCTAATTGATAAGGAATCCAACTCGATGTTGGGAGTCTTTTCCAACACAGCTCAAACTAAGTCTCCAAATGTAAGAATAAAACTATCAGAATAGGCTTTCTGCACCAAAACGTCTGCAGTTTTTCTGCTGGTCACCTTTATTATTAACATCTACGCATTTAAATTCAACACCTTTACTAACATCAATTCCAGGCTTGATTTTGGCTTTGTCCTACTTGCTGCTCTTTTTTTCATGTTGCTTCTCCTTCTTCTGAACTGACACAAATAAAAGCTCAGGATTTTGCAGACAAAGGAACTAGGACATCTGTCATCCTGACATCCGTCAGGAATAGAATACCATTTTAGGTTTTTTTTCCCAATTTTGATTCGTCAAACCTCAAACATTTGTTTAAAAGTCACTGATCATCCTTTCACATTTGGATTCTTGGCAGAAGGATGCAGTCGATGAATCAGCTGCAGTTTTCATGTATGACAGATCTGTGAGATCACCACAAATGCACATTTTATGCCCCTTTGTGGTTTTGTAGCCTGAAAAGCCACTCAGTTTGACTGAGGCTCTCTATTTTTGCGTGAACATTTCAAAGCATGTGTCATTTAAGCAAAGCTGCTTTACTTCATGTATCATATTCAGACTCTTTGAAATATTGCTGTCTTAAAGGCCCACTGCGATGAAAATCGTGTTTTTGGTGTTTTCACCATGTTCTTGTGGCAATATATGGAAAAAAAAGGATTTCTGACAATTTCTTTCATCAAATCATTGTGAATCAGGAGCAGACAAAAAAAATGCTGCTTGAAAATGAGTGTGTTTGTGATGCAGACAATACGCTGGGTGGGCCATGAGCTTTCAGCAATGTGAAGGGAAGGGGGGGCGGGGTTGCTCTGCACCAATGGTCCAGCCCACAACTCAGAGGCTATTTTTTTCTGAACTACTGCCACTCTGCAGAAACTATGGCCCAGAAAACGACACAGTTTTGGCTGAAAACAACATAATCATAACTAAGAGACCACTGAGAACGATCAAAGCATGTTGGACTTTAAATATATTATCAAAGAAAACTTTTTTGAACATGTAGGGCATTTAGGTGAATTCATTTTCACTTCTACCATCAATTTCCCCTGCTTTCATGGGTGTTTATAGCAAACTGTTCTTAGTTTTTGCTTCATTATTATTGCAGAAAAGGACAGGTATGTTATATTCCTCAGAGGGTTCTGTGGTTAGGGCTTAACCAGGGCCGCTCATTCCTGGGACCACCCCGCCTGTTGTCCTGCTCCGCCGGCACTGCTAGCTGCTGATCACCTGGAGGTGGGTCATTCAAGAATCTGGAGACATCTGATTGAGCTAATCAGCAGCTAGCAGGACTTGGAGATCTGGAAAACAGTCAGGGTGGTGGATCTCTAGGACCAGGAAGGAGCAGCCCTGGGCTATGTAATAAGGTACTACGTTCTCGCCGCAAGTAAAGGTTACTGCAGCGCTAATGTTTGCTTATGGCACCCGAATATATGGTTACCAACATAAGAACAAAATCCAAGCTGTCTGATAGCATGGGTAATTATGGTAATATCTAAAAAATAAAAAAGTGGGTACACACCCTTTGTAATGAATAGTTGAGACACAAAGACAAAGCGAAACGACAATGAAGAAGAACCCGTCACGTCCTGCTGCTCCGCTGCTGTCTACTCACCGTCTTCCACTCCTCCGGACACCTAAAATCTGTCTGGCTCCCCGTTCAAACAGCCGCTGTTGAGGCTCATTACTGTTCTGCAGAGGAATTAGAGCAAACTGTGCATCACAGATTCTTGCTGTCTTCTCTCCTGCAGCTCGTTCTCCCTCAGGGACAGCGGTTGTTGTGCCTGCAGTACATCACAGCAGCTTGTAGTGACCAGAAACTCCAGATAATTAGATGCTCAACTCCTCCGAACTTGCTGGGGCTGTAGAATGCATCTTCACTTATTTCAGCAATTTCAGAAAGGTTGCCAAAAACAATCAGTGTGTGGGCCACCAAGACTCACTTATACGGAGAATTGAACTTGAAAGGGAAGGATTGTAGAGGATGGGAGGGAATCTGACGGAGGAGAGGATGTGGAGCTCAGAACAGGAGGGAATGTAAGCATGACCCACTCAGATGAAAATTGTGTTTTTGGTGTTTTTAACAGGTTTTTATGGCATTTTTCTCATGATGAAGGACACATATGAAGACAATTTTGATTAAAATTGCCTTTCTGACTATTTCAAATTGTAAATAAGGAGCCGATGAAGAAAAAGAGGTCATTTCCAACGACAGGTTTTTTGAGTTTTGGTTATAAACGGCATAATCACAGTCAAAAAAACCCTGGGAACACTAAAGATAGCTTCAAAGATGATCAGAATTGGTCTATAAGTCCAAAAAGAACTGAATTATTAAATCTGCTCACAGATTCTTCTTTTTCACTAGATTATGTAGCTTTTCCCAAAGGATTTGAGATTATAGCGCAGGTGTTTGGGAGCCACAATGGGTCTCGTCATAATTGCACTTTAATGAAAGGTCAGTTGTGAAAGGGGCTCGTGATAAGTTTATATTGGAAACCAGCCTTCACTCTGCGCTAAAGCTGCCATTTATTCCATTCCCTCTGCACTCAGCAGCAGAGGTCCTTAGGTTTGCTTCTTTCTTTGCTGATGCTGTCATGCCCAGAAGCCATAAATAAAGCGAGTCAGACGCACGCTTCACTTCTATATCATTTGCTGGCAAATGAAAGCTAATGGTGCTTTTTTTTTCAGCAACAAAAGAAATCATTATTTCAGCCTAAAAGGCCACATTTAGGTTTTTTTTTTATTTTTCTCAGAAAATGAAATCTGCATCCTTTTAATAAATGAGTGTCTCTGGCTGAAGCTGGCTGCTTCTGTTTCATATCTACCTTTGTAGATGGTCAATAAAAGAACATCTAAAAAAAAGGTTTCTGAAGTCAAACAGCTGGCTTGATGGGGCGATTGCAAAACGTTTTACTTGTATCTAGACACATTTTGATTGGTTGTCCCTCAGGCAGCACAGCTGTGTTGGAGAGGGGAGGATATTAGAAGCAGTTAGCCAGCGTTACATCTGTTGCTCAGACATCAGGTGGAGAAGAAGGACAAACCACCAAGGGTGGACAGAAGGTGTGGCCTCCTGTGCGTTCAAGCGGCAGTGTCCACTGAAAGGCGCGTTTGAGGCTTCTGCCTTCAAAACTCTGGCATTCCTTCAGGTTTCTGCAGTTTTTGGGCTCTGCGTACCAAACGCTTGCATGTCAGACCAGGTCGAACTTTGACGTTTGGACAGCATCCCTTTTAATTCTCAGAAAGTGCCAACTGTTTGTAAATTGATCAGGGAGGAGAAATATAATTGGAATTGGAATTCTGCAACACCAAGCCTTCCAAATATCGTACCAGAGCTGTGAAAAGAAAAGGCAAGAGTCAGGAGCTTTACCCCGCTTTGCCAAGCCTCTTCCAACTGTAGGTGGTGGACATGCGCTGGTAAACACTATCAACGAAAGAAGAAGAAGAAGAAGCCCCTCCCTGCTTGGTGACCACCGTGGGCTGAATGCACAGTCAGGTTTGGCGAAGAAGAGGTTTGGTGCGAAATGTCGCAGTGGTGCAAAACTCACAAATCCTTCTCCAGGCTCTTTCTTTCACATCTCTTCTCCCGTTCATGACTGACTTAGTGTCGTACCTTTCCAGCCGCACACAAGCCAGTTCTCTTCATTTCGTCTGAATTGATTTGTTCACAAACAAAAGGCTTTTCTGTGAATTCAAAAGGCTGCTACCTATACGGCACTAACAAATCTGGTTGGTTGTGTGGTTGAGTCCCTGGTCGGTTTTGATGTGCGTCCCACTGCAGCTGGTTTAGTGTGCAGAGCCTGAAAACGGTTTTGAACACGGGAACCCCAAACGCACACACGTCAGTGGAAGTGGTGGCTTGAACGTGTGTTGCTGAACCCGGTGAACGTAGCATTAGGCGCAAAGATGCACAAAGTCTGCAACGCCTTGCATGCAGAAATAATAAAAAAAAGAGCTCCTGACCGAGTCTTCAGCTTCACATCCCCCCCTCTGCCAAAGCACGTCAGGCCTCACAAGACCAAGAATACATAGAAACACAAACGTCTTGGTCCTCTCGCCTTGGCCTGGAATGCATTCTATAAGGGTAGCAATTACATAACATAAGAGAGAAGAGCCTCCCTCTTTTGTTCAAGGCTCTGAACCTGCAGTGACTATAGCAGAGACGACACGGCCTGTTTAAAAGTGTCAAGCCCGGAGGGAGGAGCGGCTGCATTTAGCAAACTGTGAAGTGGAGTGGAGTGCCACCCCACAGAAAGTGGCCGTGATTAGGAGGCAGAGACGATAATTTCACACGATGACAAAGGTCTTCCATTATTGTCACCACAAGCTCATGATGATAATGTGACCCGACAGCGGTGCTGAATGCTGTGGGAGTGCGAGTTAAATCTGACTAACATCTGAGGAGCTGCTGGGGGTGTCTGAGACAAAGCAGTGTTTTGGGCTGAAATCAGAAGTGTAATCAAAGAGAAGCAGTTTCAATCACTCCTGTGTTCGGTCGAAGTGCTTCCACAGATGGGTTGTTCTGTAACTTTTTTTTTGCCTTTTGTTTCTTCGGTAAACATCCACTTCCTGCCTGAGCTGCTGCAATTACTCACACATTAGGAAGCAGCAAAGGGCTGCACACTGTGTGATGAAGGAATCCGGGGTTTCGGGCTCAAACAAGCTTACTCAATTACCCTTTTGACAAAATCCTGCAGGCTTTTGTCGTAAATCCCTCAGATTTAACAAGAGTAAGTGTCCGTCCAACTCTGCTGGGTAAAGGATCACCTTGTGAACATGCTGAGAGAACACAAGCACCACTAATGAGCCTGGTGCACGAACACATGCATGTAAATATTTGGAACAGTTTTGGCAAAAGAAAGTAAAAAAAAAACATTCCCTAGAGATCACCTTCAACTGGGTCCTTTAAAAACGGCAACAGTTGAGGGATGTTGAAACAACAGGTGGTGAGCAGAGACTCAGCATCTCTGCAGTTCTGCATTACCAGCTGTTTCCGATGCTGCAATGACACTAAATTACACTGCTGCTGTGCTGACCAGCTAATCTGTCCCCCTGAGTGAGATTAGCTCCGTAAACATTCATAAGAAATATGGAATTAAATATGTTTAATACTGTCACTGATTTCAGTTTATGTGGCCAATTTAATTACCTTTAGTGCTACAGATGTCAGAAGACCCCAAACTGGATTCAGATAGAAAGAAACTTTATTTAAAAAAATACTTTGACATAATTTAAAGGCAAATAATTAATTAAGAAAAGAAAACATGATCAAATATTAAATAATAATAATAATAACACTGAAGAATAGAGAACCAGCAGGCTGAGAAGACTTATAGTAAAGGCTGTGGAAAATTTGATTTAGCAAAATAAATAACAAAAAAAGGATGTTAGGTAGACCCTAATTTATCTTTTTAGAGACCCACTCCAATGAAAATTGTGCTTTTATTATGTTTTTTATTTTTGGCATTTTCCTGATAATGGAGGACTTATATTAAGAAAATGAAGATTCCATTTAGATGTCTGAGTATTTCTTTATTCAAATAGTTGTGATTTAGGAGCAGACAAAAAAATGTCACTGGGAAAAGTTTATAGGTGTGACATAGAACCGACTACCACAGGCCACAAGCCCCCTGCTCCGCTCCATTCTGATCCAGATCCACGGACGTCTTTATTTCCCTGAGCCGACATCTGCCTCAAAACTCTAAGCTAGCAGGAAATGGATGGCGGGAAGTAGAGGCGGACTTACCTAGCGTCAATGGTCTTGCCCACAACTCAGAGGTAAATATCAGATGAACTTTTTTGTTACTTTATTGCATTAATTTGCTTTTTCATATTTCAATACATTCAAGTTAAATCCAATCTTAAGTCAACAGAGCAGTTCGAGTTTCAGACGCCTGAACAGGAAGTTGCACCTGTGTTTGCACCTTTCAGGAGCAGACTGCTGTCCGTCCAGGAGGTCCTGACAGAGCGTCAGCAGGAATGAAAGCAGAGCCGCTCGGTTTGTTTTTCGGCTGCAGAGCCAAGCGTCTTACCGGGAGATCCCCAGAGTGTGGCAGACATTTTGTTCAGCAGTCCGCGGCAGTGTTTTCAGAGTCACCAAGGAGGCAGAAGCCATTAGTCACCAAGACATCCGACCTCTAAAGCCCATCGGAATCTAGAAATAAAAAAAGAGAAAAACATTGACTATTGGGGATGAAAACATTTAAAGATACAACTAAGCAGCAGCTGGAGAACATCCCTTGCAATCTATGTTTTTACAACATCAGATGATGTTAAAAGAGAAAACTTACTTTAGAAACTTTACTTATGGAACAAAAATTCTAACAATCCAGACTTGAACAAGAAAATCCAGTTAAAATCTGCAGAAAATGACGATAAAAAACCAACAATAAACCCAAATCAAACTCTTTTCTTCTTCCCTGTACCTTGAAAGCTTTTTTTTCCATCATTTATGAACTAAGCTGGATCTCATTAATCATGTATATATGTTGAATGTAAACATAAATACAAGCTGAGGTTAAAGAAAGTTACTAAAATAGAATTAGAAAAATTAGAATTTCTCCAGAACTGGTAGTTCATGAAATCTAAGAGACAGACCTTAAATCCATCAAACCGAGGCCTTCAATGAATAATTGTTGTGCTTCCTTATGCAGCCTGTTCTTTTGTAATAGTGAATCATTTCGTTTTTTCTCACAAGGGTTTAATGTTCTGCAGTCTGCTGGTTATTTCCTGAAATGGGCTGAAATGCTGAGGTATGTTTTATATCAGAACAAAACCAAAAGAGAATTCCCTCTCCCAAGTGACAGAAATAATACAGTGGCGTCAATGATTTAGGGCAGTGGTCCCCAACCTTTTTAGCGCCACGGCCCAGTATGACGTCACACAGAGTTTTCACGGACCGGTCGGAGAATCATTGTACCGTCGCTACACTGAAGGAGGAACAGATACGTAACTAGACGACTGAGCTTTTGTTGTGACACGTATGAATTAGTACATGGCACAGGCGTCATCATCCTCTCCCCTTCCCACACTCATGGGGCAAAAAAGAAGTACTGTCTATTAAATGTATTTTTCCTTTTTTGAATCGAAGGTTCCTCTTCTTTCTCCTGGCTGGACATTTTCCCCTTGGCAAAGAAACTTTCCAAAAGACGTTTGTTTTTTACTCATTTTGCTAGCAGGGGTCGGGAACCTTTTTGGCCAGAGAGCCATAAACGCCACATATTTATAAATGTCATTTCCAAAGATCCATACAATAATGTAGCTTCCCTGTCCCACACTGAGGCATGGAGACTTAACCTCTTTTAAGGTTCTTTATTCTGGTTACTGCAGACCGCAGCAAACGCCGAACAATTAATACAGCAACTCCTGAATCTCTCCCGCCGAGACGAGAGCTCTTCTCCCAACTTTATATTCCTCCCCTCCCGCTCCAGCCCTCCCATTTCTCTTATTCGGCCCATAGCTGAACCCCATTGGTCCAAACTACCTAACAACAGGCTGAGCGACAGAACTGAGAGCCAATCAGATCTCTGCTTGATGCGTTCAAGGAACTCCAGAACTTTTAACGCGGAGCAACAGCGGACCCAACTCAGTCCACTACAATATGTTTAAAACTAAAAGTACAAGTGAATGTGAGCATTTGATGTAATTTCAACATTTTTAAAGTCCAATAAGTCTGTGGATTCTTTTTAATAACATTGTTATGCTGTTGCTAATAAATGATGAGTATTTCTCGTGGTGGTTTTGCTGATGGTCTAGTCTGGTTGATCCGTGGTGAGTTTCTGCTTCATGCAGGCGTTGAGACTTTAAACGTGATCGTAGGTCTGAATGTTCTGGAGATGTGACAAAGACTGCCCCCCCTCACATCCCGTCCTGCAACTGCAGCTCTTTCTCAGAGACGGGAGCGCGCAGAGGCAGTTCACAGGTTTCAGGCTGGTACAAACTCTGTGAAAAAACAGATAATAGTAAACTGATAATGGTGCAGATTTTTTTTCTCCAAGCACCGCTACTACTGCGCGCCCCCTGGCATCGCATCGCGCACGAGAAGGACTGGTCTAATGAAAAAAAATTGCATAATTAAAGATTTGTCTGCCAGCCACATGTGACCATCAAAAGAGCCATATATGGCTCATGAGCCGTAGGTTCCCCGACCCCTGACCTTGGGTTTTATTTTAGCGGTATCCTATCACGTGACCGAGAAGAGCGCCTTGGCCTGAATCAAGAGTGACATAGACGGATGTAACGGAGATTCTGGCAATTTTTCAAAATAAAACATTCCGAAATAAATAAAACGGAAGTAATGTAAGTTATTTATTCTTACTGTGCGGCCTGGTACCAAATGACCCATGGACTGGTACCGGTCTGCGGCCCGGGGGTTGGGGGCCACTGATTTAGGGGGTTTTCAGACTGGACACATTTGGTTCTTTACCCTCGATAATCCGGAACAAATTTTCAGTCTGAATACACCCGAGCAGACCCTGGTCCGGGACCAGGAACCGTGCTTGGAAACAGCTTTCGAGGTGGTCTCAGTAAGTTCCAATCGGACTGAACTCCAAGTTTTCTGAAGCTGAATGCAATCTGTGCCGCCGTCTCCCCAGCAACCGCCTTGCAGCATGTCTCCGCCGGAACAGACAGACGTTTTGCTGGTCTGTTTTAGGAACGTTTCCTCTAAATAGGCTTCCCTCCTTTGACACTTTCAAAAATCTGACTCTTCTTAACATCTGTCATGACAAGAAACCGCCTCACCAGAGATGGGATTCCTTTCTGTGATGCCTGGAGTGAGACCCTAAATGGGAGTTGGAGGGGAGTCTTTGAGGACGGAGCACGGGACTGGAGCAAAAAATCAAGCCCTGTGTCTTCTAAAGAGGCAAAAGATATTATTTTGTAAAACAGAAAAGATCATTAAAAGGGAGTATTGGGCCCACCATGGCAGGAAAAAAGGTAAATATATATAGGAGAACAAAGTTCTAAAATTATGACAAAAAAGTCAACATTTTGAAAGGAAATGTCATGTTTTTGGGAAAATAAATTTAGTTGTGTCATTACAATCAGAATGTTGACTAATTTCCTAATTCATGAAACAAAAAGAAAGTTCTCCTCTTACCGCTTGTTTTTGTCCAGATGAAGCTAAAGGTTGTTTTACAGAAGCCGGCGCAGTGATACAGAACATTTAAGCTAGCTGACCGGAACTTCTTTTGGGGCGTGTGGTTATCTCTTTTTAATGCACACCCAGCAGCCAATCAGAATCGAGTATTCACCCGGACCATGGTACAAAGTTTTGGTATATAAGATGGCACGAGATAACAACATGATATAGAAAAGACTTTAAACAGACACGTTGAGCTGCTTTAGTGTATTTGTTCTTTTAAAAAGTAAATTTACATGATCTAAATTTTACAACCTAATAGATTTTTTTAAACTTATCCCGTACTTAATCCACAGTATTTTTGTTCTGTTCTTTTCTTCCGGTTCCATCTATAAAGTCCCCCCCATGGTGACCCCGGCATGGCGGTTCTGACAGCAGCAGCTGGAGGAACTCATTCTGGAGAAGAATTTTAGATTGACTTGACCTAAAGCTGTTTGTTTTCCCATCCACGTGGCAGTTTTTACTTATCATGGTCAGAAAAACATCACCTGTAAACTAGTCTGGACCCAGAACAACCATAGACTGTCTTGGAAAACTCCACAGGGAGTAGTTGCATTATTACTGTTTGCATTGCTAAATGAAAATTCACACTGAAGGGTGCCCTTTGTGTTGATTTATGAGGCTCAGGACAGCCTGGTTTAATTGTAGTGTGTTGTGGGATGAAGACACATTGAGTAAACTTGTGAGGCATGATGAAGATGAGTGCATTCAGAGCAAACTGACACGTCCAGCCTGAGAGCATTCTAGCATAGATTTACTGCTCTGAAGACATGGTGGGGAATTAGTGGTCTTATTAAAAAAAACGTTTGTTTTTTTCTCAATTTTATTTCAAACACAAATGAAAATAAAACACAAGAATTGGAAAATAGATAAAACATGACAGTGTGCTTGAAAAGGAGTGGGTTGAAGAGAAACCTTGGCTGACCCCACCCCTTTTTGTACATCACCTGATGATCTAGATATATCTTCATGACAGTTTTGTTTAAAACATTCACATTACATTCTACACAGCACCTATGCAGACGTGACATTTGTGTTTTTATTGATCACTTCTGGCCTCGTAAGGTTCCATTAGTGAATTCATCTAAACTTTTACTCTTTGTTAAATCCAACCCACACATTGAGAAGCTCTTTTTCTTTTTTGTAGTATGAACGCTCTGCTTTTTGAAGTTCAGCTGCTTTCTTTACTCATAACCCCCATCTCTGTCCTTCAACAT
Source organism: Oryzias curvinotus (assembly GCA_023969325.1). Classification (NCBI taxonomy): domain Eukaryota; kingdom Metazoa; phylum Chordata; class Actinopteri; order Beloniformes; family Adrianichthyidae; genus Oryzias; species Oryzias curvinotus. Next base: position 5,019,242 of record CM043720.1, read on the forward strand.
TAGTTGTATGTTTGTTGGAAGTTAGTTATATCTGGCTTTATAAGTTTCACTAGTTCCCATAATGTCAATAAACCCTGACTTAAAAGTAGTGCATTTGTCCCATAATCCACACCATGAACGATTCTTCCATATTTCGATATAAAATATTTCAATTTTTCCCCAAACCTCTACACTGTACTGTAAATATGGTAGTATTATCGATGAATATAGTAGTAAGCGTGCTTTGTGAGGGAGTGTGTGACGCTTTTCCCCCAACACTGCTATGCTTGTAGTAGGTTTAGCTCTGACCTGCTGTATTTGTGGCTTCCAGATTATTCTGTCGTCCATAATTACTCCAAGAAACTCAGTTTCAGTCACTCTTTCAAAACATGATTATTAATAGAAACTTTTATGTCTAAATCTGCAAATCTTTCAATCTGATTGTCATTTTGACTATATATGCTGCGCTTTTTATAGTGCAGCCTTCATGAAAAAACCTTGGTCTGGGTTTTAGGCAGAGCCTTGATGTGGTTTGAGAATCTATTGTTAGTGCTAATGATGCTGCCAGGCCCATGAATTCATCAGCAGCAACAATCTCATTTTCTGCTGATCTTAATCTTCAGTGTTAACAAACGGGGTGTTTGTCAGACATAAATTACGGCTCCAGGCTAAGCGGAAGCACGCAGACGATGACTTGTCATGGGATAGTCGATGCTGATGTCTTCTGCTTACATACCCGCTCCACTGGACAGTGAAGGTAAAATCCCCAAATCAAAAGACGCCCTTCAGTTCCCAACTTCTATTCGCTCCGCTAGACATTTTTAAGCTTTAATAAACTGTTAGACTAACATGAACTAAACATTTAGTCTCATTGCACATGAGCTGCTGGACCTCAGACAGCTGTCAATCAGTATGGTTTCCATTTTTAAACTGATGCTCTTCATCCGAGACCAATATTTTTACAAGTCCCTATAAAAGTACGGAAGCCACCAATGGCCTACTTTAGTTTTCCTTTTTTTTTACCATTTAGTATATAACGACATCGACTATCACAAAAAAACCCTTTTCTCAGTTAAAAAGATAGTAGATGTCGTTATCACGACATAAAAAATGTTGTCACGTCGTGATAGCGAGATAACAAAGAATGTACTTTTTTCATTTTCAGTGTTCTTGTGCAAAGGAGAAATACTTCTCATTGAAGCTCTATCGTGACAAAAAAGGTTTTCTCATAATAATGAGATAGATCTCATTATTATGAGAAAATGGCAAAAAATACAAATTAAGATAAAGGCAGATGTGGTTTTCACGAGAAAGTGGTTTGTGGCTTTTTGTAGAAAAGTATGAAGGTCACAACATTTTAATGCAACACTTAAGTATATTCTTAACTTTGCATCCTGGGAAAAAACATTTCTATTGGTATGAAATAGTAAACGGTCCTCCCAGGAGCCTTCGGATTTTTTTACATTTAAAAAAAAATTTTTTTAAGAGACTACTGGCAATTTTGAGAGATGTATACAAACATAAAATAAAAAGCAGTAAAATAAATATGCCGTATTTTCTGAACTATAAAACACACTTAAAAGCCTTAATTTATAAATAAAAAAGCTTATTCTGGAGCGCCTTAAAAATGAATTCATTCTGGTTGTGTTAAGTCATGTTGAAATGATTTTAAGAGGTACGCGCTCTGTCAAAATGTCAAAGTAACTAGAAGACCAGGTTGGGCGTTCTTGTGAAAATGCTAACGTGTGGCTGTGACCACCGTGGTTTGCTCTCGTACGTGGTACCCATACAGCCAGCAAGGCCAAGTGGGCCCCACATGGTTCAAACGTGGGCAGTTTGCATGGTGGCCCACCTGTATGTGCCCACATTGGCCTACGTGGACACTCAGTGCCTAGCATCCCCGCGGCGCTAGCCGGCACTCTGGTGGACAGCACTGAATTCCCGCTAACCAGTGTGGGCAAACACAGGTGGGGCCCACATTTTCTCCCACTTTTTAACCATCTGGGGCCCACTTGGCTTTGCTGGCGGGTATTAACAAGGTTGGGCGTTAGCGTGATGACAGTAATGCTAGAATATGCTAGCATGGCTAACATGTAGCATGTTATGAATACGTTCTAGAGTTGTGTGTGCAGTTAGTAAGTCTGACTGGCGTACGGACTTATCTCTGACTCTTTTGTGTGGCTTAGTGCACTTTGCAGTTCAGTGCACCACATGATACAATTTTATATACATTATCATTTGCTGTGCCCTATAGTGCAGAAAATAGAGTATATTTCTTTATTATCAACTTGAACACATCAATAAAAATATAGGCAAAACTATTATCATAAGTAAAAGATAAACTATTATGGAAATGTCTACTCAAAGAGAAAATGTTCATTTAACTGCTTTTGGGGTCATTTTTTAGGAGTTTATTCCGATGTAGCTTTGCAGAGCACAGAAATGACAACCCAAACACCTGCAGGTGTGCTGGCAGCGAAAGCTCGTGCAAAAGTGTGCAGCGTGCTGAGGAGTGAAAGATGGCAGGTCTTCACCACAGCCTGGTGTTATTGTTCGGCTCCCTGCGTGACATTTCATGTGTAGTAGGTGCCAATTACATCTCACTTCAAGTGTTGCATCTCTGAATCACAAAGTGTGCTCCTTCTTGTCTGCAAATTCAGAGGAGCTGTTGTCAGGGCTTCAAATTGATGGTTTAAACCAGTTCTGCAAATGTAGTTTTTGTAAATGAAAGTGCTCTTTTTTAGTTGACTTTAATGCTTTGGGACAAGAATCTGCTTAGTGTCGAAAGCTGATTAAAAATCCAGCTTATTTTTAATGATTGGATTGAAAAAACAAATATTCAGAGGGTGAAGTGACCTTCTTGGCCAATCCATTGTGCAGGTTTCCCTCTTCCTGCTGTAGGCTTTAATTAAGATGTGAATAAGGTGCAATGAAAAGCGAATGTAACGTGTGCAAAGCATTTGCTGGCTAAGCCTGTCAGCAACAGAAATTAATTAGCGTGAACAAAGTCTAAAGGACAGAAAAACTAAGAAGCTTAGATCGTCCATGCCTTTAATTATTAAATGTTTGTAAAAGAAGAGTCGCATTTAAACATTAAGAAACTAAAGGCCATTTTATGCTTTTGATTTTTTACCTCTTTTTTTTTAAAGCATAGCTTTTTGTGTACTCACTTCCCACAAGTCTTTGCAATTTAGTATCAGCTGGTGAAGCCGCTAGTTTGATCCTAAAGCAAAAGTAAAAGACAATACATCTTTATGGGAAGTTTGAATCAACTTCATTATTGTAGTTTAGGAAAAACAAAACAAAAAAAAGCTATTTAACCCTTCAACACAAGGGCTTTAGCTTCTGTGTTTACATTTTTGGGACCACAGTAACTCGTAACCCTTGTGCTATCTTGTGGGGTCCAGATGACCCCCCCCCCCTTCCATTGAGGTGTTCTCCTAGCATGACAAAGGTGGATAAAGGTGGAGAGGATTTCATGTCATCCATGGACACCAGTGAAGATCACAAATCATTGAAGAACAAAGGTTCAGAGCTCTGTCTAGTGGGTCTAGATGACCCCACTGTCTAGTGGGTCTAGATGACCCCACTGTCTAGTGGGTCTAGATGACCCCACTCCCAATGTTAACGTGCCTAGGATAGCACAAGGTTTTAAAGGGCTGTCAGACTTCTGGCCTTGAGGGCTGCATCCTGCTGGGTTTTAAGAAATCCTGCCTCATCTGCTGCTAAAAACCTGGATCAGGCGTGTTTGGCCCATAAGGAGCTTCAGTGGTTAGTTATAAACATGTTGGACACCGGCCCTGAGGTTTGACACTTGTGTTTGACGCCATTAAGGTAATGTCAGCGGATTCTGAGGTGGATTAAGCAGCTTTGAGCAGATATGCAACACTTTACAGTAGTGAAGTGCTTATGCAATTAATGTAAATCGGATTGTGTCATGCAACGCTTTACGGTAGTAAAGTATAGCCACTTTTTTCCACTTTTCTCAGCTGAGTCACGTTGATCAAATGAACGGTGGAGGTTTTATTTTAGCCTTTGTCAAAACTGCCCTCACAGTGGATACAGGTGGAAAATGGAAAAGCCTGTAAAGGACACGCTGGAAACCACAGCCCATAGTGGCTGCTGCTACACGAGTGCGCTTTCTTCACATTTGTCTACAAACACTTAAAGGGCTTTTAAAAGTCTAATATAATTCACCCCTAGTACTAGCACGTGTGTTATGAAATGAATGAAACAAACAGAAAGGGTGAGAGCCCGCCTTGGCTGCGGAGCTGTCGGAGCTACCAGCTTAAATATTCTTTTTATGCAAAGAGCCTTGATCTTTGTGAATCTGTGAGCACATCGCGCACGTCTTCTGTCCACTGCCTGTGCAGAAACCAAAACACTCCATGATAACTGAAGCCTCATTTGACGGAATGCCAAAGGCCGGGCATGCATGGAGTATTATTCCACACGCAGCCGAGGAGCTGCTTTTTATTCCACAGTGGGTTGGAGGCCTGAAACCAATGCCCTTGTGTGATTGATTACACGCTGGAAGCTAATGAGATAAACAGAGCCTGAATCAATTCAGTGGTGAAGGAATCCCGCTACAGGGGAGCATGCAGCTGTGTGCAGCGGCTGCATTGACACGCTTGTGCTCCAAAAGACCCGCTGAAAGGAGACTGGAGGCTGCGGTTTGGGCGGAAAAGCGAGCTGTGTCCTCTTCCGCTAAACGGAGCTGCTTCGCTCGCACGCTGCAATCAGGGTCAATGCTGCTCAAATCAAACCCTCCTGATTGGATCTGACAAGTCGGGTACTTACTGCTGAGCTACTGTTGCAAAGAAAAGCATTTTCTTGACAAAGACAAACAAGACGGGGGCAGTGGAGCGGGGCAGTCATGTAAAAAACAGACGGGTGCGAGAGCGCTTTTTTAAACCGTGGTTAGCGACAAAGCAAATCAGAAATGTGAGTTACCATCATCTGCCTGCATGGGGGACTTCCTGCTGGGTTCATGCGCTGATGACAGACACACTGATATTACAAATGCGGTGGTCAACTAATTAAACCCTTCATGCTGCACCAGGATGGCTATGAGAGGAGGAACAAGGCTGGATGCCATTTCAGAAGTTGAGCCTGTCTGAGCTGCTAATGGTGACTTGAAAAAAAAATGAGAGCAGACACAGCTCACAGTTTAGAGGAAGTGATTATCTGCTCTTTCTCCTATTTGCTTGGATTAGTTTTACCAAAGCTCTGCAAAATAAAGAGACGGGAGACATGAGGGCTCCTGTTTCAGGCCAATAGAGCTGGATGTCTTTATCCTAATAACTTGTATATCTTCATTTCTAACAGAACTGTCAGCTTAAAATGATCAAACAAGATGGATTAGAGAGTTATGGTGATTTTGAGTCTTTTGATGGCCTTTGATAGGATGACAGGAAGGAAATGTGACCGGGCTCTTTGGAGGACACTCAGAGGAGGCACATATAATTGACTGCTTTATGATTGTGTCACTCAAGTCTTGTCTGCACACCAAAGGACATTTGGGAATGAGTCATCCGACATACATGGGGGAGCCCATGTAGAGTTACAGCACCACCGAGTCCAGCATTAATTGAGGGTTTTCCTTTTCACAGCACACAACGGCCATCTCTCCATCTCCAATGCAAATAAACATTTACAAGAGGAAAATACTGTCCAGCAATAATATAAATCTTTCTAATTTTAAAGTTTTATAAACTCAGTAGGTCAATTAAAATGTGAAAGCCCAAATGTATTATTTTTGAAATGACAAAGGAATAGGATTTTGTTTTGTTTCTTTTCTTTCATCTAATTTGTCTGGTAACCTCCATCGATTTTGTATATTTGCTTGGGAAACACATTGAATGTTTGAACAGGTGTTTATGCATTGTGTGACCACCAGAGGGCGCCGACCCGTTGCTTTAATGTTGATGTAATTCAAAGAGGAAGAGGTTTAGTTGTTCGTGATTTTGTTGACAAATATTAAAGATGGACGGATGCGCCACATAGATGACCTGTCCACAGACAACCACATGGCGCCCAGGCATCCTTAGCTGAAATCGGAAGCCTGCACCCCCATTTCAGTTGAAAAATACTTTTTTTTTTTTTTTTTTCAAAAAAGATGATTTGAACTGGCGACTCTAACAGTTAATTTTTTTGACCTTTGACACTGGAGATGTCTCCAGCAAAACCTGCTGTGCACTTTGACGTACCTTACGTAATCAACATGAATCCGCTGGTTCGCAGTTAAAGAACCGCTATGCAACACCCTAAAGCGGCGTTTTACCAAAATGCAACACCTAACTAATGTAAAGTGTTGCATACCGGACAAAAAGCGCTTTTCTCCGTGACAGAGTGATCGCGTTAAGGGTTCAAAAGTTACAGTTGTCAAAGAAATGTAAACATTAAAGCTAAATATCCTAACAGTTTTACTGATCTGAACATTTGTTACTATCAATTTTGAACAGAATAAAACAATTACCATTTTATTGCCCCATTTTAAGTTCATCTTGCAACCTTAACCATCTATTCACTTTAAAAAGTTTAGAATATTCTCTCAACTCTTTTTTGGTTTCACTTGATTTCATAAACCGTAAAGGGATACAATCCAGCCAAACAACATCTTAAACAAACAGACGGTGCTGGAATCACTGATTAAACCTGTGAAGTTTCCGCTACAGGCTGATGATGTCTGGGGGCCATGTGGCTGCAGCCAGGTCCCCCGTGAAGCAGCACAGTTATTTTACCATGTGCATTCTACAAAAGGCTTCAGTCAGAACTCAACTGTTGTTACCAGAAAGACAACAAACTAGGGAATCTTCTTTTTTTATGGTAACATCTGTAAACACTTGAGTTATCATTATCCTTAAACCCAAGAACTTCTACCACCTTCCTGTTTATATTTTTTTCATTTCTTCTCCTTCTTGAGTACCTAAAGTGAATTGTGTTTAGACTTCATCCTGTAACCTAAGAAATAAAAGAATATTTTCAAAATTATAGATAGAAAACCAGTTTGGAGGACTAAAGTAAAAAGTCTCAGCAGCTGAATCCTTAGATACTAACAAGTACGATATTAGTGAGTGAGGTGTCAAAGAATGTCCGAATGTGGTTTTAAACACACAAATGAAAACCTGACAAGAGCAGAAACAAGCTGTTACGCCTCTTTTCAAGCCAAGAAATCAATATGGCCGCCGCTACACCGTGCTGCAAAGTAAGTCCCGCCCACATCGTGAATAGATATAGATTTTCTGGCTCATGGTTTGTTCACATGCAGAATTCCAACCGTTATGTGTTCTACGACAACTAACCAGAGAACATCAAAATGCCAGAGTTTTCTTTCCTTTTCTTTAAGCATGGTGATTTGGTGTTTAAAAGGTGTTTAAAGGGTTTATGAGCTGGACTGACTTTATACGTGGATTTCTGTTTCTCTTATTCGTCCTGTCAATCAGCTGAGCAAATAGACACTTATAAAGTCTTTTTTTTTTATTGGTTTTAGATACTACTTTGTAGACTAGCTGTATATTTGAATAAACCTCTTAACCCTTGTGCTATCTTGTTGGGGTCCAGATGACCCCCCCCCCCCTTACATTGACATGTTCTCCTACCATGACAAAGGTGGATAAAGGTGGAGAGGATTTCATGTAATCCATGGACACCAGTAAGGATCACAAGTCATTGAAGAACAAAGGTTCAGAGCTCTGTCTAGTGGGTCTAGATGACCCCACTGTCTAGTGGGTCTAGATGACCCCACTCCCAATATTAAAGTGCTTCCAAGGCATATTTACGTTGGGAGTGGGGTCATCTGGACCCCACAAGATAGCACAAGGGTTATGTAGTTAACTTCCTGAAACTCTATGTCTACATTTGAGGACATGACAATTTTCTAAATGGGAATAAAAGTGAACTTCAAAGCAAAAGTTCAGGGTTTTCTGTTATTTTTGATGTTCTGGATTGGGCAATAAAAAAGAATGATGCAAATGTGGAGAAAGGAGTTAAGAAAACATGGAGGAGAGGAGAAACTGTAGAGAAGGAAAAAAGGCCAGAGGGCACAGAGTTCAGAGAAAAAGAAAAACGCTGGACGCACAAAGAGAGAACATCAAAATACACAACAAAAGTTGCTCGAGGCTTAACCTGATCCGTGTTATAAGCAAGTGTTTACAGAAGTGCTGTCTTTAAGGACATAAGCAAGCACGAATGGAAAACTAGAACCAGCAGACTCCAGTTGCCAAGGCGATGATGAAAATACAGAGTGACCCAGCACTCGAAGGTGAGGACCCAATGGTGGTCCCCCAATGACCCAATCACCCCCCCCAGCCCAGGTGTGATAGTCTCTAATTTGTAGATCACAGAGATCACCTTCCCTGCCTTACTAGAGGTTTTTTTGGGGCCAGTGGGCCAACGCACCTGGGACATGTGCACCACCCCTGGACAGCTTCAAAAGACTCCACCCCCTCAGACAGACGCCCAGTGGCCTCGCCCAGGCCACCCACCGTCTAAGTAGTGGGGTTGGCGACGGTGGACCAGAGAGACTGGAGTCTTTTTTGACACGGCAGAACACAGGACTGGACTCAGATGCAGAGCTTCGAAGAGACTTTAATTCTGTGGCTCAATGGAAAGGCTAATTTTGACTGGTTAAAAGCACAAGACCAACAGGCACAGGACAAAGGAAACCACAGGCTTATAAATACATGAGGGGAAGCCACAGGTGGGAAAATGATACAGGAATGATGAGACAGACCTCAGGTGTGGGGAACAGACAAGGCAGGAAGGGGAAGGTCTGGAACGAGAGGTAGGTTAGACTTTCAAAATAAAACAGAAAACTTGACGAGACATGACATTTTTGAAGCTGATCTTTTCTTTCAGCTGATCTGATCAAACTACAGATTGCTACATTGTGTGTCTTTTTTTCCAATTGAGGTCAAGAGTTTTTGTTGGCCATGCAGAGAGCAGTAGAAATTACAAATGTTTCCCCCCCTCTGTATGTGACCAGTCAGCAAAACGAAGTGGAAGGTGTGATTGGATTCAGGTTGATAGATCTGCACATACACCTGTGGAGAGGTGGACGGTACCCCAAGGGGTGAAGGTAGCTGTCTGGGTGTTCTGCAGTGCTCACAGGTGTCTGTGTGCTGTCCTAGGTACTTTAACATGGGGAGTGGGGTCATCTAGACCCACTAGACAGTGGGGTCATCTAGACCCACTAGACAGAGCTCTGAACCTTTGTTCTTCAATGATTTGTGATCTTCACTGGTGTCCATGGATGACATGAAATCCTCTCCACCTTTATCCACCTTTGTCATGGTAGGGAGAACACCTCAATGGAAGGGGTGGGTCATCTGGACCCCATTGGATAGCACAAGGGTTAAAACATCTTGAACATCCTATCCTCTGTATAATGAAACCTGTGGGGATTCAGAAACTGTAAAGCCGAAGCTTTATTTGTCAAATTATTGCTGATATTCAAGTCAACATCAAAGTTAAGTTTCAGTTATTTTCTGAAAAGTGTTTTAAATGGTGAAAAGTTTATGAAATTGTTTTGTAATTCTGGAATCTTTACTCTTTTTGATTGAATTTAACCGTTTTCCTGTAAGAGACTAATGTTGGTTCTGATGAAGGCTATGCTTTTTGTATTATTCTATTCAAATGATCACGAATTAGGAGGCGACAAATAAGGTACGGTTTAAAACAGATTGATAGGGTTGCTCCAGGCCAACAGTCCCACCCACAGCTCAGAGGCTTAACCTTATCCCTCTAATAAATTACTACCACTTTACAGAACCTATGTTCTAGAGAACAACACAGATTTTTGATTTTGTCTAAAAACTGCAAAATCATAAGTAAAAGACCACTTGGAATGATTTCAAAAGGTAATGGGAGGGGGGCTTGAATCTGTTGTTCTATATGAGTTCCTAAAAGGATGTCAAAGTTCTATTGATAATGAAGTGTTCTAGATGTGACAAACGGAAGGCTTAGTGTCACTGAATATTTTGACAGTTTGAGAAAGTCCCACCAAGGTGTTGATTGCAGCGGTACTTCTGAAACAGTTGTACAACAAACTGATCTGTTCACATGGAAGAGTGCTGAAAGCCCATCTGTGAATACGTTTTGGATACATTTTAAACCATTGTGGAAAAATGTTGTTATGACAAAAATAACGGCTTTCATATTCTTTAAGAGTTTTAGTAGCTTATATAATTTTCTTTTTATTAAACTGTTTTTTGAGATGTGTCAATAACCCCTGAGCTATTTTGTGGGGTCCAGATGACCCCACTAGACAGAGCTCTGAACCTTTGTTCTTCAATGATTTGTGATCTTCACTGGTGTCCATGGATGACATGAAATCCTCTCCTTTATCCACCTTTGTCATGGTAGGAGAACATGTCAATGGAAGGGGGGGTCATCTGGACCCCCATAGGATAGCAGAAAGGATAAGGTTTTGAAACAATGCAGATGATTGGAAATAAGAGAGAAAAGATGACTGATTTTGTGCAGCACCTTCAGTCCTTCCACAGCTATCCCGCTATACCTCTGGGGGGGGGGGGGGGTCTAATCAAAACTTTTGTAAATCCACTAAAGACTACAATACCCAGCACCCCACTCCTTCATGCTTGGCATCACTGAAACCCCCAAATGTCCTCTGTAGATGCCAAAATGAGTTCATTCAGTAGAATGCAGTGGTCGGGTTAAGAAATGCCCTCTACACAGACGGCAGATTTGCACGGTAGTCCGAACGCTATGATGGAAAAAGGCAGGTCGACCATGGATGTTAACCAATCTTGGATGGTTTTTAGTAATTGCAAGTAGTCAAACTGGATCAGGTCTGATAACTAGCAGAAGAAGTTATGTTTTAATGTCGATGTGCTTTGGAAACACTAGCAGAGGCAGTTTTAGAAGGCTAACTCCTATTTCCCTGCTACTGCCCCAGGAGAATTTGAGGTCATCTGAGGTAAGGGCAGAAAGCCAGTCAATTTAAGGCTCCCGTTAAAAAGTCAAACACCTGTGTGAAGAAGGCGGCGTGATGTCAAAAGAAAAGGAGCTGCATAACAATGCTGAGCGTGCTGAGAGAAGCAGGTTTGCAGCCTCAGGGCGCCGATGTTTGTATGCAATCAGTGAGATTCCTGCTCTGCATCTGTCTGTGCTGCTGTGAGAACGGCTTTCATGGCTGCAAGCTGCTGTGTTTGCATGGGAGGGTCAGGGCATCATTTCTACCTTAAATATTTGTCTGCTAAGCAAGTTTCTGTCTAAGAAGATGTTTCCATGGCGATGCCCGCTAGCTGTCAAGAAGTGTTAAACTGCTGGCGACGAGACACCTTTTCCATCCCTGCAAGGACTAAAGCTACATACACACCGGACGCACTTTTTCTTTTTCTACTGTTTACTAGCGCATGTCCGCCACCTACAGTTGAAAGAGGCGAAGTGTCAAAGAGGTGAGACTCACATTGCAATCTTGTCAGGAGAGTGGCCTTGGTTTATCTTTATTTAAAAAACAGAGGCAGACATCATCTGGTTTGCCACCAGGGCTGGGTTCACATCCCCGCCAAATTTGAGTCTGCGATTGGTGACCTGGTTTAACCTGCAACTGATGTATAATTGCCAAGAGTTTTGTACTTGGAACCAGAAAACGGTTGGAGAAACTTGGTTAGCTACACGTGAACCGGAGAGTTTTGAACACAGATGGCCAAACACGCACATACAAAGACTTTCTTGGAAACAACCGCTTTGATGGATGTTGCAGAGAGCCGTGTGAATGTAGCTTTATATTTCAGAGTTCAGCCTATAGTGTTGCCAAAGACTGAAAGTGATGCTGCGTTTCCATGACACATATGCGCAAAACTTTATCAGAATTCTAGAATTGTCAAAAAACAGAATGTCGCAACTACATTGTTTCGATTAAATCATAATTATGTGAATAAACAGAAACCAAATCACATGATAGGTCAGTCAGAAACATGACGATGGATAAGAACAAAACTTTGATTTACAGCAGATCCATTCAAATTTCTGCCACGGTGCTACACTCATCAACATCTATCAAAGCAGACGTTGGCGCCTGATTCAGGCCATGGAGCGCGTGGGAGTGGCTATGGAGGAAACCATTTTGGGAAATTATGGTTGGTGATTTTACAGAGGAACAATTCCACATGGCACGCTCAACTTTTGATGAGCTGTGTGACGCTGTGGGACCTGTTGTGGCGCCCGCTGTGCAGCGCCTAAGACCTACTTAGAAGCACATTGCCATCCGGTTGTTGGTCACCTGACTCATTTGATTTGAAAAAAGTGTTTCCATTGCAGTTTGTGAAATATGTCCATTTCAATGTGCCTCGAGAACCGCCTCCTCCAAGCGCAAAATCTTTTATTTTTCCATAAATGCAACTTTCTTTCCAAATTGTCATGTTTCCATTAGGGAAATTTATTATCGTAGATTTAATCTGCGCAATTTCATAGTCAATGGAAAGGCAGCCAATGACCTATGGAGCCTTTGATTGAAAATCAGACAATAAAGATGTGGATGATCTGTTCCAACCTTTTCTATTTCAGACAGTCAACTGTTGTCAAACACAAAGAACTGAAAAATTCCACTCACTCAGACATGAAAAAAGCCAGTAAATTGGCTGCACTTTCTCTGCTCCTCACTTGTATTTTTCTGCCCTGGTTTTTGTGTCTGGAGGGATCACATGTGTCCTGTTTACAGCACATCCTCTCCATCTGCTGTTCCTGCCTCTCCCTAGTGTCCATTGACACAAGGCATTGTTATTTATTTGCATTTTCAGAAAATTGGCTTATTTTTTTATACTTCATCAGAACATTTGTGACTGAGCCCTGCAAGCAATTGTTGCCATGCAAATCAAATATGTTCAAGTCTAGTATTAGTATTCCCTTTGAACAGAAAAATGATCGTAATCTATATCAGACCGTTAAATCATAAGAATCAGCAGCCAAAAGAGCAAAACTTAGGCGCTGAGTCCTCAGATTTAGTTTAATCAAAGCAAGAAAAGTCTTTTTTTAACTTCATACATAACAATGTGTCCAAAAATGGCAAGTTTGTCCCTTTATATTTTTTACTTTCCTTTCTACTGGTCCATTGTTGCGTCTTGTGTCTATAACTGATTGCTTTTTCCGTTTATAACAGTACAATCATGAGTCACAAACGCCTACCTGTTTGGGATCAAAAATATCTAGGAAAACAAAAAAGCCAAAGAACAGGCTGTGAAATGTTCACCTGCATTCCAGTCAGGTTCACAATAGATGTTTTTTATATGTTTTTTAGTAGTTATGGAGGTTTTTCCAAGCTGCTTTCAAGTGGAAGGGGTGTGGACTTTCAACAAACTCAGTCCTGATTGGCGAGATTGTTTGCCATAGAAGCACAGCCTGGGACCAATCACTGTTTACTGATTATTTCTGTTTCCAACATGGAGACTTTATTACAAAACAAGGCAAGTGATTGGCTTCATTGTGTTTAAAAATGGAAACAAGTAATTTTCTGTGAGTGACGTCCCACTCACTCCCACCGGTTCTTATCACAGTCAATGATGCTGCCTATAAGGCCTTTAGATTCTGTATGGATATGGATATGGAGCCCTCTCTGTGGCATATGTGACTGATTGGTAAGAAGCCAATGAAGGTGCCTTGTACTGGTTCTGGGGTACTTGGTCAAAAAATGTTTCCCAGGTTGTGTCTGAATTCCTTCACTACTCACTAAATAGTGCACTATATAGTTTTTTCACCATTTTGTAGTGCTGTCCGAAACCGAATGCCCTAGAAATTTCCCAGAACTCTCTGTGAAAAAACAGTCTGCATCGATGCTCACTAGATTGGCCAAAATAGACCACAATGCATTGCATCAGAACAATTTTTGTCAAAAAAATGTATTTAAATGTATTTTTTAATAAACCATCAATGTTTGTATCTTCAGAAGGCAGTGGATCATAAATGATCATCGCAAAACAGTCAAATCCACAAGATTTTTACTAAGTGAAAACTATGATGTTTAAAAAAGTTAGTGAGCATGGTGTCCGAATTACGTTCAATATCCAGGGCACTACATAGTCCCGCAATACATAGTTTTTTAGTAGTCAGGAATTAGGGTGTGAATTCAGACACAGCTACAGAGTACGTTGTTGTAAATAAAGTAGAAAACCACTGATACACACTATTGTTTGTTTCCTATGTCTCTGTCCAGCTTCACGTAGAAGCAGGCAGTTCAATCTTTCTGTTGTCGCCTCTGTCTCCTTTAAAGAGCCACGCTGATTCAAGACGGCGTCAGCTGCACGGCTCTTAGAGGAGGTCAGAGTGAACACACGAGGGTCTCCTCTTACGGTATCGCACTGACACAGGTGCTATGACACCACTTGGCTGGAGCATAATTTCAGTGTCGTCTGACGGGGGCCGATGGGGCGTCAGGACAAACAGCAGACAGCCAACCTCCGTTACTGTTAATTAAGCTGGCAAGAAAAAAGGATGGAGACATCGCAGAGAAGACGGACAGAAGGAGAAACCCAAAGAAAAGAAGAAAAGACACTGCACTGAAAGTGAGCTTATCTCCAGGTGGACTCCCGTCTCTGTGAGGTTAATGCAATGTCATGCTGCAGAGATGGACAGGGTCCATTCCACAGACTCATCTGGGACACACAGACAAGATTATCTCAAGCAATTTGACAATAATAGGCAATTTGTCCAAGGTTTTATGGCTCATTGTGGATGTGTGAAATCATAAAAGAGACTTATGAATCGCAGTCTGAAAATGAAGTGCCATCTCTAGCCAATCTCTTTCACAAATGTCGGATTTACAAGGTGAAAAAGTGAAAGCAGTGTTCAACTGAGGATTGTCGTGTGTACCGTCCATTTGTATGGACACATTACCTCTATGTTCATATTTTGACAATAAACGTGGATTTTTTTAGAGCTACATACACAGATGGGATGCTCAAGAACTCACATAAAGAGGAAGAAAAGACTGCTCTTTTGTTCAGGTAAAAACAAATGTGTGTGATATGTTTAGATGTCTGCAGCTGCTCAATTGCATGAACACGTCTGGCCATTTTTTTCTTCACTGTCAGAGCATCTTCTGTGTGCAGCGAGGTGACTTCAACAGAGATTACAAACAAGAAGAAGACTGTCTAACAGTCCTCCAATTTGAAATTTGGTGCTTTCGGGAGATATATATATATACAGAGAGAGAGAGAGAGAGAGAGAGAGAGAGATTATAGATGTTTGATCCATTACAATAAAACAGTCCCACTGAAAAGCCATCATCTGGCTTGGCTAGTGGAGGTGAAGAAAAACTAATAAAGCTATATTTATTTACAGTAAATTAATTAATTGATCATAGACTATATTTAATACTATAATGAATCTAACATTGCAGTGAAAAGCCTCCTTTTTAAGTATTTTCATTTAAATGGGTGAAGTTTTTCTTAAAACCAAAATTTTAACCTTTATTTTTACACCAACAAGGGATATTTTTTCATTCTTGAACAGCTTCATTTCTGACACCTCAATGGGCATCATCGCATACATAACAGTTATAGACAAAAAATTAGCTTAACGTATTTTTAAAAAGTTACGGAAATGTATCTGTAATTAATCCATCTCGATTAACGTAATAATTTGACACCCATAATACGTGTGTGTGTGTGTGTGTGTGTGTGTTGGTAAACGTGCAGTAGCAGGACAAATTGTCAGAGTACACGCAATACTACAAGGACATTTGTTTGGGGCAGTATGCAGTACATGTTTGTGTGCGTGCATGTATGTCTGTGTGCGTGTCTGTGTGTGTCTGTGTGTGAGTATACATACCTCTGAGATGCAAGGAAAGAAAAATGGCTGTCGTGTGTCCTCTGAAGAATGAGCATCTGACAGAACTTGGATTGTCCAACAAATGTGTTTTTCTGTACTAGTATCTGTACACAACATGACATTAATGTATCCTTGTCCTCGGGGTTATTACTGTTTCTGCCACGCTTGGAGCTTTTTTCCACAAATAAAATAAGAGATGTGTCATCTGTGGTGAGCGGGGTGGTGGCAGAGCTGTGCATATAGCTTTTCCCTCAAATAAAAACAAAGACAAATGTGAGGTCTGGGTCTAAATCTTACTGACGTTTGAGTGGAACAAACGAACTGCAGTCTGGCTTTAGAGCTGCCTGCAGACAGAAAAAAAAGTCCACTGAACCCTATCAAACTAGAACTCAACCTAAATCTTTGAAGTGAACTCAGAACCCCCCCAGAGCTGCTGAGCTCCCTAGCAAGTGTTGTCAGTCTGGGTATACATCCACACAAGCTGATGGATGGCAGAGGAAGGATAGAGGTTCTGCCTCTATTCATCAAAACCAGACAGCCTCCTGGTGGCTGGTGGCCTCTGTGACAAACGAGAGTCACAGTCACTATAGGAGGCTGAGGGGAGCAGCTTTGCAGAAACTCTTATAGTTTTGAAAAGAAAAGAAGCAGCAAAAAGAAGCAGCTCTTTCTATTATTAAAATCTTTCTTTTTTGCCATTTTTTTCTAGAAGACCATGAAGAACTCCTTTCTGTGCTTTGATCTGAGTTCTGTAGGAATCTAAACACTTGCTCAAAGAGAAAACGCTTCCAGACGGATGTGCCTGAAGAGGGTCAACGTAAACCACGTTTAGCTTAGAACTGTTTTGAGGTAGGCAGCAGGAGGAGGAAGACTCTGTGTCTTTACTGTCAGATGTCTCTTGGAATGACAGAAGAGCATCCTGGTCCAAGAAGAGAAAAGCCAAATTAGCGAGAAAGATAGGAAAAGGTATCAGAGCACTGAAAAGCTTTAGCTTTAGCTCCATGTTGACATTCTTTGGACTACTGGAACTCTTCCGGACAAATATGGCAGCCTTGCACTGAGACACACCACTATACAGTGAAGTGCTTCCACACTCAACATGAATCAGTGGATTCTGTGGCATGCAGAGAAAAAAACACTTTATGCTCTAATCTGCATAAATGTGCAAAGCCGACATGAAAAGCCGTCCGACCCCACATCAGTCAGCTGATTCATGTTGATCATGTAACCGGTGAAAGAGTTAAGGTGTGTCAAAGAACATCTGTTAGTCAGATGTCACTGCTGATGTCTCCAGTGTTAAAGAGTTAAAAAAAAACAGTATAAGAATTCCCAAAGAGGCCATTTCCTTCTCAAACTGTCAAACTTCATTCTTCAATATACAGTTCATTTAACACAAAAGCATATAGCAACTGTTCATTTGTTGAGACATCACTGGTGCCATGGAGACATTTTGACTCAAAAAATGACAGTTCTGATTCACTTTTGGGATTTTCTTTAATACTAGACTGGATGATCCAGAAATCCAGACATTTGAGCCTCAAAGCTCTAAACTGAGCTGGTTTTCCCTCTGGGGTCGACTGATTATTCAGAGAGGAAACCTTTAGGGGGACAGGTGACCTCCCTTCAGATCTCACTAAAGGTTTGCAGTGCTCTTTGTTATAATGCCGCAGTGGTGTAGTGTTCTTTATGATTTTGGTTTGGTTTGGTTGGAAGGTTTCCAGAAGGTCCAGATGTGCACAAGGATGTTAAGCCTCCTGATGCATGATCCTCAATCTGTGTGTAAGTGTAACGCTCTGTGATTACCATTCATCTAAATTAGCCGTCCCACACGTAACTTATGTTTCATTAAAGCCTCAGTCACAACTGCCCTGGAGGGAGGATGATGGCGATAAAAGGGAAAACCTGTAAGGGGCACGCAGGTGGTCCACACATTCTAAGGTAGTGGACCGTTCAATGAGCCCATAACCTGTACGTTCTGAGTCTGTAACTTACATGAACCTTGAGAGTATTACACGATAGATTTACCACATGCACGGCAATCGTATGTTTCATTTTCATGGCCTACCCTGAGGTGGCCACACGAGTTTCAGGGTAACTTCAAGAAACAATTGCACCCCTCTCTACGACCCTCCATAGGCTTGGAAAAAAAACCCACACAGTTGTGTGTGACTGAGGCATAACTAGCCAACCTTTATACACAATGCACTGTGCACGTATAGCATGACACAAACTGTTTTCTTGTTTCCTTTGCAACTGCAGTGGGATTCAATGGATGCATCCTACTGCAGCTGCAAAGGCTGTTCAATTCTACCAAGCTTACAGAGGCTGATTTACTGCACGGAAGAACATTCTGCAGCAGCTTTGTGACACGGTGGTCTCTTTTCTTTCTATTGTTTTAATGAACATTTTTCAAAATCACAGTAAGTTGAACTTTCTTTCAACTTGAAAGTGCTTCTATTCTGTGTGGCAAAAGGCTCAGAAAGGCTTAAAAGACATTTCTCTTATCAAGAAGATGTCGCTGCTGCAGATTCAGCACAGCCCATCCATGATTTTCACTTACATCAAATCTCAAAGTCGTCATATTTGAAAAGGATTTACATTTAATAAAAAATTTTTTTTGACAAAGTGATGTCTGTAGGACGGTGTTTCCCTCTGCTGGGGTGCCCTTAGACGATAGACGGTGGTGGCGCAGAGGTAGAGCGGCCAACCTCTACGGTTGCACCTTTGGTTTCTGCCTATATGTTGAAATGCCCTTGGGCAAGACACTGAACTCCACGTTGGTCCTGGTGGTTATGGACTGGTGCCAGTGTCATCAGGCAGCGGAGCCCCCATCAGTGTGTGGGAATGTGCCTGTAAAGCAGGTCTGTCCTTCACTGGTAAGCTATATAAGCATACGCTATTTACCAATAGACACACAGCAGACGTTCAGGTACATTCTGCCTGCTTAATACTGATGAATTCAAAGCCAATTAAGGGTCAAGATAAAATGTCCTTCCCTCCATCACCGTATCTTCCCAAACGCAGAAGTACATTTATGTTGAAGTACAGTTACACAAAGGGGCTTTAATGGGCACTGCTCAGCATGAACCAGATTGTTTTATGTGTTAAAACCTGAGCAAGGACAAGAGCAAGGACCCGCGCGCGTACATGCTGTATATTAGCTTGATTGTGGAGTCCCTTTAGCTCCAGCTTGGATTTTGCAGCAGAAACCATCCAAGCACAAAGTGCAAAGTCATTTAGAAAACTCTTCCCAGGATAGTTTCCCTGACCTAAAGCTGCACACAGAGTCTCGGTTAAAAGAATTCATTTTTTTCTTTACTGCAGAGTTTTATGAAGACCAATTTGCCGATCTTGTTGTCTTGATGTCGGCACGTATTATTGATTTGCGCAGAGTGCTTAGGGTGGTAAATAATCACAGAGGATATATTGCTTTCCATGCGAGTCGAGCTTTGTTTACAGAAGCCGGGCTGTTTAATTGCACTTTGTGGTCGGCGCTCCAAGCTGCTTCATGTGGGAATTTAATGAATTTCAGAAATGCGATCAGGCCAAATAAAATTCATAACTTGCCTTTCTGTAGTTTAACGGACTTGTAAAGGAGCTGCATAATTTTATGCTTTTCATCAGGTTTAACTGCAGACTCCTTATGAGTTTCTTTTTAAGACCAATAAACAAGGAAACATTCAATTACTGTAACATCATCATTAATTTATACATCACTTTTTTTTCTTTTTCTCTGTGTTTGTTGTAAACTAAACTAAACGGATGTCCTCATCTGACCTTCTTGTAATCTATTGTGAAAGCATTTCCAGCTGACTTTTATTTCTGGTTATGCTGTTTTGAGTGTTTTCTGCACAGAGCCGCTTGGACGTTGGAAATTCAGTTCTGAGTTACCATGAAGCAACCCCGGCCCCTCTTCCTGTTGCTGAGAGCTCAGAGCTGGGGGCTTGTGCCCCCCCAGTGTC
Source organism: Oryzias curvinotus (assembly GCA_023969325.1). Classification (NCBI taxonomy): domain Eukaryota; kingdom Metazoa; phylum Chordata; class Actinopteri; order Beloniformes; family Adrianichthyidae; genus Oryzias; species Oryzias curvinotus. The sequence goes on from CM043720.1 coordinate 5,038,969, forward strand.
TTTTCTACATCCTAAAAAGCTCTTTTTTTCAACCGCATGGTTTCGCACGGCTCCTGGTTCACATCATTTCAACAAGAAAATACTCAGAAATGCAGTTTTTAAATCCTCCGTCATCAGAAAAATGCAGCGAGAACATATTAAAAACACTACAAACATGAATTTTTTCAGTGAATCCTTAATATCTAAAAAAATATTTGCTTTTATGTCTGATAGACAGTGGTGTCTAAGAATTAAAGAAACACTTGTAAATAAGGCTTTGATAGCATTTTATATAGAAAATCTAAAAGTTTAAAAAACAAATGTCCATTTCTAAAGAAAAATCAACAAACTTCTCTACTGTGTTCTCTACTGTGTTCTCTACTGTGTTCTCTACTGTGTTCTCTAATGGAAGATTGACCACCAGATAGACACACGTTAACTAAAAAGGATGTGGAAACCATTTATTAGTTTGACCTTTTTTGTTGTTTTTAACTTATTCCTCTTTGAGCCTTTTATTTTAACCAATACTTTTGACAAAATTCGGCACAAATATCCAAGGACTTACCTTTAGACTCCAAAGAATCAAACACTTTCTTATATTTTTTGGTAAAATTTTACGTGTTAATGGCAAACATTTTAGGTAGCTAATGATCCAGCAGCAGAGCATTCTGGTTTAATCTGCTGATAAACGTCTCTTCTGAGGCCTGTTGGAACACAAATGTAGTAAATACAGCCCATATACCACAGTTGCCCCTTTGAGATCAGATAGAGAGTAAAGCTGTAGACCTGAATGCCCCCAATTCAATGTTATTCTCTCCCACTGTGGCGGTTTTTCGGCGCTAATGCTGTGAAGGATTGTGGGTCTGGTACCCTTGCTGCTGTGCAGCCCATCACTCACTTCAGGACGCTCCTCTTTTTGCCTTAAGCGAGTGTCACGCATGAGTGTGCACAGGCTCAGTGAAGCTCCACGTTCACATGTCACTTCCCAACTAGCACCCGTTCTGGTTTTCTACACAATTTAAGCTTCAGAGACGTTTCCTTCATGCTAGCTTTATAGATTTCTATGTTTTTCAGTCTCTCCACATAAATGTCATCAAGGCCAGCTCTCTAAAGTTTTCAACAACAAAAAAAACCCAGCCATCTTTGCAGATCTGGATGAATTCACTCCATGAAGTGCAGAGATGGCAGATGGTTGCGTTCTGCAGGATAATCAGAAGTGAAATCTCTGCTGCCGTTAATCTGTTCTGTCAAAATATGCAAATGAGAGGATTTAGCTCCTCTGCCATCGACCCTTTCCAAATAGATTGTGCACCTTTGCACACATGAAAGGAACTCCTTTTTCTGGTCAGCAATTACAGCTCACCTCTCCCGCTGCATTTTGTAATGCGATCTGTTGGGTCGGCAAATCCATCCCTTCGTTAAAGTGACTCCAAAAAAAAAACCTGCAATTAGACTTGGATTTTCCTAATGGCAAAAACCTAACCGGCACGAGAGACGGCAGCTGAGTCGCCTCTTGGTCTGAGCTGGCATGTGGCAGCATGGCAGCAATTAAGCTGAAGGAAGAAAGACGCTGAGGCAGTCGTTTCCGATTTGAGCTTTCCAGGAAACGGCAAAAAAACAGAAGGTACACAAGCCCAAAGGATGTTCTTCTGCTTTAATTACTGCAGCTCTACAGAAACGGCTCACACACCAGAGATATGTCAAATACCAACACCTATGTTTGAAAGCAGGATGGATTTTTTTTTCACATGTATTTTAGCAAAACAAAACTGAGGCTTTGTTTCACCATAAATCAATCTGCGTGACCTGTTTGCTGAGGATTTTTCAAAAGGCTAATTGCCTTTAGGAAAAGGGGGGAAACCTTTTACACTTTACCAGTTTTTGGTTTGTATTTCTGGCTGAAGAGGATCAGTTCTGTCAAATCAAAGTCTTTAAAGACCCTCTCCCATCATCTGTTGATCTATTGTAAAAGCATCTTTTCATTGTGACTATGCTGTTTTTACAAGTTAAGGAACTGCAGAGCAGCAGGAGTTTTTTTAGTAAATCTACCTCTGTCTTGTGGGTGGCACCGTTGGCACAGAGCAGCCCCGCCCCCCCTTCCCGTCATCCAGTGACTAAGAGCTACAGTACATGTTATTTTACACCCTTCTGCTTCTGAGGCTTATAGCCTCTCTCTCCTCCAAACTAACATTTCTGCTGCAACAAAGATTATTGCTCCTGATTCACTAGGATTTGATTGAAGAAATACTCAAACGCAATTTCAAGATTAATTGTCCTCTATTGTAAGAAAGGTGCCACTAGAACATGTAAAAACACCCAAAACACGAGGGCTTTTCTTTTTTGGTTTTGGTTGAGCGTCTTACTAGGAATGCAGAGGTCAAACTTCTCCGATTGAGTGTGGGAGAGTGTGGACGGCTGTGGATGGTGAGGGCGAGACGAGCGGCATCGTTTGCTTGCAATCGAATGGCATCCGTCAGTAAATTCCTGCGTGTTTGTAACGCTGCGTCTCAGCGGGAGTCGGCGGCTCCCTCAGCCTCTAGCGTCGCCACGCCTGAGCACGCCTCCGAGCTGAGTCAGGGTGTCACCCTTATGCGGTCTTGTGGGGTCCAGATGACCCCACTCCCAGTGGGCACGTTAACATTGGGAGTGGGGTCATCTGGACCCCACAAGACAGCACAAGGACAAAAAATGCCTCCACGAGGGATTGCTCTGTGTCTTTACGGAAATGTATTTAAGCTCATTTAAGCTAGCACTCCATCCACCATCAGGTTCATGCGCCGGCGTCCTTCATGATGATACTCTGTTCATTGGATGTTAGTAAAATCACTGTGGGGTCACATGAGTGGGGTTTTATTGTTTTCCTGATTACCCCTGTGGCCACAGCCATGTCCAGGCCGTCAGTGAAACCATGAGGAAAGAGGAGAGGTCAGCTGTGCTGCAGAAACACTCACCGCAGGGCAGCCTTCGCTTCAGAGGCAGCCTTTGAGTCTGCCTCGTTATTTTCCCACTTGCCTGCCAATTAGGCTGATGACATTATCAGTTTTAAACAGACGTGTTGTGACAGCTGGACTGCACACAGACTGAATTGGCACTTTTTTTTAATTTAAAAAAAGAGAAAAAAGCTGTAATAACAAAATTAACAGAATCCTAATTGCACCAACGTTCTTAGCAGAGCTAATAATAGATTGACAGCCTTTGTCTTGTAAATATTTGTGAGAAATCTGAAGATAAAATGCAGAAATGTTTTCTCACCCGCCAGTGATAACACTGTCTGCAGGTAAAACCCTCTGAAACATCCTCAAACAGTGGAGTGTCGACGTACAGGCACACCGTTCATGTGTGCTGAGCTTGTGGTGTTCACATTGGACGCGCAGGAAGGGGCTTCTTTTTGTGTTTGTGTACTGTTTGCTTGCGCATGGTCGCCATCTACAGGTGGAAAACGCTCGGTGGGCAAAAATCAAAGCGGTGCAAAGATCCTGCATTTTGCTCCAGGCTTTTTTCCGATATACGACTGAAATGGTGTCATAGAATCACAATCATTCATTCCTCCTCCAGGATCACTTTTCAAGCAGGTGGCACCTCCAAATCCGAAGTCCCTGATTGGTCAAAGTTTGACCTGGTTTAACCAGCATTGTGCGTTCAGTGAAATATTAACAAAAACTTTTCCCACAGTTCTCTAAAGATGATGCTCCTGCTTATATCGTCCAAGTTCAACTTTCTTATTAAGAACTGATCCTTAAAAGCTCATTTTTTGGGGATCAACCAGTTACAGGCAGGAACATTTTATTCCATCAGCTTCCAACTTAAAACCAAGTTGAGTTTGACAGAACTTTAAAAACGAGCCAATTCGAAATTTAAAGTCATTTTGTAGATGTTTCTTCAAGTTATTTTTATTTCCTGTTCATTTCCCATGCTTTTCCACATTACATACACATTTTACACGCCTTCTTTAGAAAGAGATGGCGTCATAATCCAAAATGAAAAACCTTGTTTTGCGATTCTAAAACAGCTGTTTGGTGTCAAAGTTTGTATTTCCTTTTCTTTTTCTCAGTTAACAGATCAAAGGAGGCTAACAAGGTGACCTGACTGCTCTGCAGCCTCCTCAACCGGTTACCAGCCAAGTGATGTCATTATGGCTCCATTCCTGCATTTCTGTAAGCATTCGTCTCAGCTTTAACCTGCATCAGAGGTATTTGCGGAAAACAACTCCAAGGTGCAGCGAAAGGTCAAAATAAGCCAGACAAAGGCATAAATATTTCAGTCCAGCGCTTGCTCTGCAGCCTCTGCTGAAACAGGGATCCCGGCAGCTCGAAACATTCAGCGCATGTCTGCAGCTGATCTGGACGCCTGCAGCGTGGCATCACCTTCAAAATCTCCTAAAGTGGGCATTGATGCCCATTTAAACTCCGGCTGTCCTTCTGACCAGCCGTGGGGGGTGAATCTGCCAGAAGCATACGGCAGCAGTTTGCCACCTTACCATGACTAACAAAAGGAACGCCTTAGAGTTTTAACATGTTCTTGTGGCTTTTTTCTACTGATGGAGGACATTAAGCTCAAAGCTGCACTTCAGAGTATTTCTTTATTGAAATTGTTGTTAAATCAGGAGCCCCCCCACCAGTGGGGAGGGAAAGGGGGTTGAGGGTTGCTCCGTGCCAACCATTGCCTTTAAATGAGAACTGTACAGAGCGTGAGTGATGTCAACCAGAAGAAATGAGCTGCGTTCAGTTCCAAACACATGACGTCACGTCAGTCGCCATCTTTTCACGTTTCCACCGTCGCTTCGTCGGAACCAGGAGTCGTCAGTCAGCAGTGATTGGTCGGAGTCGGTCCGAGTTTTATGGCAACCGCTCTCGACCAATCAGGTTAAAGGAACTGTGAACTTTTTTTTCTGTTTATTGAGTTTTTAACATATTTGCTAAAAGACAACAATGACAGATTACAAGAACAATTTGTGGAAATAAAAAAATAATGAAATAAACATTTATTGTTTTTTGCAAATTCATTAATAAAGGTGGACCAAACACTTCTGGTCTAATTTTTTCTAAATTTAGAAAACATTTAATGTCTCGAACCCACTGGATGTGTTTGCTTCCAATTTAAATTATGATTCTGCGTGCAGCTAAGCAGGTGAACTGAATTACCCCACGCTCCCAGTTCTTTTGAAAACGCCAGACCTCCTCATGTTATCAAGGCGTCTGGGGGGAGGGCATACTGTGTGCAGTTCACTCATACAGTCAATGGGGCGAACGGTCCCGCCCACAACTCAGAGGTAAATTTCTAAATTGACTCCTGCAGAAAGGATGTCCTAGAAAACGATACAGGTGTTTGGTTTTCAGCTAGAAACAGCATCGTCACGATGAAAAGACCACTGGGAACACTTTTCCAGTGGACCAGACGACACATTGATGTTATCGTTGGGGCTCTGCATCAAAGCAGAAATGACCCTGAGAGCTCCGACGGCTAAGAGAAAAGGGGTCACGTTTATGGTTGTGGTTACTTTGCTATGGAGTCACAGGGCTACTATTAAAATGATGTTTCCTAAAATATCAACTCTAATCTGCCATTGCATCACTTCCAAGAGGAAAGAAACTAGTGTGCAATGGGGTGCAGGCAGGTTTTATTTTAGGGAGTTGATACTCCTCAGGGTTCAAATGAGTGTTTTTTTTAAAGCAGTGCAGTGCTCCAACAGGACCCAACCTGGAGCTTTTTCTGATATTTAAAACCTCAAAGAGGAGCTGAGATTCTGGCTGATTCACCCCGCGTCACCTTCAGGCGGCTCCCGTTATTTTGGTGGAGCAGCAGCTCCGGCTCAGGCTACAAATTCTTCACAGGGATCAGTGTATTCCTGAAAGGGTTTAGGTCATGTTGTGCGTCCTTGTGTGTGTGTGTGTGTGTGTGTGTGTGTGGCAGGAGGGCAAGGAGGTAATCTTACATGGAAGGGGGGGGGCTGCCTGTACATCAACCTTCTCATGCCCTCCAGCTGTGAGCTGTCAGCAGGTTGACTTTTAGGACATATTTTGTAGGAATGGTTTAAGGTTTTGGACACATGTAGATTGGACTTTTGTTTACCCATCAAGTTTATTAACAAACTTTTGAATTTTATCCATTTCCAAAAAAAACAACACACATTTACAATTAGTATTTTTAGACATTTCCAACATGAAAGTCATTAGTCTGAAGAGTCCAACCCGTTAACCCTATAAAGCTACATTCACACCATCCTCGCTAACACGCGTTCAAGCGTTTAGGTAAACATGCGGATATGAGCGTTCACGTAGTATCTACGATTGTTTTCAGGCTCCATCCATCCATTGAACTCACATTGCGAGTAAAACCAGTGAACTTTCTTCAGTTAGGGACTCTGATTTGGTAGTCACGTATGGATAGCGTCCTTTTTATACTAAGGAAATGCCAACTGTTTAAAATTTGGTCATGGAGGAGGAATTGGTAATGGCAGATTGTGCCCGGTTGGAAAGAAACAGCCTGGATTTGTGAGATTTGTACCACGTCAACATTTTGCACCTAGCCTCTTCCAACTGTAGGTGGTGGACATGCGTCAGTATGTAAACCAGGAGTGTCCAAACTCATTTTGGTTCGGGGGCCACATTTAGCCCGTCTGATCTTAAGTGGGCCGGACCAGTAATGTAAAAGCAAAATAACAGCTTTGTTTTAGTTTTCTTTACTCAAATAAAATTAATTTCACTTCAAAAAAAGTTGGTCTATTCAATTTTATACAGACTGAATATTTGACATTTGACACTGAAGCATCCCAATAATAAACTCAAACGGGGATGCAGAAAAAAATGAAACACTGTGACTTAAATGTAAATGTCCAAACCATTAAAAATTAAACTAAATTAAACTCGCTAACATTTGTAAAAATAAACATTCAACCTCCCTTTCTCTCCTTAAACTTCACCCGACCGTCAATATCAGGATTTAAATCCTGTGCAGCAACACATTTGCTGTCATTCAAGTGTGTCAAACACAATGAAATGTTCAAGAATCTTTTCCTGGTTTCTGCCTGAATTTTGTGGCAACACCTGCCTCCTTCCTGACCTTTAATGGGCGCCATCCGTGACCAGACGAACATCATCAGTTCACTTCGACATCGTCCGGCACAATAACTAAAGAAATGACTGTCATCAGCTGTTGTGTCCATCAACTCCAGAAACTCAGCTGTGAAGTCTCTTCATCACCTCTAATAAATATGTAACCAAATAGCAACCAAAGATGCAATAAATGACTGGATTCCTTCATTTGGCGTCCAAGTCTCCTCGGAGATGTTGGATCTGGAATCGTAATCCTTGACAGACTCATGCTGGCAAAGGTCGACTGCTTTCTGGGGCACAAGTTCACCTCTGAAGAGGGTTTGGATGTTTGCACTAATGGGTTTACAATAAAGTAGCTGTCACTGCTCCATCATACCAATGCTGCAGTGAATGAAGACGGTTGTTTTTTCAGTCCAGGTAATGGTTGGTAATGTCTTTTCTTAACTGCAGATGGTGAAACTTTTCTTTATGGTGAGTCTCTTAGTGGTGCTGAATGTTCTATTCTTTGAACACTGCGGCCTGTTGATGACACACCAACCATGGGAGTTTTGCATTCAGCTTTGTGGAAAAAAAAAATGTCCATTTTTCCTGGAAAGCTCTTCACTCCACTTCGCTTTTTGACAGCATTTTGGTCTTTAGGGTGTCTCTACTGATCATCCATGTAGCAAGATAACAGCGGTGAGGCTCATAGCGCCAGTGTTCACATTCATTCAACTATCATCCGTCTTTAACTGTTGACGCAGTGAACATAGTTCTAGCAGACTCTGTCACGGAGAAAAGCAGATTTGAACACTTTCTGTTAGTAATGTGTTTTCAGTACAAATCCGATATGAAAAGCTGTTTATCTTTGCGTCAGAATCAGCTGATTTACGTTGATCGCGTATACGGTCGAGCAGTGATACTATGACGAAAAACGTGCGTTATTTCAATGTCGCCGCCAACATTATTGGTGTTAAAGGCTTAATATAATGGTGCAAAATAAATGAGCCATTCAGTGGTGGCTCCTGTGAACCAGGAATTAATGCTGAAACTTCCAAAAAATATACAAAAAAATGAGCCACTAAATCCTTTCACCCTTAAATGTCGTGGTATTTTCTTGCTTTCTTAAATACCTGACACACAAATTTCAATGAAGTTATTCTTAAATGATGTCATTTTGTTTGAAAAGATTCTAAATTTGATTTTAATCAGTTCAACACATCATTGAAAGTTAAAATATTGAGAAAGAGAACTAGCAACAAAGAATTACTGGATTAATGAATAACTAAGATCCATAGATTGGGGTACATTGAAAAAGATGAAATTCAATGGTGACCTCACTGTAATCCTAAATCATTTATTGAACTTTTATTGCACTTTTTTTCAAGTATGGAATTTCAAATAACTGCATATTTATACATCCAACATCAGCTCTGACCATTTTTACTGAAAAAGGAAAAATGAATCATAAAAAATGTGCTTTGTATCTAATATTGATGATAACATACATTTTCCTAGCATGACGCTGGTCTTTTTAATCCCTAAATCCACTGAGTTCAATGAAAAACTTCAGTTTATTAGTCATTTGAATAGTTCCCATCCACAGTAAATGAGAACAATCAATGACAGAGATGGAAAAAAAAACATCATCTTTTTTTTTTTTAACCTTTTTTTTTTTTCTCAAAGCACCATCAGTCACAGTCGCCTGGGGTTGCCTTGGCAACCGGTGGTCAGGCCGAGCTGAGCACGGGGCAGTTCTTGGCCTGCGGAAACAGGAGGACAAACAGAGACAGCTCTCCAGAGCTGCAGCGGGTAAACACAGAGCGGCTCTAGTATGCAAATGCTGGCGTGAGGTGTCTGCTCCTCCCATCACTCACAACAGTCACTACTTCAACGTGGCAGTGCGCGCACTACGCAATTAGATTGTGTACCTCTTAGAATGTATGAGGGTGTCAGGAGATTATCGCTGCAAAATCTTTCAAATAAATCACCTTGCAGATAATTGTATCACATCGTTGCCATTAGGCCTCTGACATTTCCTTTATTCTTTAATGTGAGTGTAATGAAATGCTAACATAAAAATTCTGCACGCTCCCAGCCAGCTGATAATCAGCTAAATGAGTAATTATGATCTAAATAGCTGACTGGGAGCTCAGAGGACTCCAGAGTGACCTGCTCCTGATGATTGTTCACGTAAAAGGACATCCTGTGCTCCAAAGCCGGGCCTGCAGAGCGGGGAGGATGCTGCCTCCCCACCTCCACGGGCTCCATCACTCCAAAGCCTTTTGGAAAAACTCAAGCACTACAGCTCCTCCAATTACTGGATCTTTCCGTCAGAACAGGTGTCAGAGGCTTGTGACGCCTTTCAGAGTCAGGGACGGTGGGAGAAAGACAGGATGTGGCAGCGCCCTGGGAGGGGGGGCAGCCAGTGAAGGACGGACGGACAGAATGACAGGCAGCGTAACCCTGCATGTCGAACTGTGCCGAGACGGATGTTGAACTCAGACCTGCATGTGCATTATTAATATTGACCACTTAGAAGAGAATAAAGGAGCGTTTACTCACCAACTGGCATTCTTGAATTAGTTATGGAGCCATGCTCTAAAGGCACGCGAGTCGGCTTTCATGGCAAACCAGACGATTTTCCCTGAAATGACAGATGTCTTCTAGATAAAGAGGCCACTCACTGAGTCATTATGTTGAGCATTATCCAATGTACCTTCAGTATCCTGCATCAGCCTTTGAGTCCCCTGGATTATCAGCACTGTATCTTCCACTTATTTACAAGACTTACATTTTTTTTTAATGACAATGTGCCTTATAGAGGAGAGAACCTGTTAGCCTAAATCGATTACTTTCCCTGCAAACATTGTCAATAAACGTAAGCGGCTAACATGGAATATTTAGACAGTGGGTGTGTCTGAATTCCCACCCTAACCCCTACACAGTGCACTACATAGTGCGTTTGCCTTTTTGTACTGTTGTCTGAATCTACAGTTCCAAAAGCCAGAGCCCTAGAAATGTCCCACAAGTCTGAGAAAAACCAGCGTGCATCGATGCTCACTAGATCAGCAAATACAGACACAATGCATTACGTCCAAGAACATGTATTTACCAAAAAAATGTATTTCTATGTCTTTTTTGATAAAACATCAATGTTTTTATCCTGAGAAGATAGTGGACTCATAAATAATCGTCACAAAACGCTCATTTAAATTACATTTTAACTTTGTGAAATCGATGACGTCATATCCGTCGTTAAAATAAATAAATAAATAGTAGCATGGTATCTGAATTGCTTTTAAAATTCACGGCGCTACATAGGGCCGCACTATATTTGTCTTTTAGTAGTTGGGGTTAGGGTGGGAATTCAGACACAAAATAAAATACAGGTTAACATGTATTAAAAAATGGACGTGTTGCTAATAAAGTTGAGGGTTAGCATTGTCACAGTACCGTTTGCATTTTTTTATATGTTGCAAACAAGGCTGGGAGGTACAGGAATATGTTAACGCGGCTAACATGTAACATGTGTTAACGTGTAGCATATTACAAACAGATTGCAGAGTTACTGTGAACACATTAATAAAGTTGGACTGAATGATTTAGCTCTGACTCTTATCTCTGGCTTCATGGGCCTTATAGTTCGCTCCATCATATGTATGGATTAACTCTGCTGCAAACAAGGTTGGGTCTTATTCTAAATATGCTAACACAGCCTATGTGTAGTGTTGTCAAACTTTGTTTTTTTATGTGTTACTAACTAAATTGGGAGTTAGCATAATCACAGCAACGTTTGTATAAGATTTACTGTCTGTTTTTTATTGTGTTGCAAACAAGGTTGGGAGTTACAGGTATTGTACACACAAACACGGCTAGCTCTTGTAACATGGCTAAGGTGTAGCGTGTTACAAAAAAAGTCTCAGAGTTACTGTGAACACATTAATAAAGTTGGACTCACTGACGGTCTTTATTCTGACTCAGTGTGTATTATTTTATGACACAAGTTAAAAATAGACTTTATTGACGGTGCCCTGGAAAATGAAAGTAAAGGTTTTTGGTTTTCTTTTCGTTTTCTTTTCTGAGTATCGTAATCTGCTGGAGGCAGAATTATCTGCAGCTTCTCCTCAGCCAACTCCATTAAACAGATGGATTAATAGGGGATAAATAAATATGGGAGCGCCAGGCGTACATAGATTCTAGTCATCAATAGGAGGAGTGTGCTTTTCATGTTGATTGCTTCTTATTGGATTTCTTCTCATAAGCCAGGATCCATGTGAGAAATGATCTGTTTGGGGAGATCGATAGCAGTGCTCGCAAAAACAAGGTGTGAGAAAAAGAGGGTAGCTTCGTTCACTTCTATTCTCTTTTGAGTTGTATTAACAGGTTTGAGATCAATCAATATCAGCGTGGCCGTGCCTGCTTACCCCCTTCCCGCCCTCTATCTTTAGACATAGCCCGATCCATCCATCACTGTGGGATGTGCGCGCTGATGTGGTCAGGGTGGCCCGCCCACAGCCGGCACGGCAGCGTGAGCTGGCCTGGAAATGTGCGAGTGTGTTGGAGCACCCACACGCATCAGCTGGAGCGGTTACGTGTTTGGTGTCTGGACACAGGGTTGGACTTGACAGAACAGCAGCTGAACAGTTTTAGCTGCTGTTCTGTCAAGTTTCTGCTCAGGCACCATCAGGCCACGGTGGAGCTTTTGGAAGCAAAAGACACTTTTCTTCACATCAACATAAAAGGAATGGATGTATTAAAGTAGTTTTTGGTTTGTGGCTCATTTTTGTTTTTGTTGGAATAGAAAACATGTTTTGCTTTCGAGGAAAGATTTCTTTTTGGAAAAGAATCTACCTTAGAGCCATGAAACATGCAACAAAGCAGCTTTAGATTAGAGGACAGTTACTTTGTGTCACTTTGAGTTTATGGCCGGACAAGAGTACATTTGGGATGTTTATTGGAAAAATATTTGCTACATTGGTGGCAGTGGCAACATTTGACAAAGTTACCTTTATCTTTTGGTTTTAGTGTATTGCTAATCTTTTGGCTTATATAATTACGCCAAGTCAATGGAACGATAAGCTACAAAGCATTTTATAGTTATTTAAACCAAACCAGCTCTGCTAAAACAAAATAGAACAATTTAGTCTACATCCCTGATGAAGGATCCATTAAGACGTGCATTAGTAATGTTTATATCTCTTTGTAAACACTATCATATTAAAAACACCAAGTACAGTCATGTTGTATTGACTGCAGTAAAGATATTAATATAACTCTTATGTTTATCCTTTCTTTTCTGAACGAATTTCTTTCATAAAATGTGATTTTTATGAAACCGTTACACCATTTTTCTCCGATCACACAACCTTAAAGCCGTTCATCTGCCACGTTGACATTGCTGAAGCTGTGGGGTTGCAATTGTCTCACAACAAAAACAGCGCTTTGTACATGAAGCAACATCAGTGGTGGGAGAGTGATTTATTGCTTTCTGTCACCCAGGAGGTGCAGGTTTTCAGTCTTTTACCATCATGGCGTCAAAGCTCAACACGATGCTGGCAGTTGTAGCGGTGGAGCCGGGGCTGGGACATGATCTGTCACGGACGGTGTGGGTTTGAGTTCCGATTCACCTTGGCTGTATTTCTGCTATGAAAGCTGCTGCCTGATGCCTCTGGAGCCTCACTTGATGTCTTCTAGAAACTTACATTTCACACACGCTGCCCTTCACCTTCATCCTACTACGTGATAAAAAAAACAAACCCTGCTTCTTTCCACAAGTGATTGACCTTGCAACTTGTTTTACCTCGCTTGACTTCACAGTCATTCCCCATGCTCCTTCACTCCCTTTTGTTGCTGTAATTTGGCTCTGCAGAGCATGTTTCAAATCATGGAGCTCAAACCGAGTCAGCCAGACCTGTATAAAGGCCATTCCCCATGGCTTTGAGGTAATTATGTTCTCCCCTTATGACAGCCCAATTGAATTTAGATTAAGCCAATAGCAAACCTGCAGCACAGCATGCCTGCTGGACACTGGCCTGTCAATAGGCTGTTAAAGCATCCAAGCCTTTTATTTTATTTTTGCCTCACGCGGCATCAGCTGGTCCTTCTCTGCAGCCGCAGCGTCTGCCCAGAGGAGAGCGCAGCCAGCGGTGCAGCAGATGAGGCCTGCAGAGGAAGTCTCATCAATAATGGAGAGCGGTAGCTGAGGGAATCATGCTGAGGAATTGTGGTGGAGCGGGCGTGAAGTGCACCTGCTTTGTTTGTCTCATTGCTTACAAATGAACCTCGTGAAATACTGCTTGAACGCACATGAGTAGCCGAAAACTATTAATAGCTGGTGGGCTGAATAAATTGTGAAGCCACAGCGAGCTATGCAGCCAGCCATGTTCTGGAAGCTAATGGGCATTTCCAGAAGAACCAGGGCAATTAAAGCTATCGCAGACACACATTATGGACTGTTGAATAAAAAAAACAAGATAGATTCTATCACAGTTTGGGCAGCGATATGGAGCATTGACTGTATATAGAGAACTGGACTGAGTGTGACATCACTCACAGAAAATGACTTACTTTAGCTCAATTCAGTCGCCATTTTTCCGCCATCTGTCCGTTGCCGTGTTGGAACCAGACGTTCTCAGTAAGCTGTGATTGGTTTGTGTCTATCTTAGTCTACATTTCCATGGCAACCACTCTCTCCAATCAGTATTGAGCATGTTAGAAGGCGGGCCAGGAGAATTTGTCTATCAAACATTTCGAATATTCGACGACTGGCCACCTACTTTCATTGAGGCATCTGATTGGTCAGTTTATAACTTTAATAACTTTCACTACAGAAACCAGAACATGTTATGGGATTTTGGCTTATTGCAGCCTATTTGGAGCGTGAGGGGGGAGGGGTCTCACAGTCCAGATCTCATATACAGTCACTGGTATGGAGTCACATCAAAAAGCAAAGATTCCAAAGATTATCCAAAGAACAACCATCATCTCCAGATGAATATAATAAAATCTGTTATACGTCCACATTGGGCACGTTCAAGAACACGTTGAAAGCACGTTTAGCATACGGCGTTCACACTGGACTGTTGCCCCCCCCACATGTCCACAAATGTGGAAGTGGTGAAAATCTGGTGGCTTCTTCTGTCACAGCTCTATTCTGATATATGGAAGACTTGGTGGTTGGGCACAAACAACAATCATGAATTTCTCTGTCATGATCAATTTTCCAACAGTTGGCACTTAAAAGAGACGACATCCATGCGTCACGCCCAAATCCCAGTCCCTGGTTGGTCACAATTTGGCCCGGCTTAACTTGCAACGCACGTTCAATGGATGCCCGTTTTCTACTGTACATAGAGCCCAGAAATGGCTGTAAAAACGTGTGTAGAGACAAATGAATGTGAGGATTTTGAACGCACAATGTGCATTTGCCCGTGTTTACATAGACCTCTCATTGAAAGTGGTGGCTTGAACGTGTACGGTAATGTGTAAACGTAGCTTTTACAGTCAGAGGCACTGACAATGAGCTGCTGCTCGTCATAGTGGGACACTGTCTCCTCCCCGCTGCCATCCCGCTCATTCCCTTTCTTCAATGGCTCTCATTGTTTTGGGAAGAGGAGGCCCATTCTTCCTCACGTCTCACTTCTCTCGTGCTCTTGTTCCTCCAGGGGCTGGCCCTAAGGACATGAAAACACTGGGCCAGTTTGGATGTCCCCCATGTCACAGCCTTCGCTGCGTTTGACCTGCCTTCCGTCGCACACATCCCTGCTCCCCAAGCGGCACCAATTACAGGCGGGCCCCACACAAAGACCTGCCACAGTAAAGGACTGGGCCCAGGCGAAGAGGGAAAGAATCTGCTAGAGGAGGGGAGGGGCCGTTTCTTCTGCTGGGGAGAGACAGAGCGTTGTTTGTGAGTATTGTCATGTTCTTATTGTTGGGGGAACCGGCGCTGGGAAACCCATGTAATGATTTTCCTTGTACACCAGAAATGAAAGGAGCTCATAATGCCAGCAAAAACTGAAGGATGTCGATGTGAAAATCTATCCAGAGATGTCTCTCTGATGTATCAGGGGAGACGTGTTATCCGTGGAAAGTCTTGAGCTGACCTTGACAGGCTTCCTGCCACCTAAAACAAATGAACAACAGCTTTTTTTCTTTTACTGCAAGAATGAAAAGATGCTGTTAAAGATAGAACGATGGCAGTAATTGTTCCTCCACCCACCGTCTTTGTCATGGTGTCAAATCTGTCTGTCTTATTGAAGACAGAAGTTCCTTCGGAAAAGCGGAGGCAAATGTATTCCCTTCCCCTTTGCTTCTTCTCCTCTGGATTAGACATTAGAGACTGATGTGTGTTGGGGGAGGAGTAAGATGGGAAAGTGAAGGTTGGGGAGCTGCAGAGCCTAACAGGTCATAGCAGAGCTGGGGGAGCGACCCTAAAGCGTGGAGGTGGGAAGTGATCAGATAGAGAAGGCAGGAAGAGGCCAAGTGTCAAAAAAAAAGCTTCTGGGCTCCATCGTCTCCTCACTGGACTAAAGAAAATGTTAGAGAAACCATAAAATATGTAGGTCTATCATTCAGTTGTTTTAGTGTTCGACATCAATACGAAGAAACAGCCTGAATAAATACTTTATATATGATTTTATGGATTCATGGAAGCTGCTTGAAACCAGGAGCTTCACCTGAAACCTGGTGGTGTCATCGTTGGCAGCAGCAGCAGTTATCAACCGTTTGCAACAACTGCTATTGTTTTTCTGGCACTGCAAAGGAAATTTGGGCCATTCGGTTCTGCAGAAGCGTTTTAAATTGTCCAACGCTGCAGGGTTTCCCGGCATGGACGGCCTGTTTAAAGTCGTGTCATTTCAATTGGATTTAATGAGGGACTTTGACTGGGTGACACCACGACCTCATTAAGGTTTATTTGAACCGTTCAAATGGTCTTTTCGGCGTGCGTGGGGTGAGATGCTTGGACATTAACCTTCCAAATATTCTGGTCAAGTGAGGCATTGAAAGCTTTGTACTTCATTTAATTGCATCAGCAGTTACTGAAGCTGCTTATTAATCCTAAACCTTCACACTACCACCCCCATGTTTGACTGACAGTATTCAATTTTTTACTCCCTACCATGGATTTCAAAAGCCCTGCAGTTCCTTAAGCCTTAGTCACAGCTGGCTTTTCAGGCAGACACGGGCTGTAATCATGGCCAACATGTACGGGGTCATTTTAAGGTCGTTGGGTCTTTTCTACAGGGATGCTGTGAGCCAAAGGTCATAGCGAACACTTCAACATGCAAAGGGAAAGTCAGGAGGAAGGTTTGGTATTTTTATTGTGTTGGATGAGATTTGTCTAACATCTACAAACATCTGCACGATTACATTTATACAACTGTGAGGCAGAAACAAGATTTCATGTCAGCTAAATCAAAAGTTTGAAAGTTCCGCCTAAATTGAACAGTTGCCCTCTTTAGGCAGCAGTGTAGGTACATTTTTTGTATTCATTTATTTATTTTTATTGAACACTTCCTGAATACAATATAAAATGGAGCAAGTATAGCAATACAATATAAGAATACAACACAATTCCAAATACGGAGTAAAATTGTTTTAACCGCTATGATCATCTTAATTTAATCTTCATCTTTGAACATCAAATTATAAGTAAAATAGATTTTTAAAACAAACTGGTGTTTAATGATAACCAAGTAAAGCAATCACAGGAGGAAATAAATAACTTAAAATAAAAGAAAAAAGGAAAAAAATAGAAATGTGGGAGTTCTTCCAAAAGATCGTTGTTTGTGCCAGGAGGAAGTAGTTGAGCCCGTTAGGGCTCCACGTGTTAGCTGACTGTTCCAAGTGAAAGAATTAGACAATCAGAGCGTAGTTTGTGTTGACACCCTATGGATGTCCCACGTGAACTTGCGTATCACGTGCACACCCCGTGCGTGTGGCATTTGGCTGCAGTCAATAAGAGAGTAGTACTCACACCTTAAGGACGTATGATGTGGCGTCTTGGCTTCACACAGCAGCATCACCCATCCGTACAAATACTTCACAATACTCCACACTTTGCTGATGTCTCTTGAGGTGGTCGGATGAGCTTCCAGGGAACTGCAAGACACACCTCCTGAAAATGTGGCTCCTCCTCCCTATGACCCTCCAGAACCGGCAGCCCCCGCACGGTCAACCCCCATACGGGTGCAGGACGTGTTGGATGAAGCTGAATGTGGCTTTTGATCTAAAGCATTAGCAGGAGCAGAAGGATGCACCACCACACCATGAGGCATCAGTAATCATTAAAGAACGTCAGCATATGAAGCTCTATTATTAAATTATTATTATTTCTGAAAAATTAGCAGTAACTAAAGTTTTGCTGCAGAAAGCTACGTCTCCGCTGCATGATCGAACTCAGTAGAGCTTCTCTGTGTAACAATAGATCGCAGCTACAGATTAGTGACATTCATTAGGCAGAAAAAACAACACAATCTGTTTGTATTGAACAAATCCTGATGAAGGACAAAAGTCACTTTAGTTCAACATTTCAACTAAGCTTCAGTTTCCCATCCCCTCACAAAGCTTTCTGAATTTTCTAACATGCTTTCCCCTCAAAAGACTTTACAAGATCCCTGTAACAATGATGAATGTACCACGATGAGGCTTCTTTCCACAGTTTTATTTCTACTAGCTGTTGATTTCTCTGAACTGTTTATTTTTCCTAAAGTATTTCTATCAGCATCCTTCTGCCAATGCTCATCGTTTGTTTGGTTGAACTAAAAACGGAAAGTATTGGAGAAAAAAGTCCTAGTTGCGAGCAAGAAATGCTGGCAAAGAGTTGTGGTCCTGAGCCAGGAGGGACCCCCCCCCGGGGCAAACCAACTTATGAATATGTGCAGTTGTGTTTGGTTTTTTTTAGAAGCTTGTTAAAAAAAAGAGGTTGTATGAATCCAAATGATATTGTTGCTCGTTAGAAATCAGGGTTTGAGTTGCTACATTGTTTAAAAAAAACCCTAACAAGCACATTTTAGCTTCATTCACATTTCCTATAGTTTGACTAGTGTGAAAATCATTTGTGAAGTGAAAATGCTGGTCGTTCCCAGTCTTTCTGTGCTGTTGCTCTGTGTCCTTAAGCTTCCTGGGGACGTTTCTACCCCCTGAAATGGAGAGCTCTTTTTTTTTTTGCACTGCATTCTGTGCAAACAAAATGATGTCGACATCATAACACACAATGACAGCCGTAAAGGGGTAAAAACGGGACGTTGTGGCGTAAAGTTGGTGTGTTTAGAGTTGGTCTGTTCTGACATTTGAACATTGTGCTTTCCAAGGCACGCTAACGCTGGGAGTGGGGTCATCTAGACCCACTAGACAGTGGGGTCATCTAGACCCACTAGACAGAGCTCTGAACCTTTGTTCTTCAATGATTTGTGATCTTCACTGGTGTCCATGGATTACATGAAATCCTCTCCACCTTTATCCACCTTTGTCATGGTAGGGAGAACACCTCAATGGAAGGGGGGGGGGTCATCTGGACCCCATAACACAGCACAAGTGTTAAAACTGCAAAAATTATTTTGGGGTCAAGGGAACTTCTCCTCATTGACCATGCAAAAAAACAAAAACAAACACCTCCTCCAATCACCTCCAAGTACCAAAAATAAGCATTTTAAGCAGCCATTCAAGTGTCTCTATGTTGGATGCGTCAGAGGTCATTAGCAGCAGTTCTTCAGATAATTTAATTTTACCCGGCATCTCCACGATAAACTCTGGCCCACATTTCTGAAGCTTGTCCCTGAGAGGGGCGTCGTTTTGATGACCCACTTTGTTTTACACTGCGTCTAACGTTCTCTGATGCCGTTTTAATGCAGATAGCTTCACATGCAGTAGCTGCCAGGCAAACAGTGAGTCCATAACATGTGAAAATAAGGCAGCACTCCGTAAGATCTTTATGATCACAGATTTATTTACAGTCTCTCAGCCGCGCTTGGAGCAGAAAGCATATGTTATGTCATAAATTAGAAAGCCACACAAGTCTAAATGTTTTGAGTCGAATGCACACAAACGGAACAACGTGGCACTTGAACATGGCACAGTGAAATTAAATCTTTCCTTGTGCAGGCTTTTTTTTTCAAAGGATGCCTAGGCGTAACGCTTCCTTCTCTTCGGAAACACACACATGCACATATATGCAGATGAGCCTGCTCGGTTCCTCGCGGCTATCTCACATGCTGGGCAAAGCTGTCACACAAGCTGTATCTGGGAGCACCACGAGGCCGAGACTGACTTGAATTAAAGTGAGAGAACGTCCCTTCCAGATCTGAGAGGGACACAGAGACGCATCCGCCCCCAGAGAGACGGTCAGAAAAGGATGGAGGGAGGGAACAGGCATTCTGGCAGCAGAGAGTGGAAGTTAAGAAAAGAAGGCAGAGAACAATTGCTGGAGAAATGAAAAGAAAAGGAGTGTTGGATGATGTGGAAAAGAGCAGGAAGTGTGTTGAGCAGGGTTGTGTATTTTCTTGTCAAAATAGAGAAGTAGGACTGGATGATGACGCTTACAGTAACTCAAGCTAACGTACAGAGTTTAGCCCAAAGAAAAAAAAACAACATATCACATATTTGAGAAAGGTTTTCGGATCGCTATTGATTAGATACCATCAAATACTCCTTAGACATAATCAGTTCAATTAAATTAAACCTTTGGGCAGATTGAATTAATATTATCATACACCATATTTTTCACACTAAACGGATTATAAGGCACATCATCAATGAATGAGGGGTCCATTTTTGAACTACTGTCATATATCGTTTACACTAAACTATTAGGAGTCAGGGATAAGTCTGTCAGTCAGTCAGACTTTAACCGTGTTCACGGTAACACCAGAATTTATTTGTAACATGCTACACGTTAGCCATGTTAGCAAATAAATATAATGGACTACAAAGTCCACTATATAGTGGACAACATATATACATATATATATGTAGTCCACTATGTATATAGTGGACAACATATATATATGTATATATGTATATAGTGCACTTTGTAGTGCGTTTGCCATTTGCCCTAGAAATTTCCCAGAAGTCTCTGTGAAAAACCAGTGTTCATCGTTGCTCACTAGATCGGCAAATATAGACCATAATGCATTGCGTCTGAACAATTTTTGCCAAAAAAGAATGCATTTAAATGTATTTTTTTAATAAGCCATCAATGGTTTCAACTTCAGAACTCAGTTGATTTATTAACGCTCATATCAATTAGATTTTAACTTCCTTAAATTGATGGCGTCATATCCGGCGTTTAAAAAAAAGTAGTGGGCATGGCGTCGGAATGGCTTTTAATATCCAGGGCACTACATAGTGCTGCACTATATCGTTTTAGGTAGTTAGGGGTTAAGGTGGGAACTCTGACACAGCCTCTGACTGATACGGCCAAAGCAAACGTTACCGTGACACGTTAACATACTTACAAAAACTCCCAACCGTGTTTGCAACTTGTAAAAAGAAAAGGGACATTTTGACAGAGATGCTTCTTAAAATGACTCACTTCAATAAGCAAAACCAGAGTAATTCCATATTATTGGATTATGAGGCGCTTTTGTTTGTTTAGCTTTTTTAAACAACAGTACGTCTTTTAAGTGCCGAAAGTACATTACTTGAATAAATCAATGTGAAGTTTGTGTTTGGTAAAGAAGTGTCGTCAGTTTTTATAGATTTACAACACAATGATTCACATTGACATAGTAAAATAACAAATGGATGGAACAGGAAAATACCAATAACAAACATTTTTTTAGAATATAAACACTGTTTTATCTGTATCTTGCTGTGTGTTACACTGTATGTTTTCAGCTTCTAAATGTTGTAAAGAAATGTCCCTGACCTGTCTGCAACGATGCCTCACTAATCATCAGCTCTGTCTCTATGGGGTTGGCAGGTCCTCCTTATGCATACATGGATTTCACCAGACACCTTCTCCTACCGTTGACATTTTTTTTTAATTTGATTTGAAATGGTTTATTTCAAGCAATTAAGTAGAAATAATACATAAAAGCAATACAATCATCAGTTATACATTCATACAGTAACTAATCAAACTTAGGATAATTAGACATATTAATAAATATTGCTTGAAAGGGAGTGGAAGGAAGCGAACTTATATAATCCCACCCCGTTATACTATAACCATTTTAATACATGATTTATCAATATCTGGTTCCTAGCTATTATCAGACAGAATTAAGTATCATAAAGTATCAATAAAGCACATGACAAAGATGAATTACTTAAATTATTATGTTAAAAAATAACTATTTCAGAAATCAACATGACAAATGCAGATCAATTATCTAAAATATATGCAGATTATGTTACTAATAAAAGTCATTCATATGATTAAAACAAAATACTATATCAGTAAAATAGACACAACACTGTTTCAGAGATTTTCATAGCAAAATCTCATCAAGTATCAAAAGTTAAAAACGATGAACAAAATTATGTTACATTAGGAAAGATTTCTGAATCAATTTATCAATTTTTGGAGCAAGTGAAGTAATATCATTAAACATCGATCAATGTAACCATTTTCAATAAGTGATTAATCATTTGTTTTACTTTTTTTATTTTATTATGTTATTCTTTTTGTTTTCTTTTTTTTTTTCTTCTTTTCTTTATATTTAATAAAGTAATACTGTAAGGGAAAAATAAAAGGGTCCATAATCTGTCGATTGTCCAAGGTTGGTATTTCTTCTTCTGCTGAATAACAGCTGATCTTCTGGGTTTAAACAGTTTCTAGTCTCTTCCATGTTATGTCTGCAGACATTAGATTCAGGTCCATATCCTTCTTCAGATGATATCAGCTCAGTGAAAGTTGAGGTCAAGTTGTCTGCAGATCAGAACTCTCTGCTGTTATTCAGGTGACGTCAGACGATGGAGAAAGTGATGAATCCAGGTGTCATATTTCTTGAAATGATTTGGTTCTTTGGTTTATTACTCCATGTTGTTTCAGACGTCCGTGATCAAACACTTCTCAAAGTCCTTCATGGTGTTCACAACCAGAACCTTGGACCGGTCCGGTGGACCGAGTGGTTTGACGTAAATCCTGCAGCCTTTAACCCAAGTGTTCTCAATCTGCTTCTGCTTCCTGAGAAGCCGTGCATGTTTGGAGATTTCAGCATTCCTTCTGGTCAGTTGGTCGTTCAGATAAGCAGCAGAACCTTTCAGGTTCTTCCTTTGGGACATCAGAGCTAGCTTGTGTTTGTGATTCCCAAACCTGATGAGGATCGCTGGTTTATCCGTCTCCTTTCTCCTGGGGAGCAGGTGACAGGTCTCCATGGTGTTGAGATCCAGGGAAATCCCTTTAGATGTGAGAAATGAATCTATTTGCTGATCCAGAGACTCTACACCGCGCTCCGTATTAGCACTGCTAGCTACGCTAGCGCTAGCATTAGCATTAGCAGTGCTTGCTCCTGGTGTTAGTTTCGCTCCAGGTTTGATCTGTACTCCAGTGAGAATGACATTATCCATCCTTACTTGTTGTTCCACATCGTCCAGTCGTTTCTCCAGAATGTAGACCCGGTTTTCTCGTTGCTCGTTTTGAGCCCGAAATCTTTGGAACTCTTCCATCATCTCCATGAGTGGCGTTAGCTTAGCCGACACCTGATTCATAAAGCTTATCAGCTTTTTCTTGAATACTATCAAGAGCCTTTTTGAGGTCTTCATATTCCTGGGTTTTCCTAGGGGCCATGGTCAGCTCTATTTTTGGAGAAAATCAACCTTTTAAGTAATTTGAAGATAGTTGTATCTGCAGAGAGGCACGCCACGCGCCCCGCCGTAACCTGGAACCGGAACGAAGAAAATCATTCTTTATAGGTCAATTGGTGTAGAGCTTGTCCCTTGGGTGTGTGCTGACCTGTGAAGTAATAGTGAACTGCCCCTGGTGTACCCCACCCTTGCTCTGAAGTAACTAGGATAGGCTCCAGCAACGCTACCCGGGAGTGGAGATAGAAGATAGATGTATAGACGTTGCCCAGAATGCATCCCTTTGAACAGATGTAACTATATATACACTCAGCATTTGTGTTTAACACTAGACACAAATAATACAGCATCACATGTCAAGACACAAATCATAGCTGTCATACAAAAAAGACAGAAGCAGGTGCAGCGTGTACATTCCTCTACTTCAGTGAACTGTCTCCAAGCAGATGTGCTTGAACAGCAGTTTAAGCTAAAAATAGAATATATTAATGTATATCTTGTAGCAAAACTGCAGAACATATTTTCACTGCTCACATGCTTTTTGGGGGGGGAGCAAAAATGCATTTGCTGCATTGTTTTATGAGTTCTGCACGGCAAAAAACTGGAACATAAATTATTAAACGACTTTTTTTATATATTCCCCCACCTTGTTTCCTCACAAAAATGCACCCATTGTAATTTCATTCTGCAAACGAGGCAGTAGTCGGCTCCTCTGAGTTCCACTTCAGCGCGTGGGGTAAGGCCGCCGTCCGTGGGGCTTTGCAGCGCTCCTCCTGCCCTCAGTGCTGCAGCCTCTTTGTTCTGTAATGACACCAGCCCGCTTTAGCAGAATTTTTCCAGTCTGTGCTTTCTCATTTCAATTTTAGGGCATTAGCTGCAGAATCATTCGCAGATTAATGATGCATTTTCAAGCATGAAACACAGTCATTGTGTGTGATTACGTACTAGCAGGGAAAATGAGCAGTTCAAAGATAATAACACACACATTTGGCAGTTTTAGGAAGCCCTTTAATGCATCAATATTTACTTGGCATTATCCCACCTACGCTACAATTACATTTACGCCTGTTGTGTTTCTCTGTAAGGATAATTCATGCAGGGTTGAACAGGCGTATCAATGTTTCTAAAAAAAAATCTGAAGTATTAAAACTGTATGTAGAGAGTAGAGATGCTCTTTAGACTATCCTAATTGTTACTGAGAGGTTTCAAGCAGAATTTTCACCTAAATATAGCATGATCCTTTAGTTTATGTTTGGTTCTTGACTTCATGTAAACTCAACCATTAGATTTGTATTTTTACTGCAACACGTACTGGAAATGCAGCACTAACATGTTGTGATGGCTCAGAGCTGCAGAATGTGGAGCACTGCCTCCTCAGATCTGGATATTGTTGTTTTGTACAGTCAGATAGAATAAAATTTGCGATGTGATGATGCAACTGTTTGTAACTTCACTTTTTTATTCCAGATTTTTTTTTTTTTTTTGCAAGAGATTCTTTCTGTGACACTGTGTTGTTCAGAAAGCAGAAACTCAGCTTTGAATAGACTGGATAGTGTGGGTCCATAAAATAAAAGAATCTTAAATAAGTTAGGTTTTTTGTGTGCTTTTTGTAGAGAAAAAACATGACACAAATGATTAATGCATATCCCGGAAAAAGAACCTGTACAGAGGTCTAACATGAGCCATGCACCCTTCGCATTACTTAACATAAAGTAGTAAATGATTTTCATGTAGAAATAATTAAAACACACAAGCAAGTTTGAAATATGTTTGAGTTTTAGTCAGATAAATAGATTGTCCAATATATGAGGGGAAACAAATCCCCAAATAACAAATTTTCATTGTTTTTTGAGCTCAAAGACCCACTCTGATGGAGATGGTTGTTTGTTTTTAACATCTTCTTGTAGCATTTTTCTGATAATGAAGGAGATATAAAGAAGATTAAGCTTAAATTGCATTTCAGAGTATTGCTTGCCATTTTTGTTGCACCGCTAATGTTAGATGGAGACTGTGACGCTGTAGGTACCATAACCGTTCAGCCTTCAACAACCGTCCGGGGTTCTTGGACTAATGCTGACGTCACATCATGTGATTGGCTGTCCGTTGGTCTGATGACGTGTCAGGTAGTGATTGGTCTGGACAAACTACGATACCACCATAGAAGAAGATATTATGCGGTCCGTTGTAAACAAACAGAGCTCCGACATGGAGCAAGATTATCTTCTAAACGTTATGATTATTATTGAGTGCATTTGCAGCCAAACGGACTGCGGTCCAAATACTTCTCTGGACCACACACTGTACCAAAGCACCCTCCCTGCCTGTGAACATGAAGCTAAGAGACTCCAGCTGCTCTGCTCAGAGACACGGTTCTGTCTGTGGAGCAGCAGCTCCATTCTAACAGCCACAGATGTTTTACAGAGTGGGCTGTGGCAAAATTACTCTATAGACACTACAAAGAATAATGTCTGACACAACTTAAGAGGGAAAAGGACTTTAGGTTACAAAAGGAAACGTGAAATCAAAATATGTAGAACCAGAGCAGATCTGGACACTATGTAGTTTGTCCAAGTGGGGCTACCGTAGTGTGACGTTAACCTCAGTCGAAAGGACCCTGAACGGTTATTGCAGGCCGAATGGTTACGGTACCTACACCGGGACTGTAAGCTAGTGGAACAGAGTGAAAAGAGATGGGTGATGGGAAGTGAAGGCGGGCTGGTGAACTCCTATCGCTCTTCAGAAACTACGTCCCAGTAAACAAAACCGTTTTTTTTATTTAGGCTAAAAACGGGATAATTATAGTAAAAAGACCTCTGGAAACGCTTTGACAATAGCTCAGAAAATGATTGGAGTAGGTAACTCAGACACGACTCTCACGTTTCCATGGTAACAGTCAGTGGTACCTGTGGAGCAGCAGCCATGTCGAAAAAGCAAACATGGCACATGATTAGACTTTGTTTTTTATTTCAACTGCAAAGAGTGAAAAAGGAGAATCTGACCAACTGCATTTTTCTGATTAACATCTGCATAAAGCATTTTTTCTTTTTTTATTCAACGCTGGCTGTTCTCAAGAAGGATTTTGACATTTGAATTTTGTATTTTAATTAGTGACAACCCCCCTTCCTCTGCTGGCATCAATCGCTTCCATTTTGAACACAATCCTGAAAAATAAATGCAAAAGTTCTGTCTTTTTTTTTTTACTTGTTTCTTGTAAATACTATCAAAACAAAAAACAAGGGAAAAAAAGCTGTTAGAAATGTTTAGGTTCTGTAATTTTATCTCAGCTTAAGCAAAGTAGTGACACTAACAAAATCCTCTCTCCTCATCTCCGTAGATGTTTAATGAAGGATGAAAATGAAATCAAAATCATGTAGAACAACCTCTTCACATAGGAATGACATTAGTAGATGACATGTTTGAGTTTTTTCTTCTCAGCGTTGACTGTCTGTGTCGCTCTGAACTAGAAGACCGTCTGATCAATAACGAGCAAGCTTCTCTGTAAATCCTTTTCTGGGCTCATCCAAGGGTTATTCCATAAAGCAACAGCGTTACGGTGAGCGATTCATTTCCTTGCCAACTGGCACCTCTAAATACTCATGACAAATTTAGCATGAGAAGGCAAGGAAAGCGCAACCTACTTAAAACCGCATTAGCAGCCTCTTCTGTGAATTCAAAAAAAAGACAGCTTTTTCTTCTTTTTGACCCTTTTTTTGCACCCATACTCTAACATTCACTGTGATCCTACGTTTCTATTTTATAGGCTTGACAAACATATTAAACCAAAGATTTTCACCATCAAAAAAGGCACTTAGACCATGATATTTGAACCAAAAACACAAGAATATTGATTAAAAAAAACTAGTCAATTCAGTGGACGTTATTTTTTTATAGACGAGTACTGAGAGCAGATGCTAAGCACACCTTTCCTTTCTCTTAATGATTCTGGACCATCCTTTAAGTTAAGAATCCTTATTAAAGCACAAGGTCCAGAGGGGTTTAGTCAAACTTAAGTCAATAAATTCATCAACCTTGTAATGATTTTTCATCTCTGAGGTCATTCAAATACAGCAGCACTAATATGCTTTCAATATGGTGTGGTTGGTCTTTTATTATGTTCAGCTCGGTGCCTAAATGCCGATCATTGAAGGAGATACCAAGACGCACAGTTTTACATTTACTTGTGAAGCACTGATGTGGATGTAGCATATTTTTATCATGTAAGGTGTACTAAAAAGCCTTAATTTTTTTCAAAATACAACAGTACACCACTAAACCAGAATGTCTAATGTATGAATTACATCTTGTTGTGTTTACTGATGTTGAAATGATTTTTAGAGGTTAACGGCACTCTGTCAAAGTCTTAAGTATGGTGATTGAGAATACGCTACGCGGCTAACGTGTATCCATATGGGACTCTGTTTCTTTTAAGTGTTGCTAACAGGGTTGGGAGGCCATGTAGTCATAATAACGTTGGTTTTAGTGGTATCAGTATGTTTTTGTACTTGTTGCAAAGTTGGGAGTTACAGGTATTGTATAGACATGGCTAATGCTGCTACCATGGCTAACGCTTCTAATTGGGGCGGCCGTGGGGCAGTGGTCGGGCGGTCGACTCATGATCGTAAGATCACAGGTTCGATTCCCGCCTTGCACGCCCATGTGTCGAAGTGTCCTTGGGCAAGACACTGAACCCCACCTTGCCTCTGGTGGGAGGTTGGCGCCAGTGTTCGGCAGCGGAGCCACCACCAGTGTGTGAATGTGTGTGTGCATGGGTGAATGGGACTGTGACTGTAAAGCGCTTTGGGCCTTCGTAAGAAGGTAGAAAACGCTATATAAGTATACGCCATTTGCCATTCTAATGTGGCTAACGCTTCCACCATGGCTAACGCTTCCACCATGGCTAACGCTTCTAATGTGGCTAACGCTTCCAATGTGGCTAACGCTTCTTATGTGGCTAATGCTGCTAACATGGCTAACGTTGCTGACATGGCTAACACTTCTACCATGGCAAACTTTTCTAATGTGGCTAATGCTTCAGCTGTGGCTAATGCTGCTAACATGGCAAACACTTCTACCATGGCAAACTCTTCTAATGTGGCTAATGCTTCTTATGTGGCTAATGCTGCTAACATGGCTAACACTTCTACCATGGCAAACTCTTCTAATGTGGCTAATGCTTCAGATGTGGCTAATGCTGCTAACATGGCTAATGCTGCTAACATGGCTAACACTTCTACCATGGCAAACTCTTCTAATGTGGCTAATGCTTCAGATGTGGCTAATGCTGCTAACATGGCTAACACTTCTACCATGGCAAACTCTTCTAATGTGGCTAACGCTTCCAATGTGGCTAACGCTTCTTATGTGGCTAATGCTGCTAACATGGCTAACGTTGCTGACATGGCTAACACTTCTACCATGGCAAACTCTTCTAATGTGGCTAATGCTTCAGATGTGGCTAATGCTGCTAACATGGCTAACACTTCTACCATGGCAAACTCTTCTAATGTGGCTAATGCTTCTTATGTGGCTAATGCTGCTAACATGGCTAACACTTCTACCATGGCAAACTCTTCTAATGTGGCTAATGCTTCAGATGTGGCTAATACTGCTAACATGGCTAATACTTCTACCATGGCAAACTCTTCTAATGTGGCTAATGCTGCTAACATGGCTACCGCTTTACCATGCTATCGATTCTAATGTTGCTAATGCTGCTAACATGGCTAACGCTGGTAACATAGCTAACACTTCTACCATGGCAAATTCTTCTACCATGGCTAACACTTCTTCCATGGCTAACACTTCTAATATGGCTAATGCTGCTACCATGGCTAATGCTTCTAATGTGGCTAATGCTGCAAACCTGGCAACCGCTTTACCATGCTAACGGTTCTAATGTTGCTAATGCTGCTAACATGGCTAACGCTTCTAACATGGCTAATGCTTCTAATGTGGCTAATGTGTAGCATGTCACAAACAAGTTCTAAAGGTACTTTGAATGCAGTTAATAAAGTCTGAATGACTGCTGAACTTATCTCTGACTTTTTTGTCTCCCTTAATGCGCCTTATAATCCAGTTCACCCTACAGTGCAAATATGGTACTTAGAGCTAATTTGGAAATGCTTTGGCCATAGTATGAGAGAAAATAACACCTTTTGGTTTCCATAGAAAAGTCATATCACTCTGAATGCTCAAGTTGACTCATCTAGATTGTACCTCTCCGTGTAGGTCTGAACCCATAATTTCTCCAAAGGTATTTGAATGAAAGTTATTGTTTGACTTTATTGACTATATATCTACATGGGAGTGAGCTTGCTGATGTGGACAGTTTAGGGCAATTCTAGACAACCAGAAGACAGCCAGAAAAAAAAAAAGATTCCCCCTGAGGGGGTTCTTGCTGCAAGACTTTCATGAGACCTCAGCAGTGTCAATGAGACTTTTTATGTTGGAAGATTTTACTTTAGCTCTTTGTGGTTGGTAAGAGCAAATAGTGATTTCTTTTCAAGTACAGGAAAAAGCAAGAACTCTTCCACATCACTGGAACTTGACTTAGACCAAGGAATCAAAACAAGTATTGAAGCGCTCACAGACATTCCCAAATCAAGTTTGAACACTATGTGCACTTTTCCCACTTACGGTAATGCCTTTTTGAGATTGAACCAGGGTTGACCTGGTTGACCTGTTGCTGACCATGTAGAGTTTATTGACTGGCCATCTTCTATCAGTCTGAATGCGTAGTACCCCTTTATGACCAGAGCCCTAGCTTCAGTGTTGACATTCTGCTAACTGCAGCAACTCTTCTACCATTTAAAGGTAATTCCAGCGGACTCTGCAGCGGAAAAAAGAAGCCATGCGCTGATATGCAACATTTTACAGTAGTGAAGATCAATCAATGTGAAACATATGATTCCATCATGGAGAAAGGTGGTTTTGTGTCAGTAAGGTTTAGTAAAGTGTTGCATAACAGTGTAGAGCTGAAATGTAAAGTTGCTTTTCTCAGAATCAGCTGATTCACTTTGATTGCGTAAACGGCGAAGAGTTTTGGTAGGTCACAGAGCGTATGTAGGTGTTGCCGTGTTGAAGAGTTAAGACATTTGAAACCTTTTCATCTTCTGCTGTTTTATTCCTTTTGTGGTCACGGTGCTGCTGGAAGGCAGGGTACACCCTGGACTGGGAGGAAGCCGGAGACCCCGCAGAGAACCCACGCATGCACGGGGAGAACATGCAAACTCCACACAGAAAGGTGCCCCGTTGATGTTCTGTTTCAGGTCTCCCAGCCGGGACTTGAACCAGGGGCCTTCTTGCTGTGAGCGCTACCCACTGCGCCACTGTGCAGCCACGTTTGAAACCTATTTTGGTTTATCATCACAATCTTTTATGACTGCTTATTTTTTCTTAGACTCCCTCTTGAACAGCTCTGATTTCTAGTAGCCAGACTCTGATGGTTCCTCATTTTATTACCCATGATTCCAGTTTCTTTTCCAGTCGTTCTGTCAGGTCACTGAGGATCCAGAGCTTCAGAACTTGATGTCAACATAAATGAATGCACTTTTGTGTCCTCCATGAGACTTACAGAGCACCCTCCTGTCTGTGGGCTCAAAGCTTCCATTCTGGGATTCGTCAGCTCACCTTTCTTTCTGAGCATGCTGCATATGCAAAAAAAAAGTGAAACATCAGCCGTGTCTGATGGAAAGTCATGAAAGGCAGATATTCACTGAAGCTTTTATTCACCACTGCTTGGTGAATAAAAGCTCAAAGAGCAGCGATTGGATTGGACTCTAATGACCCCTTATTACAGCCAGATCATCCATAACCTCTCTTCTAACTTTGTTACTTTTCAAGCCTCCCAATCTGCAGGCTTTACAGCTGGATGGCCTAATTGGAGCCATTTCCACATATAATGTGGCAGTCCCACTGGGGCTCATTATAGAAGCCGTGTCGACCCACCTCGGCTATTCTTTAGACACCCGTTCATCTGGGGCTTATGGTTCGGTCCAGTGACATATACAGTGGGGTTTCTTTCATCCTACAGGCTATTGATCACCATTACGGAGGAGAAAAGTCATGCTGGCTGTGATGCATGGCTGCAGTGCTCCACATGTGTGTCTTTGTCAATGCAGGGTGTGAATCGCCGAAATGACTCACTTCTCACACTCACACACACACACACACACAAACTAAACTAAAGGGAGGAACCCAATGGCTGTGGAAACTGTGGATGTTAGAATATCCCAGTGAGCAGCGGACATGCTAGGCTGAGGTTGAACAATACAGCAGTGATTCACAGAAAAGAGTTTTTAGTGCTAATGAAAAGAAACTCCAACTTTATGTTGCTAGACTGCTTACAGTAGCAACATCTCCACTCTTATCTGACTACACTGTTTTTAGAGCTGGTCAGCATCAGCTTTGCAGTAGCACTTTCAAAGCATTTTCAAAAGTGGGGTCAGAAAGGTCAAATGAAAATGTTACTGTCTGTGGTTTATCTCCAAATCAAGGGGGGCACACTTAGCACTTTTACCAGCACCAAAGGCCTGTTAAAGTGGGTTTGGGGAGTTGGCTACGTCTCTCCTCGTTTACCTTTGCTTATCCTTGTGTGTTGTTTAAGTGTTCACTACGACCTGTCGCTCACAGAATCCCTGTTAAAAAGTGTGCATGAATAGTTTCGCTCTATGGGCTCTTCAGGTGGTCTACAATCTTCAAATTGTTTGTTGGCCAACCACGTGCCCTGTACAGGCTGGCCCATTTTTTGCCTGCAGATAACCTGAATCTTCCCAGATGGGCAGTTTTGACTGTTAGAGCCATTTAACCATCCTGCAACGTTTTTGACTGGATTTACAAATGAATAGGTCAACTTAGGAGCCCAGCAGTTCTATTGGCTGGGATGTATGACGTAGCCAGATGTGCATTGTTTTTATTAGTTTAGTGAAGCTACAGAGGGAGAGAGTGCACTAGTTTTTGACCATAGTTTAAAGTTCTTATGTTTATATGTTTTTGTATTTACATTTTTTGTAACAACCTTTTTGGGAAGTAAAAATCTGAAAACGAAGAACTTGGTCTGTGGGAGTTCATTTAAGAAAGACGCGTCAACTATAAGCTCTGGCTCTAGAGCTTCAGTGTGCCTTTCAGAAAATAGACGGAGCCCCACTTACAGTGACCGAAGCAATGGACTCGCTGAATGCGCATTCTGCAAAGCATTTTCAACCAATGGTGTTCACACTGGACACACAGGGAGGGGCTTCTTTATGTACTGTTTACTAATGGATGTCCGCCACCCGCAGGTAGAAGAGGCTTGGTACAAGATGTCAAAGTGGTGTAAATTTCAGGAATTTTACTTCACGCTTTTTCTTTCACAGCTCTATTCCAATATATGGCTAAATGGGTGTCATATATTTCTATCCAGGCACAAACCACAATTATTAATTCTCCTCCATATTCAGTTTTCAAGCAGTTGGTACTTGCAAGAATCACAAAGAAAGCCATTCATCACTGCCAAATCTTTGGTTGGTCAACATTTGACATGGCTTAATGTTCAGTGGCCACACGTTTTGTTTGTAGAGCCTGAAAACCACAGAAATAATGTTGTAGCTACATGTAAATGCAGGCGTTTTGAATGAGGAAGCCTGTATTGTGCATTAATGTGCGTTTCCATTGGAAGGGGCTGCTTGAACGTGAGTTACCGAGGACGGTGTGAATGTAACCTCAGGCATTTGGCTGTACCTACCATACCTCCATACCTACCATACCATTACCTTACCTCCATCCCAGAATTTACTTCAA
Organism: Oryzias curvinotus; assembly: GCA_023969325.1. NCBI lineage: Eukaryota > Metazoa > Chordata > Actinopteri > Beloniformes > Adrianichthyidae > Oryzias > Oryzias curvinotus. The sequence continues at coordinate 5,071,506 of CM043720.1, forward strand.
AATATTTTTAGCACACTTTTTCACCTTATTTTTTAAAACCCTTAAGAGATTACGACTAGTCAAAAATTAGCTAAATAAATAGTCTGACCTAAAGTATGAACTTCTTTAAACTACCTGACACCCTAACCAACCCCCCCGCAGTCTGAGAGAATCCACATCTTTGAAACAGCAGTTGGTAGAATTGGATCTATTTTTGTAAATTGGAGGGATTCCATATCTCTACCCCACCTTGAACTACTTTGAATTACAAATTCAGTTTAGCTTATTTTCCTAAACGTTCGTGATGGCTTGGAAGTGTACAGATTATGTTGATGTGGCTGAATCTTGGACAGGGGTGGAGGTGAGAGCAGAGGAGTAATAATCCGCCCACCGACCGTCAAACCATGGAGCCAATTGTAGACGGCAGTGTGGAAGCAGTGTTGTTTCTGATTCCTGAACATCCCCATCGACCCAAATTCAAGCAAAGCATGGAACATGAGATAAAGTCTGTCAGATAGCAGCTTCTCGTCTTCCACTGGCTCAGGGAAGCCAGCACACAAACACCAAGATATTCCTCCGTTTTTGTACATTTGTACCTCTAGAGCATCCTGTCAGCATCGGGATAATATTATACAGTTGCTGCACACAACCACGAAGCTTTGGCCCGGCTGCTAAGATCAGCACATTATCAGTCCTGGTTTGCCGCTCATGCAGGACTCCCAGCAGCCTGAGCAGTGGGAGGATAATGAATGTAGTCAGAATGCAGCCAGCCCAGCCACAAACCGTTCACTCCACATCTGACAGGGGGGTACTCCAACATCTGCATGAAAACCAGACACTTCCCAACACCTGCAAAGGCACACGCAATTTTACACAAATTCATTTAAAAATTTGACCTGCCTGCAACAACCCTCTATTATTTCTGAGGTTTTGCAGTCTATAATAAGTGGAAAGCCTTGGCTCATTAATATCTATGGAGTCCAAATGTAATAAAAGTTAAGTTAGTTTTCAGTAATAATTTTCATCTAAATTATTTGACATTTTACCCTGGTAGTTGTTTTTTCCTCTTGTCTATTAACATGCAATTTTATTTAACCTCACAAAAAACAAATATATTCTTTCTAAATATTGATTTATTTTTTAAATATCTTTTGAAATATTGGAGCAAAGGTAACTGTAATTTTTGAACGATATGATCACAGTATGTTTGATACATTTTACACAGAAAGACTAACATTATATTTATATTCAGATCATAAAGTGTCCTGTTGTTTTTTTGAGAAAACTGAAGGCTATTAAGTATGCTTTTTAGTGTAGAAAATACTTCTTTTCTACATTTTAGAAGTCTTTCTTGCACTTCTCAGTTAAGAACTACTGGAGCTGTTTGTCGATATCGTACAAGCAGGAATACCAGACTGAGTTTTCTCTTGGAGGCTTTGCCGGCAAATGTGGAGCTGGGATTCTCTGAAGTCTTGTCAGTAAAGACACCACAGTTCCCTTCATCTCAGCAAAGTCGATGCTCTGGTGAGTCAGGGACACCTCTGCACTGAGCTGGCACACACGTTGGCTGTGTCAACGCCGTTCTGTCGGAGTCATCTTTCTCTGCCCTCGGGGGGGCTCTTTGAATGTGACTGCACAGCGGAATACAAGCACCGTCCAAGGACAAATAAGAATAGTGAGTGATAAGCAATGACACGAGACCCCGGCCGTCTGGAATGTCAAAGGGGGCTTGTTTCTGCTGTTATGATGGCAAATATGCTGACTTCCAGCTTTATCAAGAATGCATTCATTATCATTCATCTCTGACATTTCCCCATAGAACTTTAAATGCAGAGCTTTTATAGTGATGTTCAAGAAACACCATTTGTGTAAACATGACCTACATGTTTGTAATGTACAGTTGAGAGCACGGGTTCTTAAAGTTTTTGTAGAGGAGGGCCAAATTAGGAACTTGACATTAGACTGGGGGTCAATTTTGGTAAAAAAAATAAAAAAAAGGATAAACAGAAAATGTTTTTAATAATAAGGTTTGGAACCGGGCTGGCATTATTCTCCCTTCTTCTGACCTTTCGACCTGTGTTTGTTGCTCAGCCATTTTCAGAGAATTTGAACCAGTGTCTTTTCATTTCTTAAATGAGTTGGTCGGTCAAAGTAAACCATCAGGCTCTTCCCCTAGATTCTAGCCCTCCCAAGCTTCTCAAGGAGGTTTTCACAGGTTGCACAGACAGTCCTCTCAATCATTAACAGCAGTCTGGCTGCTGGTGTCGTCCCTGCTGTTTTAATACATGCAACAGTTCAGCCTCTATTAACAAAAACCAGCCTGGACAGTACTGTTTTGGCTAATTTTAGACCCATCTAAGATGCCTTACATCTCAAAACTCCTGGAGAAAGTAGTCTACTCACAGCTAGGGCGTTTCCTTAACCAACATCAAATTCTAGAAGTCTTCCAGTCTGGTTTTAGGCCCTTGCACAGTACAGAGTCAGCATTACTAAGAGTCAGCAACGACATTCTCCTGGCTAATGATGCTGGAGACTTTGTTGTCCTGGATCTAACAGCAGCATTTGACACAGTAGACCACAGTATTTTAATATCTCGGCTCCAGAACTCAGTGGGGATCCGAGGCACTGCACTGGACTGGTTTAAGTCTTACCTGGCATAAAGAACCATGTGTGTCAGCTTGGGTGGTTTTGAATCTACCACAACTCAAGTTTCTTATGGGGTTCCACAAGGATCTGTTCTGGGGCCACTTCTGTTTTCTTTGTATCTGTTACCCGTAGGGTCAATCTTAAGAAAGCACTGCATTTCTTTTCATTTGTATGCAGATGACAGCCAGATCTATCTGCCGTTAAAAGAGATGATCTCTCCATGAAGCAGCTCCTGTCATGTCTTCAGGACATTAAGGACTGGTTGGCCATATAAGCTTTTTGAGTTTTAATGAAAATAAAACTGAAGTTTTAGGTATTGGTAGGTATTGGTACTGATTTCAGTGAACCGTCCCCAGTTGATTTGGGTCCCTTGACCAACTTTTTAAAACCAACTGTCTCTAACTTGGGTTTTAAACTGGACAGTCATTTTAAACTGGATCAGCAGATAAGCTCAGTGGTGAAGTCAAGCTTTTTTCATCTTTGCCAACTTGCTAAGGTAAAACTTTTTCAACAGCATGACACAGTAATCCCCGCGTTCATCACGTCCAGGCTGGATACTGTCATTCTCTGTATGTTGGACTCAGCCAGTCGTCTCTCTCACGTCTCCAACGTGTTCAGATTGCAGCTGCCCATCTTCTAGTTGGAGGACGCAAGAGAGACAACACAACACCAATTTGAGCATCGCTCCACTGGCTGCCTGTGCATTCTAGGGCTCATTTTAAGATTCTTTTACTTGTTTTTAAATCTTTACATGGTCTTGCCCCACTGTACCTCTCTGAACTTCTCTCTCCTTACTCGCCAGCCCGGTGCCTCAGATCAGCTGATCAGCTGCTTCTGGAGGTACCGAGGTCCAGACAGAAGCTCAGAGGGGACAGAGCTTTTGCTGTCGCTTCTCCAAAGCCTTGGAATTCTTTGTCACTGCCCATAAGAGAAGCTCCATCACTGCCCATTTTTAAAACCCGTTTGAAAACCAATTTTTATGCTCTGGCTTTTGATACCACATGAGACTTCTGTTATTGCTGTGTTATTGTACTGCTTTTATTGTTTTTATCTTTCTATATTTTATCTTGTGTTTTACCGTGTTTTAGTGTTAGTTTTCTTTATCTTTCATGTTCAGCGCTTTGTATCAACTGCTGTTGTTTGAAAGTGCTATAAATACAGTTGAGTTGAGTTGAGTTAATAACTTTAGTGACCAAGTGTCTTTTGTACAGTTAACCAGGCCCTCCAGATGGTTTCCCAGTTGCTGTCGGAGGTTGCTGCCCAGATCTTCTACTCGTCTAGTTATTGTGTCATTTGACAGACTTTTCTCTTTTGCTCTGGACAAACATTGTCAGCTACTTTCACACATTCTTTTTACAAACTCCCCGTCACTTAAGGGCTTGTTTTGCTGGTCATTTCCCAAGCTACAACGTAGCTGCTAGCTTCAGTCACAGTTTCACTGGATCTAGTCATTTTTGTAAACATCTGCTGTGCAGCACAGCCTCCTTGTAGTTGTAGTTGGAGCTTATTGTTGCGCTCCTCGCCGGTAAATTTGTCATAGTTTTTATGATTTGTAACAAAGTAACGATTTTTGATTTCTTTGAGCGTTGCATTTACCTGCTTGCAAATAAGGCACATGACTTTATCCAGCTCTTGAGGTACGACATAGTAACCATTTGTCTACTTAGCTAGAAAGCACCTTTTCTCCTCGCCACCACAACGTTTTTCCACAGAGGAACCTGCTCTGGCTCTCTCCCCGAATCACGCTCTGATTTAATTTCTACTGCCATCGTCACGGTCCTTCCTTTCGCCGAAGCAGTGACATAGAAAATGTTGTCTGCCCTCTTGTGGTGAAATGAATACACTGTACCGTTGACACCCACGTGTAATTACGTTTTTTTCCTGCAGATGTCGCCAGAAACCATGAAACAATATTTTCCTAGCAATGTATAGCTGGTTTAATAATCATCAATTAGGATTTACTGAGGGCCACAAAAAATCTTCCCGCAGGCTGCCATTGGCCTCCAGGCTGCACTTTGAAAACCCCTGGTTTAGACAGACAGACAGATGTTCAGATCAGACCCTCTGAGCTATTCTCGCTCTGTCTCTACAGCACCACTCCGTTGTCTTGGAGAACATGCTGACGAAAAAAAAAGACAATGTGCCTTACATTCCAAGTCGCCTTATATGTGGATTTAGTCTGGTTCTGCTTACTGATGTTGACCCAGTTTTGACAGGTAAACTGTTTTATAATTGTTCCTGACGTGGTTGGGAGTTAGCGTGGTGACTAACATTCGTTTTGGCTGAATTAAGTCTGTTTCTTTAACGTGTTGCTAACAAGATTGGGAGTAACGGGTATTGTTGATACGCTGACACGGCTAACGGGTAGCATGCTACCAACAGGTTGTGGAATTATTGTGATTGCAGTTAAAAAGGTTAGACTGACTGACAGACTTACCTCTGACTCTCCTGCCTGCACATTATAGTTTGATGCGCCTTAAAGCATTGGAAATAAGCGGTTATCCGGTTGTCTGAGACAACCAGATTTCACGGAGGACAACCAAAATGAACCTGATGGTTGTCCGCGTGACAACCTGGTCTTTTATTCAACATTTTGGTATTTTTGACTATTTTTCAAGTTTCACGGGTTAGTTTTTGGCAACCTCTGAATTTAGATGTATGCAGCAAATTCTTTCCACTGACGAACGAAGTGCGTGCATGCTAGCGAACCCTTTCTGTTTGCACATGTGCACTTTTCAATAAAGATTATTCAAATAAAGGTGTTGAACAACAGCACCTGGCGCGACCGCAAAAAGATTTAAAACATATTCATAAACACTATAACTTTCAGTCATAACAGAACAGACTGACATGAGCTGAAAAAAAGCTTTTTCCATGGGATTGATATGATATTCTACATTTTTTCAACAGTCTTTGTATTTTATATTCTTTAAACAACAATTATCAAAACCAAAGAAATAAAAGAACCAATATATTTAAATCTGTGTAAAGATACTACTTATAAAAATATTAGTTTCAAGTTTTTGGCAATACTTTGTGTAACCAGATACTTCAATATTTAGTAAAATGTTTGTTTTTAATATTTAAAGAGTTTTTAAATGTCCATGATAGGAGGCAGTTGTTATTAGATGTATAGAAGAAATAAAGATGTAAGTACTGACATCTGAGTAGGTTTCGCTGCTGTTGAATATTGGTATCCAAGGACAACCAAAAATTGGGGAGGACAACCAAGTTTACTTGCCTGGACAACCATTTTTTTTCCTTATTTCTAACGCTGCATTATATCTGACATAATTTCCAAAACTACATCGAGGACCGCCTTCTATTGCTATAGTGGGAAAATATGGTAATCTGATTTTGTTTGTGATAGCAGGTCTTGTTTCTTGAGTGCTAACTCTGTCTTCCTTTTGAGAATATTACAATCCAGAAATACTTAGCAAAAAGACCTTTAATTTATTTCAAATGAGGATTTAAATTTACAATAGTAATTATGAACCAGCAAAAAAGTATATTAAATTAGTCTTCACCAATTAGACGTGTGCTGGGGGATGTGTTTTGTTGGCTGGTTCAAGACTAATAATAGCATGTCAAATGCAAACCATGTACAGCAATCGTCTGACAAATAACACACTGTAATTAAGAGAAAACCAGAGATGGACATGATGTAATTGTTATGTGTCACATTGTTCCACCCCTCTTGAAAAGATCTTGTTATTGTGCGGCCGATCCAGTTCATGTTCACAGCAGAATCATGACTGCTCAGAGACACCCATTCTCTACTGGGGACTTATCTGTAAAATCCGAGGCATCTTTCCTCATTCTTTATTTAAAAAAAAAGAAAAAAGTTGCATTTTGTGTAATATATTTTTAAATATTTCTCCTCATTTAATTATAAATAATTAGATTCTAAGTTTGCCACGAATCTTTTCAGTCTATTTTCAAACAAAGGTTTTTCTAATAGTTTTCTTTGTCTTTTCTATCGTGTCTTTTCATTTTCCTCGTCTGTTTACATCAATTCCTTTGCAAATTCAAACAAAACTCTCATCTACTCCACCCCAGCACAGGATCGAATCCCCCCGGTTTAATTAGTGATCATCAGAGTCATAATAATTATTTTTTTCCCCTGCACAAGGGCGTATAATTGGGAGATTTCAACTTTGGGAAATCTTTAATCAAAGAAATTCATGGTCCTACCCTCATTAAGGAGCTCAGAACTCTGCACATCCAGGATGTGGAAGTCAGAGGTGTTGTACAGCTGAATATCTACTCCCACTCCGGAAGCAGGCTTTAATTAGCTAAAGAATGTGGAAGCTCCTGCTGCAAACCTCTGACCTTATACTAAATCTTAATAAGACCAGTTCACAGTGTGAGACGTGTCTCATGCAGTAGAGATCAATATCTTGTCTTCTATAAGAAAAAAGTCCTTTAACAAGCTAAACGCAGCACAATCCCTTTTATTGCACTACAGGGGATGAAGGGAACAGAACGGCAGGGTAACTATTTGAACTCACTGAAGGTATCAGCCCCGTTAAAGATAAAGGAAACTATGAAATGTCGGGTTTAGTGGGAATACGATTGCCGGGCGAAATTTCCAAGCAAATAGAATCAATAGATCAGGAACTTTTCTTGCCGTTGACATACTGTACATGGATAGCTAGAAGGAAAACATCATAATAACGATAGTTTTAGGAATCATTTTTCAATTTGCCATCACATCATTTCTGAATTCTTTCACATTTCAGAGGGGCTGACATGGGTGGAAGGGAGGGATCTTGTTTTTGTTGTGTTTTTCTCTCTCATATTTACTTATTTTTATGCGTGCTGCAGAGGCCTGTCATTTTTATCATAGGAATACTTCAACTAAAATGTCTGATCTTTAAAGAATTAACTTGTAAATTATGGTGGAAAATAAGCATTTGGTCAATAAGAACTATTCAACTCAATCTTTGTTATATACACTTTGTTGGCAATGACAGCAGTCAGACATTTTCTGTAAGTCTTCACGAGGTTTTAAAAACTGTTGCTGGTATGTTTGGCCCATTCCTCCATGTAGATCTCCTCTAGAGCAGTGGTCCCCAACCACCGGGCCGCAGAGCGGTCCCGGGCCGCGGAAAAGTTTGGCACCGGGACGCACAGAAAGAAAAAACAATTTCCATTTTATTGTGTTTTTTTTTTTTTTCGAAAAAAACGTTTTATTTTGAAAAGTGACGGGATTCTCTCTGTTACATCTGTCACACTTAACGAACGTCAAAGTCGCGACACCAAACATCAGGTGATAAACCCCACTAAAATTAAACCCAAACAACCAAAATGAGCAAAAAAGAAACTTCATTAGAAAGTTGCTTCAACAAGGGGAAAATTATTATTATTATTGTTATTATTATTATTACTAAGGAGAAAATACCACCCCCGGTCCACGGTAAACGTGTCTTGCGTTGTACTGGTCCACGGTGACAAAAAGGTTGGGGACCACTGATTTAGAGCAGTGATGTTTTGGGGCTGTTGCGGGCAACACTGATTTTCAACTCCTTTTTAAAGCTGAAATGAGCCTAGAAATGCTTCTAACGAAGCCACACCTTTATTTACCGCGGGTCAGTGTGTTTGGGATTGTTGTCGCGCTGAAATACTCAGCTATGTTTCATCTTCAGTGCTGATGGAAGGAAGTTTTCACTCTAAATCTGACCATACACGGCCCCATTCATTCCTTCCTTTAAACGGATCAGTCGTCCTGGTGCCTTTGCTGAAAAACAGCCCCAAAGCATGATGCTTCCACCCCCATGCTTTAGAGCAGTTGTGGTGTTCTTTGGATGCAACTCAGCAATCTTCTCTTCCAAACACAAGTACAGTCCTTACCAAAAAATTCTACTTTGGTTTCATCATAGGACTCTCTCACAATCCTCTTCTGGATCATTCTGCACATGTACTGGCTTTAGCAGGGGGACACGTCTGGCACTGCAGGGTTTGAGTCCCTGGCGGCGTAGTGTGTTACTGATGGTAGTCTTTGTTACTTTGGAACCAGCTCTCTGCAGGTCATCACTAGGTCCCCCCCCTCAGTGTGTTTCTGGGATTTTTGCTCACCGTTCTTTTGACCATTTTGATCATTTCAGGTGAGATCTTGCAGGGAGATTATCTGTGGTCTTCCATTTCTTTCCATTTTTTCTTTTTGGAGAGGGGTGGGGGGGCACTCTAGCTAGGAGTACCACTACATACGACTTTAAAAGAGAAGCCTCCCTCTCACTTCCTTTAATCATAGTGTGTTGCATATTTGTACGTCTTTTTCCCTTTGAATCAAGTTCTTGGTTTTAAAATGACAAACTGTTCAGAAGAAGAGGCCATGATAGAGAGACAAATATGACAAATATGTGTGAGATTGATTCACATTCACTCATTTCTAATTAAAACATTATTTTAACTGTAAAATCCCAGTTCATCCAAAACAACGTTTCATGTTTATGAAATCACAAGCTTTCTTCACTTAATTTGGTTCTATATCCTTTGTTGGCTTCATTCATTTAACCCCTCATCTCCACTACATTGGAAAAAAGAAAACATGTTGTATTACCAAAGCTCAAAATAACCTCCAAACTAGTTGCCTGCAGAGTTTTGAGCCTGAAGCCTGCACTCATGAATCATTCCTGAAGACCTACAGTTTGTAAAGTATTGATTGTTAGGCAACAACAGTCTTCATGACTGATGTGTTTTCGTGTTTATTGCACACAGAGTTCCTGCAACATGTTCTAATTTACAGCATAAACAAACTCCTGCCAGAAGTAAGAACACAGACGTTTGTTCCTTTTAACACCAAAGCAGATGATCAGCAGTTAATCAGCAGTAAATCAAGAAATAACTGAGCAGAACAGGTAACCAGACCAGGTAGAAGCAGACCCTTAAATAGACTTCAGGACAGTTAACTGAAATAGAGACAGCTGTGGGTCAAGACAAACCTGAAACTGATGTGACTGAGGAACAATTCATGATAGAACACGACCAAAACCACAAGATTACTGACAGAAACCAAACTAAAGCTCGCAATCCTCACACTCAATAAAGGTGTTGGCAAGTTACTGCAGCTTTTCTCAACAAGTACAAAGCTAGTTTGTCTACATCCATAGGCAACAAGATCCAGGACATTGACTTTAAATAAGATGTAGCTAGTTAATATTCTTCAAAAACTCACTCTGATGAAAATTGTGTTTTTAACATGCACTCATTTGATGGAGGGCAAATGTTACGACAATCACGCTAAAATTGTTTTTTTTTTTGGGATATTGCTTTAGGCAAATCATTGTGAATCAGGAGCAGACGATAATGAACGACCTTGGGAGTATTTCAGGCAGGCAGCTCGAGCAGTGCGTTTACCTGGTTACTCCTCCCTTCAGCCTAATGAACTCACCTGTTCAGCGTCCCACTGAAGCTCCAGGTGTGCGGTCCAATCCCTCCTCATCCATTTCCGCGTCGCCCCACCCTCCTCCCGGCTTCCACCTGTGAGCTCCGTTAGGGGTGGTTTAATACCCAATGTTATATGGAGATCTTTGTTTTATGTATCTGAACGGAGCCGTACGGCAAACTAAAAGAAATATGGAAATAATTCTTCCTTTACTGCATGAGTGACTGAAATGCCGTTTGAAAAGGAGCGTATTTGTGACTTATATTAGGGGGGCCACAAGCTCCCTGCTCTGCTCCATTCTGATGCATCCACCGTCAGACAGATAGATCCGTGGACGTCTGTGTTTTCCTCTGGATCATAACTCTACAGCCCAATATTGCTCGCCATCTTTGTTGCACAGATGATGTTAGGTTGAGGGTTTGAGGGGCTGTAAGCTAGCAGGAGAGCATGTAAACAGAGAGCTCTCAGCAACGGGGAGGGGAAAAAAAAGGGGGGGGGGGCAGGGTTACTCCACACCAAAGGTTCTGCCCACAACTTAGAGCTATATCAAAAACAATAACCAAACGACCACTGGGAGCACTTTTGCAGTACTTTAATTACTAAGACATTCTTGTTTTCAGTCCAGTCCCAGACAAATCCTAAAATAGTTTTCAGGTTAAATTGTTCTGACAAGGCGTCTTTTACCGGAAAAATCGTTTTGTGATTACGTCACTTAAGCTTTGTGCAAAAACCTCTGCTCCACAAAAGAAAGGAACAAGAAAAAGAAAAATATACAAGTCGTTTGATCATCTGTGATTGTTGGTCTGACTTTGCTAAGTGAAACTACTGGTTCGACATCTCGAATGAAGGTCCCACTGGTGTTTTCTACAGTCCTGGTGAAGACTGTCAGTCCAGTCATCCACATGCCAAGTGACACATTTACACTAAGTCTGACGTTCAGCAGGGGAAATGAGGTAGTGAGCTGGATCATAAATGAGTCTGGAGGAGTTCAGGGTTGACTGTGCCCGGCTGTTCCCTTGTGGATGTCAGGAGAAACCTGCCTGAGGCGCGGTGCTCCTGAATCTTTTACCAATGCTGAGGCAGCCAGCTCACACACGGTCAGGGCCCATTCGTCAAAGCCCATCCTCGCAGCTCCGGAGTTGCTTAAAGTTTTCCAGAAAAGAAAACAGCTTTGCTTATCTTAATCAGGCATGAGAAACAGCCCTTTCTAACCTGCCATTCTTAATTTAGCAACTAACTGCATTTAAATTGATCAGGCTTTCTTGGCTTCAGAGGAGAGAAAATGTGCCCGGCTTCGGGGTCGCCTCTTTAATTTATGGCCCGTTCACTAGGAGCAACACATTCCTATCCAGGCTGGAAAATATAAAAACGGATCAAAGATAAGGATCTGACAATTCAGAGACTTATTCAATGCAGGAAAGGCCAATTTTCCAATGTATGACTGATGTGAATCAATCTGTTAGGGGCTAAAGAACTGAGAACCGGAATGTGTGAAGGGGTGTAGAAGAGGATAATGGGATGGACTTGTTTTGATTGGTTGGAGAAGGAAAAAAACAAGTTTTCTCCTCAATCTGATTTGGTTGTTATGAGCTGTCTGCATGCCAAACATGGGAAACCTGCACGCAGGTGGCACGCACACATTTTTGAAGATCATAGACGGGTAAGTCTATGATAAGTAAGGGGGAAGTCAGTGAGATGCAGGCATGTCGTAAGGATTTTTCATTGTTCCAACCTCCTAAACCTTACAAAGCGCGCAAGAAGCCCGTTAGTGCAGTGCAAGTGATAAGTGTGCGCCCCTTGCATGCTTTTTGCCCACTGCCTTCCTGTTGGAAAATAGGAAATTAGACGAGAGAATTAGCATTCTACCACCACTTATGCATTACCTGCCCAACCTGTGCATGCAGTGCTTGCACACGGTCAGTAAGGAGCCAAGAATGTGGCTTTAGGGCACCGTATGACAGCGTTACCGGTATTTCATAAATGTGCGCAACTTACATTATCCTTACAAATACTGCACCATACAATCATGTTTTCCATCCCATGTATGGGTGAATGTACCCAAGGCTTAAAATACTGTCAATCCTTTCAAACTCACAATTTAATTCAATTTCAATTTATAACAATTTTGCAATTTGTGTAATTTTTACTATTAAAAAAATGACCCGGTGAGGGTCCTTGGGCAAGACCCTTAATGTTAATGCCTACCTCACAACATGAGAGACAATGAACCACATGTCATGCCGGCTCAGACGTCGCCCGGCCAAACAAGGTCTGCGTCAGGTGCTGGGGGACCAGAGCACTCTGATGGAAAGTGGGCTACTGGAACAAGATGGAAATGGACTAGATGTATGGAGGGTTCCATCCCAAATCCAGCACTCTGAGACTGTATGCTAGCCGCAAGGAAGGAGGCAGAGGATTAGTGAGCGTAGAAGCCACTATCCAGGATGAAACATCCAAGATGCATGAGTACATCAAGCTCAAGGCCCCAACTGACAGTGTGCTCAGTGAATGTCTCAGGCAATGGAGAGCAGAGGATACAGTGCTGGAGGATAGGTCCTCATGGGAGGACAAACCCCTCCATGGGATGTACCACCGGACCATAACTGAAGTGGCTGATATCAAGAAGTCCTACCAATGGCTAGAAAGGGCTGGCCTACAAGACAGCACTGAAGCGCTCATCCTGGCAGCTCAGGAACAAGCCCTGAGCACCAGAGCGATAGAGGCTCAGATCTACCACACCAGACAAGACCCAAGGTATAGATCTACCACACTAGACAAGACCCAAGGTATAGATCTACCACACCAGACAAGACCCAAGGTGTAGATCTACCACACCAGACAAGACCCAAGGTGTAGATCTACCACACCAGACAAGACCCAAGGTGTAGATCTACCACGCCAGACAAGACCCAAGGTATAGATCTACCACACTAGACAAGACCCAAGGTATAGATCTACCACACCAGACTAGACCCAAGGTGTAGATCTACCACACCAGACAAGACCCAAGGTGTAGATCTACCACACCAGACAATACCCAAGGTGTAGGCTGTGCAAAGAGGCGCCTGAAACAATCCAGCACATAACTGCAGGGTGGAAGATGCTGGCAGGTAAAGCATACATGGAGCACCACAATCAAGTGGCTGGAATAATATACAGGAACATGTGTGCAGAATATGGACTGAAAACCCCAAGGTCAAAATGGGAAACACCTCCGAAGGTGGTAGAGAATGAGAGGGGAAAGATCCTGTGGGACTTCCAGATCCAGACTGATAGGATGGTAATGGCGAACCAACCAGACATCGTAGTGGTGGATAAAGAACAGAGGAAAGCCGTTGTGGTGGATGTGGCAGTGCCAAGTGATGGGAACATCAGGAAGAAGGAACATGAGAAACTGGAGAAATACCAGGGACTCAGAGAAGAACTGGAGAAAGCCTGGAAAGTGAAGGTGACGGTGGTGCCTGTGGTAATTGGAGCACTCGGGGCAGTAACCCCCAAGCTTGAGGAGTGGCTACAACAGATACCTGGAAAGACCTCAGACCTCTCAGTCCAGAAAAGAACAGGAACAGCTAAGATACTGCAGGACCCTCAAGCTCCCAGGCCTCTGGTAGAGGACCCGAGCTTGGAGGAGAAACCACCCACGGACGGTGAGAGGGGCGTATATATATATATATATATATATATATATATATATATATATATATATATATATATATATATATATATATATATATATATATATATATAGTTTCGGCTGGGTAGCTCGGTTGGTAAGGTGCAGGACTGTCATGCTGGAAACCCGGGTTCGATTCCCACGGCGGAATGAACAATTAATGGTGATTAATGGAATGGGGCAATTACCATACAATGGAAATGGGGCAAATGCCATAAATAAATGACGGGCAATTAACATCACCCAGTGAGGGTCCGTGGGCAAGACCCTTAACGCTAATGCCTACCTCACTATATGAGAGACAATGAACTACATGTCATGCCGGCTCAGACGTCGCCCGGCCAAACAACGTCTGCGCTGGGGGACCAGAGCACTCTGATGGAAAGTGGGCTACTGGAACAAGACGGAAATGGACTAGATGCGAGAACAAGGATCTGTTAGGATGCTACTACTCAAGTAATCCATCCCAAAGGGGGTACATGCAGAGGATGTGGAATGAATGGATGCTTCGAAACCCACAATCAAGGCTAACTGCCAAACAACTGGTAGCCCAATGCTCGAATATCCACAAACGCCAACTCCTATCACAGCTTGAGATTGAAGTGATACAGTACAATGCCAATACCACGGGAGAGCCAGAACAACAGGTCAGAGAGGAGGTTATACCACACTCACACCCTGAGATTGGGTACACAGCCCCAACAACCACAGTTACGCTGAGCGAGGCAGCAACTGACCTGAAAAACAAGATAATGTCTACAATGAACACTAGGCAACTCCGATACCAGCTACAACGGTTAAGTGATGTACTGCCTGAAAGTCTACTGGAAACTGTGAATGAAGCATTGAGGGCAATTCCTACCACAACCATCACAGAAACCAATGAACTGGTTTACACTTCAGCAGCAGTGATCCTTGAGATGCTTGGCTATAAGAGCAACCATGGAAGAAAACAATACCCACCATGGAAGCAACGGTTAGAGGCCAAAATCAAGGCAACTTGGAAGGATGTGAGTAAGCTGACAGAGGCTCAAAGAGGTACAATGAGAAAGCAAGTACCTAAGAGATACAGCCAGATGCCCATACCTGAAGCCCTGGAAACTGCCAAACAAAGGCTCCTAGCCTTGAGTAGCCGCCTAAAGAGATACACAAGAGACAATGAGGCCAGACGAATAAACAGGCTGTTCGCAACTCAACCTGCGAAAGTGTACGCTCAGTGGCAGGGTCAAAACAGCCGAGCAGACCCACCAAGGCTAGAAACTGAACAGTACTGGAAAAGTATATGGGAGAAAGAGACAGCACATAATAGCAATGCCCAGTGGCTGGTCTCTCTGAGAAAAGAACACAGCAACCTCCCCGAACAGAATCCAGTAACCATCACAGTGGCAGACATCCAAGAAAGAGTCTCAGGTATGAAGAACTGGACAGCACCGGGCCCTGACATGATACATGCCTACTGGCTAAAGAAGCTTACCACACTCCACGAACGCCTGGCAGCACAAATGAACCAGCTGCTAAGAGATGGGACTCACCCCGAATGGCTAACGGAAGGGCGAACGATCCTGATCCAGAAAGATCCCTCAAAGGGTGCAGTCCCATCCAACTACCGACCAATAACCTGTCTCTCCACAACATGGAAGCTCATGTCAGGCATCATTGCAACCAAGATAAATAGGCACATGGATCAATACATGAGCAACACACAGAAGGGCATTAGTAGAGACTCCAGAGGAGCCAAACACCAACTCCTGGTCGACAGAACAGTCGCCCAAGACTGCAGGTCACGACACACCAACCTGTGCACAGCCTGGATTGATTACAAGAAGGCCTATGACTCAATGCCACACACGTGGATCACTGAATGCTTGGAGCTGTACAACATCAACAGGACTCTAAGAGCCTTCATAAGAAACTCAATGAAGCTGTGGAAAACCACCCTTGAAGCCAATGGGAAACCACTTGCACAAGTGTCCATCAAATGTGGGATATACCAAGGTGATGCTCTGTCCCCACTGCTGTTCTGCATAGGTCTGAACCCCCTCAGCCAAATAATCAACAAGACTGGCTATGGATACCGACTCAGAAATGGGGCCAACATCAGTCACCTCCTCTACATGGATGACATCAAGCTATATGCTAAGAACGAGCGTGACATTGACTCCCTGATCCACACCACCAGGATCTACAGTACTGACATTGGGATGTCATTCGGGCTCGAGAAATGCAGCCGGATGGTGACAAAGAGAGGCAAGGTAGTCCACACAGGGGGGGTCTCACTCCCAGAAGGAACAATAGCAGACATTGAGGACAGTTACAAGTACCTTGGAATTCCCCAGGCAAATGGCAACCTGGAGCAGGCAACAAGGAAAGCTGCAACAGCTAAGTACCTTCAACGAGTAAGGCAAGTCCTGAGAAGCCAGCTCAATGGCAAGAACAAGACCCGGGCAATAAACAGCTATGCACTGCCAGTTATCAGATACCCTGCAGGAATAATAAGATGGCCAAAGGAAGAGATACAGACCATGGATGTTAAAACACGGAAGCTCCTCACCATGCATGGAGGGTTCCATCCCAAATCCAGCACTCTGAGACTGTATGCTAGCCGCAAGGAAGGAGGCCGAGGACTAGTGAGCGTAGAAGCCACTATCCAGGATGAAACATCCAAGATGCATGAATACATCAAGCTCAAGGCCCCAACTGACAGTGTGCTCAGTGAATGTCTCAGGCAATGGAGAGCAGAGGACACAGTGCTGGAGGACAGATCCTCATGGGAGGACAAACCCCTCCATGGGATGTACCACCGGACCATAACTGAAGTGGCTGATATCAAGAAGTCCTACCAATGGCTAGAAAGGGCTGGCCTACAAGACAGCACTGAAGCGCTCATCCTGGCAGCTCAGGAACAAGCCCTGAGCACCAGAGCCATAGAGGCTCAGATCTACCACACCAGACAAGACCCAAGGTGTAGATCTACCACACCAGACAAGACCCAAGGTGTAGATCTACCACACCAGACAAGACCCAAGGTGTAGGCTGTGCAAAGAGGCGCCTGAAACAATCCAGCACATAACTGCAGGATGTAAGATGCTGGCAGGTAAAGCATACATGGAGCGGCACAATCAAGTGGCTGGAATAATATACAGGAACATGTGTGCAGAATATGGACTGGAAACCCCAAGGTCAAAATGGGAAACACCTCCGAAGGTGGTAGAGAATGAGAAGGCAAAGATCCTGTGGGACTTCCAGATCCAGACTGATAGGATGGTAATGGCGAACCAACCAGACATCATAGTGGTGGATAAAGAACAGAGGAAAGCCGTTGTGGTGGATGTGGCAGTGCCAAGCGATGGGAACATCAGGAAGAAGGAACATGAGAAACTGGAGAAATACCAGGGACTCAGAGAAGAACTGGAGAAAGCCTGGAAAGTGAAGGTGACAGTGGTGCCTGTGGTAATTGGAGCACTCGGGGCAGTAACCCCCAAGCTTGAGGAGTGGCTACAACAGATACCTGGAAAGACCTCAGACCTCTCAGTCCAGAAAAGCGCAGTGCTAGGAACAGCTAAGATACTGCGCAGGACCCTCAAGCTCCCAGGCCTCTGGTAGAGGACCCGAGCTTGGAGGAGAAACCACCCATGGAGGGTGAGAGAGGCGGTTTTTTTTTCTTTTTTTTTTTCTTAGTTTTGTCATTATGTTCAGTAAAGAAAGAAAGCAAAGTAATTGGAAATATGTGTTTTTCTCTGGTTAAACACAACAGTATGTAACCAATTATGAGCACAACTTAAGTCAAAGATTTTATAGTAGAAAAGATAAACATGATAGGATTGTAATTACAAAAATCTCTGGCTTTTAAATTGAAGGTCATAAGGAGAGTAGCTGATGTCATTTTTACTGAAGTGTCTAGAATTGTGGTTGTTGCAGTGTTTTATGCCATTTAGTTCCAAAGTTCCATTTTCTTTCAAAAGCCTGTGGTTGCAATGCAGAATATCCAATTAGATATAATAGTGTTTATTTTGTTTTTATTTTAAACAGAGAGGGGGAATGAGAAAACCATGACAAGTCTGCTTCCACATTCATTTACCCATACCTGAAGCAGATTTTAAACTTAATATTTGATGAGGTTTTTTTATGCAAAGATGTTTCTGGGGACGATTGCAACATCAATGATAATCTATGGCAGCGAGTGGCGTCTAACGCTCCCCAGACGTCACTGAGAACCACCGTGTGCTGTACCACGTTTGTTGTAGACCAGTGAGCTCACAAATGGAAGCAAGCAATTGCACATGCAATCTCCAGAGAGTCTCTTTTTTTCCGTGCAGATGGAAACCACGCCACTGCAAGGCAAGAAAACTGAGAAAGACTGTTGTTTCTAGCCCCTAGCACACTGGAGATGTCCACAGAAGCCAGACTACATGACGGACTTGCCAACCAGTTCCTGCTGTCACTTTGAAGATGTGCAGCCTTTCACATCGCAGAGAGAGTGATGATGCCAGAGAAACAGGGAGAGAGTGCGCCGACAGCGGTCTGTGATTTATGACTTACTGAGGATGTTAGAGGGATAAATATTCACAGTCTAATCCTTGTTAAGAAGCTTACAAAGTCAAAACATTATTATGACATTAGCATACAAATATTTGATTATTATACAGTATAGAAGTACAACTTCTGCTGTCAGTCTGATCATAACAGAGGCCAGTATTTCACCACTTTAATGACTAGGGGGGGGACAATTCTTTTTAACAATTCCATTCATATCATAATGCGTGGTTGATGATTCATAGTTGATATTTGTTCACTTTGAACGATCTGATTCACTGACCTAAATGGATCCAGAACATCTTTATCCAAATCTTCAACCAGAGAGAAATTCCTGGAACTGAACGGTAAAGATGACGTTTTCCTTGGATTTCTTCCAGATCATCAAGTTAAATGAAATCTGTGTCCAAACAAACAAGTCAACTAGAATGAATGTCAGATCCATTCACATGTTAGTTTCCTAAAGTTCACCACTGTTGTTTTTCCACATCCAGAGAATCCAAAGGGAACATTCTAGAACATTCTAGACACTGGATGGTCACATGACTTTATTCAAAGTGTTTCCACGTATTGGACTGGAATGACGGACGGATCTGTTTTGCTGTCATCACATGTGTGTTGTCTGCTGTGATGCACTTGATTGTTTTTTCGTTATAGTAAAATGAACCTACCGTACCTCAATCCAAATGGTATTTTCCACAACCGATTCCAATTGATTGATTTCCTTTTGAATTGATTTTTATAATGGTATAAGTTGATTTGATTATCAACTTGCCTCAGACAGATCGATCTGGTTGGATTGTAGGAATAAAAATCGATGAATCGATGAAACTCAGTCAGTCATTGTGGCACTTGAACCTGGCTACAAGCGTGACGGGTTCACCCCCGTGTTTGACCTTGTGGTTTTACCCGTGTTTGTTCTCTCTACCTCAAATTCCACCAGTGGGGTTGTTGCTGTGATGCTGTATTAACCAGCGGCAGGTGTTCCCTTCACAGCTGGCTAGCTGGCGCGGATATGAAAGGCTGTGGAACTTCACTGTCCGTCCCACCGCCGCGCTGCAGTTTTCAGTCTGAGTTCACGTGCCACGGACGTACGAGCACGCCGGCTGCTGTTGGCGGCTTATTGATATCCTTGACGCCGCTGCTTGCTCACACACTGCAAGCTGCTAAATTCTTTTCGTGGTTCAGACACAACCCGAAGCTCTAAATCATCATGCCAAAATAGAATTAATAGCTTCCTGAAACCATCTGTACGAGAACAAAAAAGACGGCAAAAATAAACCGTTAACGCTCGGCCAGCTTCAGAATGTGTGGAGGACAAGCCAAAAGTGAGACAAACCCTCATTCGCTGAGCCAAGCTGCCCAGTGCAACCAAAATCCACTTTTTTGTGCTAAATCAGGATAGTTCTCATCAAGTTTGTAATAATATTCTAGATTTTGCTCATTTGGTGAAAAACTGTTGTAGCCATGTCCATGTCAGATGGATTTACAGATTTAAAGTCTTTTTTCTTTTTACAAATACAATTGTTAAATCATGTATTTAAAGAAAATGTATTTTCCTCAGCAACCTTCATGTTGTTCATTTTTGGGGTAATGGCTTCTACTTTGGAGTTCTCTCAATGTTGTTTGCACTCCATGGATCTGTGTGTTTTTGTGTTTAGATTGGTCTGTTCTGCTACAAGTGCATCGTTTCTGCTGCTGTAGTCCTCACAGTTTTTGATGAGCAGCTTGATTCTGTTCTGAATCTTTTAAATTCTCTCCTGGAGCAGATTTACAGCAGACGGTTTAGTTTCACGGTCTTCCTCCTTCTGGTCCACAATGTGCTGCATTTCCGTCTGTTCCTGCTCAAAGGTTTTGTTTCTTTGTCGTAAATGTTGAAGGTATTATTTTTCTTTGATTGCTGACAGCGTTTTGTTTTCTGGATAAATCACAGACTAAAGTGTGAAAGCCTCGTCTTCTAACTTGATTTGTTTTTAACTCCTCCTTCAGAATGTTGTCGTTCTTGTGTGAGATTGTCTAGTCCACGAGTTTCTTTTTAAAACTTCAATTGTTCGTTGAAGACTCTGACTGGTTGGATTTTCTCATTTTTCATGTCACTTTTGTCTTCCAATGCTCTTTGGTCGTTCAGTCTCTTTTGAAAAGCTTTAGCCTCTTTTTCTGATTATCTCTCTGAATCACAGACATCATTTTTCGGCCTCTCAAAGACCTTTTGTACGTCAGCAACTGAATTGCTTTGACCTTGCGAAAATGCCACATCTTGAATATATAAAAAAGCATCTTTAGTTCCAGATAAAAACTCATCAGAAGGACTTTTCTCAATTTTCTCCTAACGTACACAAGTTCACATCGACTTTTCATTGAAACTGGTGGCGTGAAGGCAGGTTACTGAGGTCGGAGTGAACGTAGCTTCACAGCTGCAGCCTCTGTGCTTTGCTAACTGTATGATCATGACCTTTAGCAACAGCTGCCACCAACATGACAGGAGGACCAAATCATCTGGTTTTAAGGACATTAGATAAACAACGTGACCATTAGACAAATAAGAAAACAGTTCTATCAGAATCCAACTCTTCTTTGACATTGAATTTACAACGTTACATTTTTATCCTGTAATATTGTTTTTGTTTTTTTACTTTAAAGTTGGCAGCCAAAATTTCACCTACAAATTCCACCTGGAAAAAAAATATTGTTGCAGATGTTAAAAATTCTCCTGCAGAAATTCAGCAAAAATAAATTCCCCAGCCTAAATTAACCTGGAAAAAATCATCTGTCAAGAAGTCGTCTGCAGAAATTCTCCTGCAAATGTGGTGAACTCTTCATGACCCCAGGCCAAAGCAATCAGCACCAGATCCAGTCCAGCGGCTCTGAGCCAATCAAACATTTTGGCTACTTTAAATTAAAAAAAAATCATATAGATAATTATGCAGGATAAAAGTTTAGTGCTGTAAATTCAATGTCAAAAAGACTTGGATTCTGATGGAACTGTGTTTCTTCCATAGATATGAAGGGATGAGGATTGTTAGAAACATTATTTTCAGATAGACTTCAATGCAGTTTCCAATCAAACCCATACACGTGTTGCAGCAATATAGAGCATTAATATCTAGAAAAAACTTTATTCAAAGAAAGATGTCTAATTGTATGTTAGAACATGAAAAAAGCTTAAGAAAATGATGGGTTTCAAAGTGGCACTTAGCTAAATAACGCAATTATAAAGGCATTAGTTACACAATAGCCGTCATTAGCAGGCGGCCGAGCAACACTTCTGAACATTAGTCTAGGGAAAAAAAGAAGTAAAATAAAAATGTCCCCAAGATTCCATTTCTTCACTTGCAATGCACTAACCAGGTAATAATAGTGGCACAGAAAAATCTCCCAGTGTTGGCAGAGCTCACGACTCCAAACAAATTCAAACATTTCTCCAGAATGGCCAGATTTAGCTGAGACGTGCAAACAACTCTGTGCCAGTGTGGATTTAAGACGTTTAATGTATGCAGGCATGGACACCTTCAGTTCATTAGGAGTCCCAGCGCCCGTCGTTTTGCCAATGTGCATTTTTAGCTGTAAATAATTTGCTTCCAAGAAAGTTTGCATGTAAAACTATGAGCTTTCTGCACTGAACTGAATTGAAAACACATTTACAGAAGCGTCACTTTCTGTATTTTTATATGTTAACACAGATCTTTTGCTATCACAAACTGGAAAACATCAAATTAAATCTCACTTTTTGCATAGTTTTTGCTGCTTTACTGGGTCCATCTGCCTTGTATTTGTCCGTTGTCTGCTTTTCCCTCTCAAAAGCCTGGATCTTTGCAGTTTTTATGATGTTTTCTGTGGGGGGGTCGGTCAGAACAACACAGTATTTGTTCCTATCAGGTCCAGGTGCTGATGCAGCGTGGAGACATCACAGGCCTGTTGAAGCTGTGGCAGAAAGCAGACTTTTATTTGGGATGTAGCTGAATAAGACATCATGTCAGTTTATTCTTGTAACGTTGCCGACACAGACTGTTTGCAGGCTGGGCAGACGTGACTAACACTTCCTGTTTCCAAATGCAGGAAAGAAGAAAACAAAGTGAAATCAGCACTGCAGGTCAGCAGTAAAGATCAGTTAACCGCATGTTCACACCCATGAACTGTTGAACAGATGAGCAACAAAGGGGGGCTTCTTCCTCCTGTGGGACCAAACAACGAGAATCCACATTT
The DNA here is from genome assembly GCA_023969325.1 of Oryzias curvinotus. NCBI lineage: Eukaryota > Metazoa > Chordata > Actinopteri > Beloniformes > Adrianichthyidae > Oryzias > Oryzias curvinotus. Next base: position 5,093,927 of record CM043720.1, read on the forward strand.
TGCTTATTTTTACTCAAACTTCTGAGTTTTCTTGAATCTCAAAGACGTTATTGATCCGTGTGATCGGTTTAAAAACCAAAATGCTCTTGTCTTTCAGGAATGAAAATTCTCTGCAGCAAGAAGAAAGCAGGAAATGATGACACACAGCGGATAGCGTCAGCGGTGGACAGTCAACCCAGCGTCCAGTGTGCAACCCACATGTGCATCCATAGTGGAGCCATGATTCAGTTCTAACTGTGGGTGAGCACCAAGACTTTCATTCTTTTTAATCCATGCACCTGTATCAAGTCACAAATAAGTGATATTTTATCCTAAGGAATACATATTTTTGATAGGAGGCTTGTAATAGAAATA